>CM077644.1:144619961-145109961 GCA_039707465.1 Rhabdophis nuchalis | reverse complement strand
ACTGCTGACCATAAAATAGACACAAGAATCTTTTGAAGAAAGTTAATAAAATATCTGAGAGTTAGAATTGAAGAATGCAAGAATATCCTATGCTATTTTTTTCCTGCCATGTCCTTCTAAACAGTTTGTGTAATAGAAATTACCTGTAGTAGGACCATGTCAGTTTGCTGCATATAGCTTCTTCAGAAGTACATAACAAGAATGAAATGTCTCCTTTAAACACCAACAATATCAATAAGTGACTCATGGACACCACAGGAACTGTTATAGTTTTACTGTTCTTGTGATTAGCTGCTTTGATGAGATAGCAAAATTAGAACTAAAGCAATATTTGTTTACAAGGAAGTTTATAAAGCACAGTCAAAATGTACAACAAAACTTTCACTTTAACTGACTATTAATAGTATTAAATATATTTGTGGTGAACTTCATGCAAAGTTCTGTTTGGCTTCATAATTTACTTAACTATATCTAAATTTCTCATGGGAAATTGGAATGGCTGTGGGCTGATCATAAAGAGATGAACTGGCTCAAGAACAGAACTTATTTCTTTGTGGACTGCTTTTTTCTTAGTTAGAAGAAAATATAATTGATAGATGAATGATACATATGACTACAGCAGCGATTTTGAGTTCCCCCCTTTTTTTTCTCTATACTTTTGTATGACCTGTTTCTTTTTAATCTTATATACTTTTTACAATAATACATTTCTGAAATCTCCTTGATTGTGCATTTCTTTGAAGAATCAGAGATAGCCTGAATGTGCATTATTAAATAGTATGGCTGACGTTTTTAAGAAATTGTGATGTAGCTTCTCTGTTCAAATAGGAATTTAATATGGAGTATTATTTGGCTACTTTAATCTTAAGGCTGTAAAACTATCACTTCTAAAAGTTTTGTTTTGTTTTTAAATTGCCTCAACTAATTTTTGATGAATTTGTAAGCTTTCATGTAATAGTTATACTATATTTTGGATTCTGAGATGAAAGAATACAATCTACTTGTGTGATTCTAGTAAAGAGCTTTATATTTTTTGTTCCTTCTACTATTGATAGAATAGAATAGAATAGTTTTTATTAGCCAAGTGTGACTGGACACATGCAAGGAATTGCAACTACATAAAAATAATATGTTATCTATCTAAATTGTTTTCAAAGAACATCATAAAATTAAAATTAAAATACAAAACATGAAGCTGTTTATATCGATGTACTATGGACAAATTTACATTAGTCCTCAAAATTATGAAATAAATACTAATTCATATTTGAATTTATATGCTCATGTTAAAACAATATATTCCACATTTGTCTTTTTAAGTACAGTTGAATCAGCTTGTAATATTTTGCAATAAACCAGAATATGACGCATATAGGAAATCTGCATAAGGAGAACAAATTTAGTGTAACATACAAATATATACCATGTAGATAATCTTTTAATCCCACTTATTATGCATGTTTATCAAAAGGGTTATATAAAATGTGTGGTTATTTTTTCATGCATAAGCAAAATGTCTCTAATTAATTGCTTTGAATGCTTCAGATCAATAGAACATATTTGTTATTTCTGAGACTTTGTAAATTTTATTCATTTTGCTCTCTTACTAAGAGAAGGGGTGCCATCTATTGACTTACTGCGGTTACCACAGTCAAAATCATTACCAATAACAATGGCTAAATAAGTAGCTGATAGTTACGGATTGCCTTTACCTTTTTTGTGACATTTTTGGCATACCAAGTCTTGGTGTCATTTTCAGAGAGTTGCCAGAACAAAAATGAGAGATTTGGAAAGCATGGAAGATTAAGAAATGATACTAAATTGGTTTCTTGAACATTTGCAAATGACATTTTTATTTTTAACATTGTTGTATAAAGAAGCCATTGAATTTTAAAATCAACAAATTCACATTAAAGAAAAAGACTTATAGCAGATTTTAAATACAAAGTGCAGTCAAATACATTTAAAAATTACAACTGCATTTTCTATTAAAAATTATTTCTAATCACCAAGCTATCAAGTATACTATCATAAAGATATCCAAAAATCAAAACTATTTTAAATTTAGTCACTGGGTAAATTACATATTTGCTGCCTAGTATGCAACTGTAAATGAATATATAGTATTTAATGAAAAGAGATCATAAATCACATCCCTTTTTTATTTTATGCATATTAAACATGAGCTCAGATCATTTTATAATAGCTGTGTGCTATTTTCAATATTTTTATGGCTTATGAAGTTTGCACCGTTCAGCCTACATTAACATTTTTTTTACATGTGAGTTGCAAACCTATTCACACTGCATTTTCCATTAGGTAGGTAAGACCTGTATCCATTTTATCTGGCTTAGAAACACCTTACTTTCCCTGGTCTTCTTGACTTCATATATATCATACTACCATTAAGAAAAACATGTGACAGTTTTTATTTCAGATGGTTTTTATGTTGATGTAAGATTAGTCCCTGTGGTCTTATCAGTGCAGAGAGTTTGGCCTTGAGTATACATTAGTTAGGATTCAAAAGGGTGTGTATGCCACAGAAAGGTGATGGCTGATTCTCCCTTCCACTGAAGAAAGCTACTATCCAGGAACTATGGGAGGCTGCTGACAAAAGGTAGAACCATGTATATACATATGATGCTTTGGAAACCAATAGCAGCATAACAATATATACCCTCCTAATGGAATGTTCTAGTGCTTCGAGCAGTAGCTGGTAATAATGAAGAGCATCCTGGAAAATCATTAATGATTATATACCAGTTACTCTACCTTCCTTTGTGCTTCCTGAATACTTTTTAAAATTAATATACTTACCTTTTGACCCTAAGATTTTCAAAAAGATGTAGAGAGAGATAGTAATATAATATTCAACTCTCTTTTAATTATAATACAATTATAATTGTCATGTTAGACAACTTTTAATATTGTGATGTTCATTGTGATGTATTTTTTTAATACTCAAGACTTATGTTAATTAATTTAAAAATTCTATACTGTGTTGGAGAGGATATCTTAGAACAAAACTTTTACGGTATCTTCACTGGAAATAATCATGATAAAATATGCTTGATTGAGATTTCACATGTAAAGCAGGTGTCATATAAATCCATGTAAATCCTGTAAAATCTTATATAGTTATGTTTATATGCTATACCAATCCTTGACAGAGATTATCATCTATTTTAAAGGAAAAGAGTATAATTTATGGATTAAGCATAAAATATTACATATGAAATATGAATTGATTTGGTTTAAAATCCTTTAGAGTAAAATGAATTTCAAGCAGAAACGAAGCTTTATCAATATGTGAACCTCTTTCTATTTTATTGTGGTACTTTTCTTTACATTTAAAGCTATTGGCAATGGGATAATTTCCCCCCCAGAGGATTATGGTTTCTTCCGTTACTGTGTTTTGTGCATGCAGTAACTTCCTTTCCACCATCTGCTACTTCAGTCCTCTCATTTGTATCACAACCTCCTTCCCCACGATGACCACCAACACATCATCAAAATTTGGCTACTGGGCACTGTCATATAAGAAGCTTTAAATTCATTATTCTGTTCATATATTAATATTAAAAGAGAACACTGAATTTCTATTTTAATAGATATATTTCAAATTCATGAAATTACAAAGCATGCTTTATAATTTTTTTTGCTGTGCTATTGAAATTCTGTTAAAACTTTTGTATAAAAAATAAATAAGTGTGCAGGTAAATTTGGATTAAATTCTGGATTAAATTCAATATTTAAAAATGAATGTCCTAAAGCATAGCTATATTTAATATACCTGCATTTAAAGAAGTTATAGGAAATTTACAAAGAATGTGTAGAAAAAAAATTAGGATTTGCCAGATTAGTTGAAAATGGGTTCCTTGTAATCAGATTAATGTGTATGTGCATATATACAGTACATTGATTGTTATAACATGATAATGTTTATAAAAGAGTAGTCTTGTCTTGTTGATTTACGGTAATTTAAGGAAAAACTGTACTTGTTTAATCTAAATGTTTAATCTAAATTTTGGATTTTTACACAATTTTTTTTCAGTCTTCAAGCCAATCCTTTTCTTTACCTAGAAATAAAGAAAAAGAAAAAGATAGAATGACATTACAAGTAAATGTGCCTAGTTTTGCAGTATTCAAAAATATTGTATTGAGAACTTATTGTTTAGAATTTAACTTCAAAATGCTATCCTACAAAATTCCAATATTAGGTGTGTTTATTGTTTATCACAACATTCTTATGCCCAGAATTGTTGGGGGGGTTGGATGAATGTGGAGCTCATTTGAATTGATTACTAACTCCATTGGTTTTTTAAAGAAAAACTTCAGTAATAATAAGATTGCCAGTGAAGAAATACTTTATGTTGAAAGTAAAAAAACCAAAACTAAATCCTCACTTATTGTCAATTTTTACATCCTTGTTAATGTTTGCAAATCTATATGAAATTATTAAAGTAAGGTGATGCAAAACTTTAAAAAATAATGGTTAATTCAGCATACTGAGTTTAAAATGCCCATTTGTTCAAATAAACCCCTATCTTTTCTTAGTTTTTTGGGACAGAGAGATTATAGCTTCATTTTTTTCTATTAGTTTTGGAAAAAATAGAATTCTCCTCAGGAGATATGGTTACTTTAAAAAAAAAACAGATTATTTAGGTTCCAAATAAGTTCTTTTATGATGACTGATGGGAATTAAGAGAACTTGCAATTTAGTTTGATAAAGTATGTCTCCATTATTTTCAGTGAAATAACAATAAGCTACTGCATTTTTACCTGTCAGGCGGATAAATATTTGTTCTCAATTAAATTATGTGCAAAGCAGTATTGAATACATTTCAATAAGCCTTCAGGCTTAATATTTTAAACGTTGCGTTGTATTACATTACAAGGATTTAGAATTATTCTTGACTGGAAATAAGACCTCTTGTAGTTAGTAAGTAGTAATTAGTAACATAAAGTCTTATGTTCATAGATATAGGTTGGTTGTGTTAATATTTTGGGTTACCCTAAAGATGAAAGTACAACATGCAACAAGGAATTTATGCCATAAAAATGAGTAGCATTAAATATTTTTAGTTAAATATATTTAAGATACATATCTTGTGGTTTTAAAACATGTCAGCTGAATCTGAATTTTTGCATACTAGTTTTTAATATTAAAAAAGACCTTTTTTACGTGAAGTAAGCCACTGAATCCATAACTCAACTGAGATATTTGTATTGCTTTCAGTTCAGAATCACTTCCTGATGCTTAATGTTGTGAAGGGTTGTCAAAATGACATCAAGAAAGTCTGGCTTCAAATAGTTGCTTAATTATGAAGGCCCTAATGCCTGGGACGAGATCTACAAAGGATCTATAAAGGCATCATTGCAAGTTGCTATTAGGTTGTGGTTTGTTTGTTTTTTAAACAGACAATCCAGCTTTCTAGCTATCTCAACAATACTTTTTGCAGAATGTAAAAATGTTCTGTTCCTGGTTTCCTCCCAGTTTTTTTATTCAGATAACACAGTGGTTCCCAACGTGGGGCCCACACCTCACGGGGGGGGGGGGGGCAATTTGATTTTTAATGAGGGCAATTTGAATCTTGTTTAAATCAAGTTAATGGCCTTTTAGGCTTCCTCTGCATGAGTAGAGTTCACTTTTTGAGTAAAGTAAGAATTATATGTCCGGGGGGGGGGGGGAATCAGGATTTTAGAGATGTTTAGGTGGGCCATGGCCAAAAAAGGGTTGGGAACAACTGAGATAACACTATTTACATGCATATATGTAGGAGAATGGGACAATTTGCCTCGTTTCTGCCAATTTGCCATGGGACAACTCGCTGCAGGACAATTCAATGCAGGATAACTCAAGAGAGAGACAAGTGAATTGTAGGCTCCATGCTCTAGATCAACCCATCCTCAAGGGCTTCTACCTTGAGAGGTTTAAAGTTTCAACCTAAAGCAAGACAAGGCCCACTGCAAATTACATGTCCCTCACTTGACTTATCCTGCATTGAATTGTCCCATGGCAAATTGGCTGTGGTGAGTTGCCCTAGACCCACTGCATCCTCTCACAACAGTAGTAAATGAGCAGAGACAGGAAGTTCCTGTGATTGTACAGTTGAAGTCTTCAGAATAAACATCACATAGGGTTTCGTAGCCAAATATAAAATGACAGCATTTTCCCCCATCTTGCTGTAAAGTAATGCCAACACTATAATTGTTTGCAGAATATTTTGAAGAAGACTAAGACCTTACTGGGTGTCAGTTAAAGAAACTGTTGCAATCACATCATACAAAAAATAGCACTAACATTTTTTTTCCTTCCTAATTTTTCCTTCTTACCATTCTTGGTAATATAAGTAGTTCTCAATTACAACAGTTCATTTAGTGACCATTCAGTTACAATGGCACTGAAAAAAGTTGCTTACAACCATTTTTCACACTTACGACCACTGCAGCATCCCCAAGGTCACATGATCAAAATTTGGATACTTGGCAACTGGTTGATATTTATGATGGTTGCAGTGTCCTGAGGTCATATGAACAGCTTTTGCAACTTTCTGACTAGCAAAGCCAATGGGGAAACCAGATTCACTTAACAGTCATGTTGCTAACTTAACAACTGCAGTGACTCAATTAACAGCTGTGGCTAGAAAGTCCGTAAAATGAGGCAACACTCACAACAAATGTCTCGACATAAATGTTGGGCTCAATTGTGGTCATAAATCGAGGACTACCTGTATTACCAAAATATAAATTAAGTATTGTTGCTCTTTCTGTGCCGGGTTAAGAAAAATGGAAGATATAGTTGTGGCAAGGAAGAAGAAGAAGTGAAGAAGCTTATAAAGTAAGGGAATTGGTATTAAGTGTCATAAATTGGATGAGGATGGAAGAAGAGATATCTGGAAGGTTTTAATGGTGGCTCATGCTCTGCTTTCTGCACTTAACAAACCAGCCTTGAGTTCAGAGGGACTTCAAACATCTATGATTAGTTCTTATTAAATGAAACTTCAAATAAGCTGAAGTCCTTTTCTCCAAATAATAGCTTCTAAGTTTGTTTCTCTTTATTTTCATTGAGGGCTGAGAGGGATTTCTAACACAGATACTTCGCCATTGTCTCGCGTTGAGAAAGCATTTTTTTTTCACAGCAAGGATGCAATATCACATACATGCTTGTGTTGATCCCGAAACAAAGTGTTTGTCTTTTGGATTTCAGGAAGCTAAAATAAATCACTTGAAAGGAGTATTTTGGCCAAAGTGCTTTGTTTTGCTACCCATTATTATTATTTTGATTAATAGCTAGTAGCAAAAAGAAAAGTGCCTACTTGCAGCTGCTTCTTTCTCTTGTAGGTTATAGGTTGTATGCACTGAATTGTGGAAAAGAATTTCTATTCACAGAAGGAACACTCTGACATAGAAAAAACATTTTAATATATAGGTTTCCTCTGAGAATGGATTAAGTATTTGGACCCAGAGCCGATTCTCATGAATTCTGGTGCTTTTTTCTGTAAACAGGAGTCCTTCTGTTAACCTTACATTCAGTGGATGTCCTCTCTAATTGAAAGGGGAGAGTAATTTGCTAACTACTCATTTTTTGAGATCTTATATTATTTTACATGTTCTTAAAGAGTTCCTTAATTCTCCATAGCTCATCTTTAGGGTTGCAACAGAAAGCCAATATTGTAAGTACTCTTTTTTGTAAGCAAAATTCTTACGTTGCAGATCAAAATTGTTTTATATTACAGTAAATTATAATGTTTCCACTTAATTTTGTGTGTATATCAGAGGTGGGTTGCCATTTTCCTTATTACCGGTTCGAGCGTGCGCACTTGCACATACGCAGAAGTATCCAGGCGGATGGGCGGAACCGCCCATCGCCACAACTACCGGTTCGGCCGATCCAGGATGATCCGGCAACAACCTGCCTCTGGTGTATATGTATGTATGTGTTTATGACATTTACACAGTTCATTAAAAAAGAAAAGTTCAAAGCATTTTACAGTGGTTTTTCTTTGTACAAATGCAAGTGGAAATTTGGAAAAGGATAAACCAATTCCTAGAGGTATTTACAAGTATTTACCCTCTTATTCACCAATGAACTTGTGAACATCAGATGTCACATTTCTGTTCTTTGGTGTTTTGTTAAGTTCAGAAGTATCTATATCTAATTAGAAGCCTGTTTGCTTTTTGAATATATTATTCCTTTTTGTTAAGAAAGTTGACTTCTCGCTATCTTAGCAAACTTAAAGCTATAGATGTTATGCATTAATATCCATAAATTGCCTGGGTATACAGTAATTACCCAAATCTGATTTTGCAATTTTTTCTATATAAAAATTTAGACCTATATGGGTATACATTAAATTAATTATGTGTACATTTATATAAATGTTTGAGAGGACCTGGAATAGAAGAACTGAAGTATAACTGGTATAGGCTAAGTATTCCAAATCACTTAATCAAGAATACTCATCGTTTTTGCCATATCAAGAATGCAATATGTGATTTGCAATTATCTTTTCTACCCTGCATATAATTACCCAACTCTAGATGAAAAAGTCTATATGCATGAATATTCCCATCCTTTCTGAAAGATTAGAAAGTATAGTGTAAAAGCAATTCAAACACAGTAACGTTTAAAAAGGAATAGCAAGTTTTTAAAAAATGGTCCCATTGTTAAAAATGGTCCAGAGCTGGTGAAAAAGCAGTATGAATTTAATGAGGAGAGAGTATTGATATAGAAGCTGGTTTGGTGTAGTACAGACATTTTCACAAAGTAATTTATTTATAATAAAATATAAAAAATAAAGGAAGTTTGTTATTTATATACAGTATATTAACTATTGTATTTTTCGGAGTATAAAACACACCTTTTTTCCTCTAAAAAGAGGCTGAAAATCTGGGTGCATCTTATACACCGAATACAGCAATTTTTTGCCTCCTGAAGCCCCAAAGAGCTTCTGGGGGCTGAGGAGGGCAGAAATGAGCACAAAACAGGCCAGTTTTTTGCCCCCCTCAGCCCCCAGGAGCACTCTATAAGTCTCCATAAGGCTATGCATGCAATTCTTTTCACAAAAAATGGGCCATTTTCACGAAAACAGGACAATTTTTGCTAGTTTTTGTCCCCCCAAACACTATGCAAGCCCCCCCCCCAAGCTATTCATGCCTTTTATTTGAAAAGAAACGGGCCCGTTTTTGTGAAAAATGGGCCATTTTGAGGTTTGCAGAGTGCAAAAACTTTCTTTTTTCCTTTCAGAAGGCTGTTTAGTTAGAGGGATTGATGAGAGAATTACATTGGTCAAGTGCTGTGCCAGCAGAAACAAAGTTTTAGATGCTATAGATTATCAGTGATTTTCTTCTCCAGCACATGGATAAATACACATGGAAACATCTACCTATCTACCCTCGCTCTCTGCCTACCTATTGTATTTCTCTCCCCCCCCCGTTCTTATCTACCTATATACCTACCTACTCACTCTCTCTCCCCCTACCTATCTACTGTATTTCTCTTTTTTCTCTATCCCTCTACCTACCTGCCTACCTACACTCTCTCTCTCACTCCCTACCTACCGTATTTCTCTCTTCCCCCCTCTATCTACGTATATACCTACCAACCTACCTACTCTTTCTCTCCCTACCTATCTACTGTATTTCTCTCTCTACCTCTCTCTATTTCTCTCTCTATCCCTCTACCTACCTACCTATCTACACACTCTCTCTCCCTACCTACCTACTGTATTTCTTTCTCTTTCTCTCTGTCTCTGTCTCTGTCTCTCTCCCCTTTTATTTACCTACCTACTTAACTACTCTCTCGCCCTCCCTCCCTACTGTATTTTTCTCTCCCTCCCTCCCCCTTTAACTACCTACCTACCTACTTTTTAAAAAAAAATTGCCTCTTCAAAACCTGGGTGCGTCTTATACTCCGGTGCGTCTTATACTCCAAAAAATACAGTATCTTGCCGGTATATATTTTATATGCGACCTAAGATAATTACTCTTCATCAATGTAGCCCAGACCAGCCAAGAGATTGGACATACCTGGTCTAGTGGTTAAGACACCTGACTAGAAACCAGTAAAATTAATTCTGTTATGGCCTTATGCATGGATGGATCACTTTGGGCCAGTCACTCACTGTCTCTCAGTCCAGTTCATAAACTGAAATGAAGTCTACTGAAAGTGTAAAGTCATGGACATCGCAGACTTAATAAAAAATCAAATTATACAAATAGATCAGCTATGTGTTGAGAGTATTGACAGACAACTGCCAAACTAGCTTTCATAGCTTCAGTGAATCTATATGGACATTAATTATCTCAGTGTGGAGTTCACATTGTAATAAAAAGAATTCATCCAAAAAGTAGCAAAAGGTATTAATTACATTGAAGCTGCTAATTTTAGTAGAATGAATGTAATGCATGCTTGCATACTTTCCAAACTTTGTTTGCTTCCAGTCTCATTGCAGTGAAAAGAAGTGGTAAAAGAAATGAGCATGCCTTCCATACCCTGAAACATCCATACCACGTAGATGGGTGTAATGGCGCCAAGAAGAAAATGGCCAGGGGTTTTCAAAATACATCTAGGCCTGCTAGTTGAGCACTTCTACTAGCCAATTCTGAAATTTAATTTTACCATGATATATGGTAAAATAATACATGCCGTTATTCTATGCATACATTTTCCAATTCCTGAATATATAACATTTTTTTCTTTTAGCCCATGCTTCACATTTCACAGCTTTTAATTTTCCTATGTCCTGTTTTATATTAGTATATATGAATGTAATATTTAGAAGTCATGTAGACACATGCCTATTTTTCATGCAAGCTGAAAATATAAACAAAAGTGGAAGAAAATCATTGATTTTGGACAATAGGATGTTTTATTTATCTTTCATCTACATAATTACAACTTGACTTTTTTTTCTTCCTGAACTCATCTGCATCATAACTGCAGGTTATTTTATTGAAATTTCATTACATTCAGTGGTAACTTCTGCAGTTTTAGATGCAACTTGTAAAACATATTGCACATATTTGCCCAGCTGTAGTTTATGAACATGACTTATCAGACAGAATGAAACAGATCGCTGATCTGAAATGCAACATTTCATTTTAAATTAAAAATTCACACACAAAATAAACTAGTAGCTCAAGTAGGAAATTACACAAAGAAAAGGAAAATAGTATTTTATCCATTCTGACTTTGTTTCTTTACCTCTCGCTAATCTCAATTTCTTTATTAATATTTAAGTTTTCACAGTTACCAAAAATGCTTTCAGGTGTAATATTTCTCAATGATACCAAAAATTGCAAACTTAAACATAATAAAAATCTAGTTTCTGCTCCAGTAAACCTGTTTTAAAATAGGGTTTCATTATTTGCTTCCAGATGAGGTTGCCCATTACATGTTCACCTCATGGAAAAAGCATGATGATGGCCAGTGCCAAGAGGTGCACGTTACCAGTATTACAACATGCCTCTTGCAGAAATAAAGTATGATTCTGTTCAAGAATTAAATTGAATTCCCAAGGAAGGTGTAGCCACCCAGGGGACTCTTCATGTCACTCTAATCTTCTAATGGAAGCTAAGTCTTCCTCTTATAAAGCCCTTGTAAGTCTTTCAGTATCATCTGTTCTCTTAATGTATGCATTTCTAATGCTAGTGAAGGAAGTTACATTAACCAGCACAATGTAGACTGACTGCAAGCAAATGCCCATGTAAATATTGTTACAATATAAAGCAATATTTGACAGTTTATTTGGATGAATAGATCCCTAGCTAGATTATTCAATAGCAAAAGGAATTTAGAGTCCTCTTTTAATGGATACCTTTCCTTTACCTACTTTATACCTTTGAACAACAATAAATATCTCCCTTGATGAATCCTATTCTAATTGAGGATTGATTCATCAATTTCATATCTTAAATAAAAGCAAGTTCAAAAATGGCTGACTGGCCTTTCCCACCAGGACTTTTTGTATGTTAGTTGTCCATAGCAACTGCCTCTATAGCCAGGTTCTGTTTGGTTTTATTCTGGTCTCTTAGCCTTAGCCTTGGCCAAATACTTAACATGCTTCTTTATGCTTTTTAATTTGATCTAATATATTGCAAGACTAACCAATTTCATTGTAATTTTTACAATGACAATAAAGATTATTATTATTATTATTATTATTATTATTATTATTATTATTATTATTATTATTATTATTATTATTCACTGGAAGGTCTGATGCCACTGGAATGGTATCAGCCATCCCAATGACTGGAATTTGTTATGTTCATTAGTTTTCAATGTTTTGTTTTCTTTGCACACTGCTGTTTTTTTCAGATGTTTGGATTCATTTTTCATGAGAAAAATAACAGTTCTTTATAGATATATAGATGTGTGTGTGTTACGTTTTTGAGCTGATCAATAAATAAGTCAGGGAGACTAGTATAGATCTATACTAGTCTCCCTGACTTATTTATTGATCAGCTCAAAAACGTAACACACATATAAAAAAAATTACACAACGGAACTCATAGCTTTCTTTTTAGATGGTTTCTGGTGATGAGGCGAAAAGCAGAAAAGGAGAGCAGTATGCTTCCTCCCTTAATTGGGGCTTAACAGGGTGTTGTGGAACAAATATATATATATATATATACACACATACATATACATATATACATACACATACAACTTGTACAGCAATTAAAATGTTTTTTGTCATCCACAATTCAAATAAATTAATTTTTAGTTTATTTGTGGAAAACACATAGAGAAGTCTTTCACATTTCCAATTATATGAGTTGTGATTTTTAAGTTCGCTTGAAAGTCTTTTTCCAATTATAAAGGTAAAGGTAAATGTTCCCCTCGCACATATGTGCTAGTCGTTCTTGACTCTAGGGGGCGGTGCTCATCTACGTTTCAAGCCCAAGAGCCAGCGCTGTCTGAAGACGTCTCGGTCAAGTGGCTGGCATGACTAAACGCCAAAGGCGCATGGAACGCTGTTACCTTCCTACCAAAAGTGGTTCCTATTTTTTTCTACTTACATTTTTACATGCTTTCAAACTGCTAGGTTGGCAGAAGATGGGAGAAGTTCACTCCATTATGTGGCGCTAGGGATTTGAACTGCCGATCTTTCTGATCAACAAGCTCAGCATCTTAGTCACTGAGCCACCGCATCCCTTTTCCAATCATGCTTCTTGCTTATTAGAACATGATAAAGAAACCATGGAGAGAGTTCTCCAATTTTTTAAGCTATATATGCTAACAGGAAGAGTTGTTGGTGTGCATTAATGTAATGCTTTTTAAATGTTCAGCCAGAATTCTAGTTGAGTGTCCAATGCAGCCAGCCAACCTTCAATCATGGTAAATTTTACCTTAAATTAAATGTTCTGCTTTTCAGATCATATTGCCTAAGGAAGTGACTTATATCAGTAAGGAATTCATTGTAGAGCTAGTAGCATGCACTATGTATTAATGGAAAAGATGAAACATATTCTGAAATTTACAAAGCAAGCGGCAAAAAGAGAAAGGAAAAAATAGGAAAAAACTAATCTGTTCAACAGTGCAAAAGTGTTTTCTTTGGAAAAGTGTTTTCTTTTTGGTGTCTTTAAGTGTTGAATCCTGGTGAGTATCTGAACAAGTTCCTTGACAAGTTTCCTTGACAAGATTTTTCAGAATTGGTTTGCCTTTGCCTCATTCCTAGGCTGAAAGATTGACTGACCCCAAGTCATCCAGCTGATTGTGTGTAGGACTAGAACTCAGGACTTCCTAGTTTCTAACTCTTAACCAAACAGTTATACCAAACAGTCTTTTAGAGAAGGTACAAGTGACATTTCTGGATTGATGGCCACATACAGTATGCTGAGACCCACATCTCTCCCTTTCCACACCCCTCAAGTGAGATTAAGGCAGAGAAGTGGATTGAGCCAGGGAGGAAAAGTTTACATTTAAAAAAAATTAAACATTGCATTTATTACAGTTACTAAATACAATTAATGTTATGGCTGACAAAGACAGAAAAGCCAAGGTCAGATTGAATTACTAATTGTTTGGAAGATCACCGTGAAATAGTAATTATTGGCTAGGCTAAGAAGTTTTTAAAGCACATCTCGCAAAAAGAGAGAATGCAAATATTTTCCATGTTGTTTCTGAAAAAACTATATTCCACAAATACATAAGCAGAAGTTGAGCTCAACTTGAAGAAATTGCTTTTAATACAATTATTCTCCATGCATTTTATAATTTTCAACTTACATAGAAATAGTGCAGATATTAAATTGTCCTCTTGCCATGGGCAGAATGCTTGCTCTTTTGATTTTGCTATTAGCAGTCACACCAGATGTCTTTCTGGCAGCTGTTTGTTAAAATCTGCACTGTATCCAGATACCGAAATTCTAGTTAAGCAGAGAGCTATCAACTTCTGAAACAGCATTTGAAAGTTATGCTAACTTGGATTCATTAATACTCATAGTTGTAACCTGCACCCACTGTAATATGTAGTATGTGGTAACCCGCTTAAGATAGTACACTATTAATCTTGAGAGCCCCTGGGCGTTTCCCATCAAAAGGCAGAGCATTTTGGCTTGGTCCCCATCCAAAAATCATAATGTTGCAGAAATCCTCCTTTCTTTAAAAACAAAACAAAACGCAGCCCTTGGCTATGAAAGTGTTCAGCATCTTGTATCTTAAAACATCAGTATTTATTGACAACATGCAATTTCTGCAGAATTTTGGGGGTTTCCCCCCTCCCCCACCCAAATTTCAAATGTGGTTTGGGCAAAAATCATGTTAATGTTCATAGATATTTTTTGTCAAAAAAGACGAGGATTCTTCATTAGCTCAAAAGCAGCTCTGTAATTTTGTCATCCTAAAATGGCTACTGAGTTTGGAAGTAAGCTGATTTATTTCTAGCTCAGCTGCGTGTAACGTGAAATGCAAAAGAAAAAAGAAAGGAAGGTAATGTTTTTAGCAGCAGTGAAGCTCAGCTAAGCTTGTGGACAAGACACAAACTTCCCTCTTTAGAGGGAACTCTTGCTTTAGAGGAGGTCCTTAAGGGGAATGCTGGCCTGATTTGCAAGAAATGAAATCAATAAGAACACTGTTTTCCCACTTCACTTTAAACATTGTGTGCTTGAGACATCTTTAGTGATTTTTATTACAGTACCGCCACCATAAAACCACCTTCTAAATGGTGAAACTGAAAGGATATTTGATTGCTACAGGATCAGTAACAGTGAAATGTGTTTTTGTTTTTGTTTTGCAGTTCTGGTGGGAAAATAGCACTGATTGGCTAATTGTCTGGCTATACAGTTATGGGCCACCTGACTCCCAACCTCTCTGGGTGGCTTACAATTAAAAATATGAAATACAAAACACAATGAAGAATCATGTATGGCCTAATATGTGTGAGTGTGTGTGTGTGTGCGTATTCGTAGATTTCCACGGGTGTAGATATGCTGGTTTTGTTGTATTCAGGTCTTTTCCTGTGTAAGATTGAGATTGTCTTTGCAACGTTTCGGCGAGGTCTCACTCGCCATCTTCAGGCTGCATCTGAAGAACAAATTGTGTGTATTAATATAAAGATATATAGATTCATTTTATTCAATATGGTCTCATATAATGATTTTAGGCTTCATATTAGTTGACTTCTGAGAGAAGCAAAATATTAGACCAGATAAGCATTTAGCTAGTGCTATTAGATTATCAGGTGCTTTTCCTTATATATTTATTTGTTTATTTGTTAAATTTATTTGCCAACTATCACAGCATAAGGCTGTGGCTTAAGTGGCTTACAATAAAAAAAAGAAAGAAAATGAAGGAGTGTAAATAAAACAGAAGTAAAATAATAGAACAATAGTCATAGATAGTCACAGCTGGATGGATCGAGAGTCATAGATAATGTAGATAGATAAGGCTCTACTCTAAATTATTACAATTTTACTAGAGATTGAACTGGCCATACAAAGTGAGTCACCATGGGTCACTATTTTCCTATCCATATGAGGTAGAAAAAATTCGGCACTTAACTTGAACAAATGACGCTTTCTTATTGAAAGAATCTTGTGCTTGCTTTATATTTATGAAATTCCAATTTACTCCTAACAAAGCAAGTGGAATATTTCTATTTATTTTAGTATTCAAAGGATATTGAAGTCTTCCAGGACCAAAAGCCTGGCTTTGTGTTGGGTGAGACTATGGTGGCAAATTTTTGAATATGACATTTATTTTGTTTATTATGAAACAGTAATAGAGCATTCTATTCTTCTTGAACCTACTAATAAAACCAAGAAAGAAAATCCATCCCATATTCTACTGTATCTCTTGATATGATTAAAGGCAAGGTGGTTAAAATTATAGGTGCACTTAATGTGGGCTTACAAAGAAGACATATTTTATAAGAAGAATTATTAATTATAGAATCATTTTTATAGAATTGCTGAGTAGATTGGCATATGGAATATCCACCATATTTCCTTTTGTGGATTAGATCTGCTTTGAAATTATTTTGATAATTACCTATATTGAATAGTACAGCCTAAGTGTAACATAACATGCATTGGATGACTTTAATTATGTCATAAGAGGGCTATTTTTAAGAATAAAACACAGAAATGTAAAAAAAAAAAGAATTTTAATTTTTTGCACCTGTTACTTTCTTGTGGTGTATTCATTCGGTTATTTTTCCCTAACTGTGAACAAATATGTTAACACACAGTTCCCTTTTATTAAAAAATGCAAATGCTTTTCATATTATGGGTTATTTTTGTCATTTCCTGCATAGTAAAAATATGGCTAAGTGCAAGGTGTCAAAAACTAGAAATATACTTGGGATTTGCCTAACTGCTCAGTACATTATAGCCAAATATTTTCATCGTATGTATCTGTTGCTTTTCAAGGCATTGTAGGAACATTTGTGCAGCTAATTTATAAGTGTGTGTGCATAAATGCTAATATTTTAGGAAGATACTAAAATATAATTACAATTACAGTTGAACTAGTGTTCCTATATAAAGGATGTTAGTTTCCGTCATAAACCTGTCTTTCTTTTCTCTCATCCATATTTGCAATCAACATCAAAGCTCATAGTCCATCTATTCCATCCTCTTAGTTAAAAGGGGTTCTTTGTGAGCCAGGCCATTTGTCCATCATTGTTTGAGGTCCTAACATTGGCAAAACACTCTGTCACTGATCCAGAGTGTTGTGAATGGCAGCTCCACACTGACAATTGCAAGTGGTGCCTAGAAATATTCCTGAGAGGATTATTTAACCTTTCAATTTAGGGGGCACAAAGCCCGGCTGATTAATGAACTTTCTGATGGATGCTGATAAGCGGATCTGTTTCTTTATTTCCTCTAAAAGTGATTTTTCCCTTCTTTCCCATATTACTATAATCTTGAACATAAAATGTGGCAAATAGATTAAAAAAAAACAGCACCGGAGTTTATCTGGTTGGCAAACTGGAGGAGCTAAATTAAAATTGGTAATGAAAGCAGCGGCTGAGCCCCCGTGTATGTTTCTTTTTTTAAAAAAAAATGCGGTATGTATTTTGAAGAGACTTCCTCTCCTCTTTGCTTGGTAGTGACTTTGCTTTTGGTACACAGTCTGGACTGGGTTTCTGTTATCCACCCTCCCACCCCCCAAAAAATGAGTTGTGTTATCTGGATGACTGCAGACACATATGCATCCCCCTTTCTCACTGCTTGGGCAGACAAGGTCGATAGCATTACAAGGTATTTGTGGCAGTGCTTGTTTCAGTTTTCAGAACTGCCAGTTTCCAGCCAGATTTGAATTACAAAAGAAGAAGCTGGCATGAAAATTGAAAGGGTTTATCGGCTAGTCTGAAGCCTCATAGCACATTGCTTATTTATGCAGTCCATTTGCTCTAGGAATGTTTTTTTTTAAGAGGGGGAAATACATTTTTTAATAAGGTCATAAAGACCCAGATATGTTTAAGATGGCAAAATAAAATATAGATAGATACCTGTACCTTTCCAGGAAACGATTTCACTTAATGTTGCACATTAATTTAGAAGAGCATTTATGTTGCTGTCATAAATGTGAATGTTTAGTTTGGGTGTACAGGTCGACTCTTAAGGATTAAGGCAGATACCTCAGCTACTTGACTTAATATTTAAAATAGAAAAAAAGTTCACAGCTCCATAAGAAATGATTGAAATTGTAATGTCCCTCCTTGTTTAAATAATTCTTTCATTCCACGTGAAATAGCTATGCAACATTGAATTGATGGCATGCTCTTTAGGGAAAAATAATGTTTTGTTTTGTTTTATCATGAAGATTTAAGATTAGCGACATAGTTGTGTTTATGGATGGATGGATGGATGGATGGATGGATGGATGGATGGATGGATGGATGGATGGATGGATAGTGTTCTAGAGCCTGACTTATAAATACAAATTACATAATATTTCACTGTAAGAATTGATTATTAATTACAAGACTTTTTTTGTTAAAAAGTTTTTTATTTGTTTTATTTTTAAACACAACATAAAAATCCTTAATCTCACATGTTATAGAAAGTGTTTCTGCTGATTACAAAATATTTTCATACGTCTCTTTCATATTCATCCAGGTTTCATATTATTTCATATTATTTCAAGTGCATCACATCAAATATATTTATAAACTTTATCTTTTCCATGCCTTCCTTAATTAATTATAATTGTATTATACGTCCTTCATTTTAAAACATACCAATTACATTACAAGACTTTTGAGATCTAATATTTGTACGATATGGGTTAGAAATATTTTTTTCCATTTATTTTATTTCCAAATTTGACATTTGGCATTCCAGTTTGAAATTCTGCCAAATCAAAATTTACAACAGTAAAAAATTGGGAGATGCAATAGAAATAGATTTCATTCTGACATTTAGATATACATATTTAAATATTTTGCTCTGTAATCTATCCTGCTGGGAATCACAGTTAAATAGAATTATTACCATGTTCCATTTTCAGATCAAAGGTGACATTATGATTACAATTTGCAAGGGAAAAAACTGAGAGATTTTTTTGGGATTTCAGTATTAAAATAATATAGTCTATTTTAAATACTCTTGTCTGAAATTAAGATTGTTGAACCTCAAATTTCTTCAACAGGTGTTTATTAAAGTTCCATAAGCTCTAATGATGATACTACTTGATTTTTATGGGGTTTTTTTAAAGCAACATCAGAGGCACCATTCTCCTCTATTAGGCATATAATAGATGCCTTTTAAAAAAAAATCTGCTTAGTAAAGAATTATTTAATAGAAAGGGAATCTCTGGAGTGTATGACATGTTTAAGAACATACTCACAAACCACATATATAATTATTGAGAAAAAGGTTTTATAGAATTAAAAACTATAGAAATTAAAAGAATTAGAAAAAAGAAAAAGATATGAAAAATTAAAAGAAAAAGTGAGAAGCAGTAAAAGTTAAGGGAAAAGAAAGGAGGAAAAAGCTACCTAAAGAAGTGACTTCTGCTCTTCCTTACAAGAGTTATAAACGTAATTATTATCATTTCCACTTTCAAAATTATATATCATGGTTCCCTTCTTCCCATAAAAAATATGGTATTTTTAATCAGTAAATCCTTACATTATCAGTTCAGGTTTATCCATTTTCAGCAAAAAGTCCATAAAAGATTTCCAAGATTTTGTAAAAATGGTTATTATTCCTTCCCTAATCAGACAAGTTTAACCCTAACAGCAAGTTCTGTCATCTTCACAGTCCATTCCTTCAGGGTCAATATTTCTATATTTTGCAATCTTTGTGCCCTCTTTCATGAGGGTATATATTATATAATTCATTCATTCAAAGGAAGTAGATATAAACGAAGTCCATAAAATACAACTGTTCCTCTTGTTTAAAAACTGTTATAATATAAAATTTTGCTTTTTGCTCTAAGTTAATATTTAAATTCTTGTAGTTTTCCTTTTCCTGCCCTCTGTTAGTCACACTGTGGGTCATAGGAACATTTACCAGATGGCCCAATTAAAATGCGGGCCCTAAAGATCTCTTTTAGCTTTTAAGGAATAATAATTCAAAATTAGAAACTGGGGCTTGATCATTGTTCATTAAAGGCTACGCTTGAGATTGCAAGCCTAATCTTCTTCTCTCAGCTCCTAGTACTGTACTTCCAAGATGCACAGTCCCTCTGGATCTTGCAGGCTTTCTTGTGAGTAGCTCCTTTCTGGAGCATGTGTGGAATATCTATTCTATTTAAAAGATAATAAAATAATAGATCTGTGAACATCTAGCGAAATGCTGTGGAAATAGTATACTTAGATTCCAATAAGGCATTCGACAAAGTAGAACACAAACTACTTCTTGGTAAGCTAGGAAAATGTGAGATAGACAGCATCATCACCAGATGGATTTGTAACTGGCTGACAAACCATACTCAGCAAGTACTCCTTAATAATACTACATCCACATGGAGAGACAGAGGTGGGTTGCTACCAGTTTGCACCAGTTCGGGTGAACCGGTAGTGGAAATTTGGACTGGGTTGCTGAACTGATAAGGACAGTAGGCTGGCCACGCCCCCAGAACTGGTTCCCCGGTCACCCATGTCATTACCGGCATGTTTTTTAGTCTTTTTATAATGTTCTGTGCATGCAGAGGACAATTTACAGCCAACTGGGCATGTGCAAACAATGCGCGGTGGCCGTACTGGGTGAAGTGTGCACGAAGTGAACCAGCAGTAATGCTGGCAGCAACCCACCCATGTGGAGAGAAGTAAGAATGGGGTACCACAAGGTTTCATCTTAGGCCCAGTACTCTTCAATATCTTCATAAATAACTTAGATGAGGAATAGAAGAGGAACTCATCAGATTTGCAGATGACACTAAGCCGGCAGGAATAGCCAACAGCCCAGAAGACCAGCTCAGGATCCAAAAAGACCTTGAGAGACTTGAATAATGGGCCCTAGCAACAAAATGAAATTTAATGTGGAGAAAAGCAAGGTTTTCAAAGGAAAACCAAAGGTACAGATTAGGCAAAACCTGGCTCAGAAACAATAACTGTTAGAGGAACCTTGAAGTCCTAGTGGATGATCACTTAAACATGAGCCAGCAGTATGTGGCAGCAGCCAAAAAAAAGCGAATACAATCCTTGGTTGTATAAACAGAGGCATAGAATCAAAATCATGTGAAGTATTATTACCACTTTATAAAACCTTAGTAAGACCACACCTGGAATACTGCATCCAGTTTTGGTCAGCACACTACAAAAAAGATGTTGAGACTTTGGACGAAGTGCACAGAAGAGCAACTAAGATGATTAAAGGCCTGGAGACTAAAACATATGAAGAATGGCTGCAGGATTTGGGTTTGGCTAGTCTGGAGAAAAGAAGAACTAGGGGGGACATGATATCAGTATTCCAGTATTTGAGGGGCTACCACAAAGAAGAGGGGGACAACTTATTTTCCAAAGTATCAGAGGGCAATATAAGAAACAATGGATGGAAATCCATCCAAATCAAGGAGAGATGCAACCTGGAATTAAGGCAGTGCTTCTCAAATAGTGGGGCGGGCCCCCCAGGGGGGGCGCGAGGCTCCGTAAAGGGGGGCGCGTTTGACCTCGGCAGAGGTGTACTTATAACAATTTTATATACAAATGATACTATTTACAGTCGCGCGGGGGCGCGAAATGTTTTCTTCTTCCTAGGGGGGCATGACAGAAAATAATTGAGAAGCACTGAATTAAGGAGAAACTTGCTAACAGTGAGGACAGTTAACCAGTGGAACAGCTTGCCTTCAGAAGTTGTGGGTGTTACATCACTGGAGATTTTTAAGAAAAAAACTGGGCAGCCACTTCTCTGAAATTAGATAGGGTCACCTGCTTGAGCAGGGGACTGGACTAGAAGACCTCCAAGATCCCTTCCAGCCCTATTCAATTCAGTTCCATTCTGTTCTTTTTAAGAATGTTCCTGAGAGGGATATTCAACATCACTATTGCAGTCTTTTGGCCAATCCAGAATAAGAACAGTCATGCAAAAGTAGAAGTGAACAGCATAAAGCTCTGGGCCTACTTAGTTTATCACTAAATCAGTTCCTGAAGATTTATTTGGCAAAGATTACAAGCTTTAGCACAAAATGTGGCAATATTGGGTGTAACAGCTCAGTCAATATCTGTCAAATACAAATCATTGTTTAGTTTGAAATGGACTGATGTTAGTACATAGTGCAAATTCTGTGATGGTGTGATCTGTACAATGCAACATGAGTCAGTTTCAATATCTTTTGTATCTCTAGGGAAAATCTTATCTCCCACAGGATTATTACAGTATATACTCTCTAAGATCGCTGATGGCATAATATGAGACAAGCCAACTTAAAAGTTATGTGTTGCTTCATTGTTTAGATGGATAAGGATAAGGGATTTGGCCAGTAGGATAAAAATAAAACGAAAACAAGAACAACCACCTCCAGGTTAGATGGTATCTGATAATTTAGCCAAATCCATTTGACACTCATAAGCTAGATGTTTAATAATTAATTTGGCTTTATCAAACCCCAATGATAATAAAGTTTCAGGGGAAATCCAATGAAGGCAATTAGTGTTCTACATAACTGTAGCAAGTAGAGCAGGGGTGAGCAGCTATGGCCCCTTTATGGCTTGTTGACTGCAACTCCCAGAATTTCTGAGCCAGGAATGTAGCCTGTATTAAAATCTAATAAGAATTAAAGTGTGACAGTCTGGGATGTCCTCAGGTGACTGCTTGATCATCCTAATACCTTGTTTTAACTCCTTTAAAACACAATATGAGACTGTTTCAGAATATTCCTTGGTTATATATCTTTTCATTTTCCCTGCATTTTTTAAATACTATTATTCTCATAATGGATTTTCCTGGTTGGGTAATTTCTTCAGGTGCTCTTCTCTAGAGAAATATTATCTAGCCCTGGAATAGAGAAAAGTAATCATGTCTGGTTCTTGGTGTGTGAGTTTCCACCACTGTTCTTGTGTTTTCCAAGATAATTCAATGGTTCTCAAATTCTTCTTTACCGCAGAGTCCCTTTAAATATCTTCTGTGTTTCATGGACCATGACCATGACCATGGACCACCAAGATTTAACTCAAGATCATAACATTTCCTCAAGTCTTCACAGACCCCCTGGACCCCAGGGGTCCACAGACTACAGGTTGGGAACCACTGCCTTAGTACATTAAGATGGTTGCCAGGTCTTGTTGCTCAGGACAACAAACCTCTAACATATGAGCTTTATTTTTTGCAGAATGCAACTAAAGGAGAACAGTCAGGGTTATAGTTTTTAATAGCTTATCTTTAGATTGGACAATCTAATACAGTATTGAGTTCATATTTTGCATCTCAGCTGACTTAAAAAACGCATGGACTTTTCAAATTTTCCCAAGCATAATAGTAATGCTAGTACTCTGTAACAGAGATTAGTCACTTTTTTAGGAGAAGAAAGAGAAGAATACCATCATATAATATTTAACTCTTTTAAGATTTGGGGTCTTCCAAGAGTTTGGTTGTGTTTCATTTTTTTACTCAGTTTGGAGTTTCCGTAGGTGCAGCCAACTAGTTGTGGCCAACTCGCCTTGGCCACCTCAATGCAGCGAACTCACCATGGCCAACTCACCACGGGACAATGTAACAATTCAATTTAATAATTATAAATAAATAAATAATTATTTTAATTTTTGTCATTCACACTTCATTCTATCCCTCATTTTGCATCCTTCTTTTAATGATTCTGTGCCACCATTTCTTTCAGATTAGTGTAACTTTTGTCCTGCCGCAAGTTGGCTGTGACGAGTTGGCTATGGCGAATTAGTCTTCCTAGTGTTTTTCCACAAGTGCAATTTTTTTAATCGACAAGTGTGGATTCATTGTTGGTGACAGGAATTGACTAACTGGCTTGTCACACGTGGGCTGAGAAAGAGTGATTGGCTCACCCAACCTGCTGTCATGCCTAATGCAGGACTAGTGCTCACAATCTCCTGGAGATTGGAACATACCAAGGTTTGCACAGGGGTGTATGACAAAACATTAGGAAGACGCAGGGGGTAGGAGACTGTTCTTAATACTTTTTGAAGAGCTGAAGATAGCATAGTGGGTAGAAGTGCATTTATACCAGTGTGGTGGGATAAATTTTGGAGTGAGTTTTAGGTTTTTATATTTTAAAAAGTATATGTCTTATCTTGTAATATTTGCAATGTACATATTGTAGGGCAGTAAGTTAGGAGTTTTTTGAAGCCACAAACAGTGGGGATACTGAAAACTTCACAAAGCAAACTCACTGATCCTTGTGTTGTGCAGTGCAGTGTAGCATAGTTTTTAAAAAGCAATCAAAACTGTGTTCTTTGAATGAACACTGTAGGAGTACATGGAACTCCAGCACTGCTGTACCGAAGTAGATATTTATGGATCTAGTTAAAAGAAATATTTAATGGGAATATCTAAATCATATTTAGGAATCCAGAGTGAAAGCAAAATGCAAATAAGATAAATAAAACCACAGATTGATTTCTCTCAACTGAAATTTGAAAAAAAGAAATTGTCCATTTCGCACCGTACTATAATTCCACCCTGCCTTTTGTCCGCATATGTAGCTATAAGATAGTGGGGGGGGGGAGGGGGGGAGTGGGGGGGGGAGGAACCCCAGGAATAAATAATATCTTTTAATTAGTGAAATTTAAGTCAGATACATATCTCGAGAAGTAATGAGCTTCATAAAAAGAAGGCCTTATTGGATCAAAGTCAGTTTAAGATAAGGGCATCTCAAGGTCACCGAGGGAGCTGCCCAGCAGGGCTATTTGCATAAAAAATTACTGTTAGAAATAGGCCAGCAAGGCAGCCCTGGCATTTTGATCTCTTGGCCTTTGTCATGGAGATTCCTTGCAGAGAAGGGAGGAAGGCCAGTGTCCCAGATAATGATTAACTGTTTTAATGGCATTCATTCATTCATTCACTCATTCTGCACTAACTACTCATGCAGAAAAAAGGGTTATGTAAAATGACATTAGAAGAAAATCATTTGTAATCGTTGCATCGGGGCTGCACTTTGAGGAGACATTAGGAGTAAATCCGTGGCGTGGTAGGCTTATGCTTTATCTTCTGATATTTACTGAGTTTACTGGTGCATGAAAAGCTTTCAGGAAGAATAGCAGATGGGATGGACCTTTTATAGGTAATACTATCTACTGGGTTATTACTTCTATATATTGATAGTGAAGTAATCTTCAAAATATCACTCTACAAAATATAGATTATTTAAATGTTTTTAACCAAAAAAAAAAATCCCACAGCAGAGCTGCTGCTATCATTTTCTACCTATTGGATCGGAAACCTTAAATGCTTTTTAAAACCTGAAATAATTAGAATATAGTGAGCTTGACAACATATTATGAGGTTCTTTTTTCCTCTTTAGACTTTTGGACAGTTGTAAGGAGGTAATGCATAGTTAAACTGAATGGCAAATGTTCAATTTAATTTGTCTCTTTATATTCTGACCTTTTCAATTACATAAACAAAAGGAAGTGTCCGACAGACATTTTTTGAGGTCATGAAGATACACATCCTTCTTTGCAGCCCAAAACTCCTTGAGGATTTTTGGGAGATTTGAAATGGAAAAAAACTATTTTTCATAATGTTCTCATAAAATCTTTTTATTCTCATGTATTCTGCAGTATTGAGTGCCAAACTAATATTTGTTGGAAGTGATTTCACTGGTCATTATTATCAGTTAATTATAATAAGCAACTCTGGGAGTCTATTCAAAGAGTTCAAATATGGTGATTATTACATTCAGAAATAGAACGATTCCACAAATCTTGATGTTAATTGTTAAGGAATGGATATTAAACGATAGGTTTTCAATTGTATGATTGAGATCATTTTTAGGATGTATTCATACCTGGATTGGCCCTCAGTCTTTCTCAGCATTAGGCTCTTCTCCAATGAGTCCTTTCTTCTCATTTGGTGGCCATAGTATTTGAGTTTCATCTTCAGGCTCTGGCCTTCTAAAGAGCAGTCAGGGTTGATCTCCTCTAGGACTGACCGCTTTGATCCCCTTGCAGTCCAAGGGACTCGCAGGAGTCTTCTCCAGCACCATAGTTCAAAGGCCTCAATTCTTTGGCGCTCAGCCTTTCTTATGGTTCAACTTTCACAGCCATACATTGCAACTGGGAAAACTATAAAATACTGTAGTGATTTATTTATTTATTTTAAGCCGTGTTAGCTAAACCCAACTTTTCTTTCTTCAGTTTCTATTGTGCAGTGAACATGTTTTAATGAAAATGTTTTTTAAAAGCTTTTTATACCACAAAATCCAACCTATCTGTAGGTACTGCTCTTCTCCTTGATCGTCAGGTTTCTCAAATTGCTAGAAGTGGTCTTCTTTGCCATGTTTGAAGGAGATAAGGGCAAGAATTCATCTGTACCTTAAATCTAAATTTAGATACTTGGAGCAGGAGTTCTCAAACTTTGCAGTGTCTTAAAATAAATTAATATCTGTGACATCTCCCATGAATACAGGGGGCGCTCGACTTAACAATTTGTTTAGCAACCATTCAGATTTACAGCAGCACTAAAAAAAAAGTAACTTACGTCCAATCCTTGCAGTTATGCTCATGCAATCAAAATTTGAGTGCTTGGCAACCAGCCATGTGATTTACAAAGATTTCCATAACCTGGTGCTCTTTGCAACTTTTCCAGCATTCTTCCTACAAGCAGAGTCAGTAGGGGAAGCCTTAAAAACCATTTATTTAATAAGTGCAGTGATTTGCTTAACTCTGGAAAAGAAGGTCATAAAAGTGGGTGCCTTGACATCTGCCTTGCCTATCAACAGAAATTCTAGTCCCAAATATGGTTGTAAGTAAAACTAACAATTTCTAAAACATACAAACACAGAAACTACTACTTATATAGTAATAGAATGTTTAAACTTTATAAAGAAAAATATTTTCATTAGAAATAAACCATAAAAAATAATCAAATTTATAACCATTTTTCCATGCATTTTCAATTTTGTGTAATTGCTGAAATCTGGATATTGTTTTTCAGACAGTCTGAATTCTCATTCCACATATATTTTGAATTGATATTTGCTCTATTGAAGAAACTTTAGAAAATCCTGACCAGTGGAAAGTCTTTCCCCTACAAAATGAAAGCAAATGTTGACAGCAATTGAGTCTTAGATGTCCATGCAATAAGGCTTGTTCACCCTGAACCAGAGCTTTGTACTATCATACTTTGGGCTTGTGGCAATTTATAAAATAAGAATTTAAGAGGAATACATTTTTGCACTCAAATGTTATGCTATGGTTCTGTATGTTTTGTAGATTGTTTTTATCTACAAAATTTTATAAATAACTCATCCTGTCATCTCTCTCTCTCTCTCTCTCTCTCTCTCTCTCTCTCTCTCTCTCTCTCTCTCTCTCTCTCTCTCTGTTATTTATGTTATTTGCTTAAACAAACATCCATGTTTGTTAACTAATTTGGCTAAACAAAAAATATATATTTTAAGAAACGTAGACTTTCATTTTGTAGTACTGCTTGTCTGCTTGCCCCTTCCTCCTCACACTTAGTTTCAATTTCTTCTTGTGCAGATCTATTCCACTCCAAACAATCAGGAAAATATTGTTTCTATTCTATTCACTGAACTTCTTGAAGCTTAGCACTGAAGGGGTTGATTCTGTATTCATAGGTTTGTAGAAGTTAGGATTAAGGTCTTTTTTTCAACTCTGTTCATGTTATAACATTTTTGCTGTGAAGAAGAGGCACGTGATCTCTGCTGAGTCAAATTCAGTTTTGAGAATTGCAAAAGTAAACCAAGCATCTGTGATAATATCTTGTAGGCAGAGAAACTGCCCAATAATCTTACAAAAACCTCTGGAAGAGCATGACATTGTGAATGGATTAATGGAATTTATTTACCAAAAAAATTAAACATATACAGCCTTATTCTACATAATTAAAAAACTAATCTTTATTTCATGATGGAATAACCTTTGGATGGTAATATATTTTCCTTAAAAAAAATCCAATTTAAATCAAAAAAATCCAATTTAAATTTTAAAAATCTGATTATTTTTTTTAAATCATTGATTTTTATCCACCCTGCCGTGAAGTGATATATACTGGTAGCAAGTCAAAGTGCTATTGCTATTGCTATTGCGATAGATAGATAGAGATAGATAGATAGATAGAGAGATAGAGAGATAGATATGTGTGTGTGTGTATACATACATACATACATACATACATACATACATACATACATACATACATACATACATATGTTAAAACAACATTTAAGCTTGCACACATTCTGTCAACAAGTTGATTTGTACTCCTATGATGGTCAACTCGACGGAGATTGGTGCGGTTAACAAATCGAATAAATAAACTTGGATATCACGTTCAGAATTTATATACTATCTATCTTTAGATCCATACACATATTTTATCTTACATTCCTCCCAGAAATTCTGCTTTCACTTTTAAGTTAATGTATAATACAACTGCAATACATTTTTTCCAATTACTAACAGATATAATTCCACTGCTATTGATTAGATGGTGAAACTATATTGTTTTAATTGAGTTCATTTTAATTGGAATTTTACTAAGTTTCAGTTTTATATACCTGCCAATTTTTTTGTTTCAGACTAGACCAGGACCACTCAAGATGGCTGACTCTTATTCTATGCAACCTGCTTCAGCATACTGTTACAACTGTGGAGATAAAGGGCACTATGGATTTGTAAGTCTCTTAATGTTATGAATAAACAATAAATATTTGCTGGGTTACTTTTCTTTATGATAAGGTCCATATTTGTTTCTCAACTACTATATAACAAATTGCATACCCCATACTTAAATAAAAAATGCAATGATCTAGAAAAAACAAAATGCATGTATTCCCAATCATCCTTCATGTAATTTAAGCCCAAAACGTATAAAGTTTGATATAGGGTTGAAGTAGACAGTTTTAAATAACCATTATAAGAAAATAACTGAATCAATAATATTGGAATTCACAAATCAGTGTTATTCAAATGTTCTTGCAATTTAAATCCAAAACATAGAAGATTGCATTTTATACCTCCCAAAGACGTTGGCTATAACAGCTTTAAATAAATAACTTTATCATATCGGAAGGCCCTTAAATATTGGAGAATATCAGTTTTTGTCATCTATATTTCAGCAGCAATAAGTATAAATTTGATTGATTAAGAACTACCAAATAATTTTCAATGCCTATTGATCACATAAAGAGATCTTTTCAGTAAATACCTAACACATGGTTTTTTTGAATAAACAAATGTACATACAGTACAGATACGTACTAATACTATACTAGAGTCTCTTTGGTCTAGTGATTTAGGTAGCAGAGTAGAAATTTGGAGACTGAAGTCTAGTTCTGTCTTAGCCATGAAAGCTGATTTGGTGACCTTGGGTCAGCCATTCTCTCTCAACAGTTGTTGAGGGTAAAAAGGGAGGAGAACCATATGTTGGCTATAGCAGTAGCATTTAGTTTGATATACCTCCCCATAGTGCTTTACAACATTCTCTGGGCAGTTTACAATGTCAGCATATTGCCCCCAAACAATCTGGGTCCTCAATTTACTGACCTCGGAAGGAATAGAAGGCTGAGTCAACCTTGAGCCTACAAAGATTGAACTTCAGAATATGGGCAGAGTTAGCCTGCAATACCACACTCTAACTATTGCACCACCAGGGCTCAGTTATTTTATAAATAACTCAAGGCGGATATGTTCACCACCTTGGGGTATTTCTAAAAATAATAAAATGCAAAGTATAAATAATTATTTATATGGATTGGAGAAAGTTAGGAAGACTGTTAATTGCATAGAGATGAAGGTTTTCAATAGATTATCAGAATGCAAATAGAGTTTTTAAACACAACTGTAGTTGGAAATATCAACAAATTTTATCAGGGGAGTAAAAATAAAATGGCAAATGGAAGACATTTATTATGATAAATATCCTGTACATTATTGTATAAAACACAGCCCATTGATTGCTTTAAAATAGCATAATCTACTAACATAGTTTAAAGATGGGTATGTTGTTTAAAATTTCCTGGAATTAATATGGATTTATATTTAAAAATACTACATATGATCTGTGCAGAATTCCCTGTTCTAGAATTCTTTCTAGAAATAGTTGGAATTATTCTACCATATTTGACATCTTAAGCTGCAATGAGTATCTGGCTGGTCAGATACAAGAGAAAAAAAATAGGAGAAATTGAATGACCTAACGGAGCATGTTAACATTTCATTGACTTCATTGAGATTTTACAAGAACTTATCATTTCTCAAAGACAGTGGTATCAAATCACAATTTTAACTGTCACCAACATGTTATAAAAAGAGAATTAAGAATCTGTAGGCATGTCAAAATGGTACTAAATAAAAAATTGTTTGTTAATAAATGGAGTGAAGGGTTTGATTAAGAAAAGGTCAAAAGTTAAGAGTGGTATAGATTAACAGATAGAGAGGTTTCCCATATCTGTTAAGGCTTGCTGGTATAGTTTAGTAGTATTCATTATAATGAATTGGAACTATCCTAAGAACAGTATATTAATTAAATCATCTGGATTCAGTGGTGAGTAGATATCTGCCTTATACTCTGACATCCATCCATCCATCCATCCATCTTTATTCATTCATTCATATTCTTTATTGCTGTCAGCGGCAAGTCATAAAACATAATGAATACATTAGTTTAGGAATCTGCAACTATTAGCATCAGTAGAAACAAAGAAGAAGCTACTAAGTCATATTGTTCTGGAAAACTGGGAGCTGAAAAGAAACCTACAGGATTAGCAATTAAGTGAATGATGCTGAGAATCTTTTTCCTCAAAATGTGTTCATGCAAGAATCTAAACTGGAGGGTTCATCCCAATGTTAGTTAAATCTTACTAGTCACATTTGTGCCCACATCTGCAAATTGCAGGACCCCAAAAGAAGAGAACAAAGCAGAGACTTTGTAGCTCTGCCTGGCATTCATATTCCAAGTTGTCAGTCAGATACAACTTTTCTCAGGTGTGTTGATGAGAGCTGAGGTTTCTATCCTGTGTGTTTTACCTGTGGTGCTAAGGAACATCTCCAGAGTATTTAAAAATACAAAGCATGTGGCAGTAGTGGCAGTTGACTTAGAAAAGACAGGTCTGGGAAGTGCGTGTCATACACTATTCAGATTATTATTCAATGGATCCATGTTAAAACAAGTAGGAGTGGCTATTTTTAGAGGCCTCTACTTTTTTTATCCACTAGGGCTTTACTGTCAAGCTACTAAGGGAAAGGCCATCTTCTTGGAATATCTGCCTTTACAGCATCTCCAGAAACTTTGGAGGAGTACACTCCACAGCAATCAAAGATTATTTATCCCTATTTAATAGCTATGCATGAAATCGCTAGAAAGCAGTTGGTTGAAGTAAATGGAAAATAACCACTGAGAGGTCTTTATTTCTTCCCTGAAACTACTCTGTATCGTGATTCACATACATGGGTTATGTGTTTGAGCAGAGCTCACTTGGAATCTTCTCAAGCTTATAAAAATGTCTCACGGAAAATTTTGGGCCTGTGTTCTTTTGAGATTAGGACATAACTATACACTCCTTTTCCAAATAGTAACCGAGAAGTCATTCCCTTTGCTCTTTTGTTTGCTTTTCACTTTCATTGAGATCAGTATATGTTTTTAGTTTTTTGGGGTCTGTCCCAAACATTGTGGATTTTTCAAAATTGATTGTTGCAGCCATCAGATTTTGTTATAAAATCAGCCACCAAAAGTGCCCTCTTCTGATCTGTGGTCACTTTGCAAGAGCTGGGATTCCATCTGCATCTTCTCTACATTAGTTTCTCCTTATGTTAGGACAACTTCTTATCTGTATCTAGCATTATCATCTGGATTTTCATTCTCAAAAGGATGTAGCTTTTAGAGCTGCTGTCTTTTGTATTATACCTTATGAGCACTAAACCCCTCTAGATAATAGGCCAGCTATTCACCCATGAGTGTATGATCAGAGAGACCACAGTGAAGAACTGATTACTTATCTGTAACTGAAGTTTTTTGAGTAGTTATCTATGAGTTCACTCAACCCTCCCTCCTACCTTCTTTTGTTCTGGGTGACCTCAATATTTCTCTTAGAATTCACTATATTGGTTTCAGGCATGGAGGGGATTTAGGGAAAGCTGCACCTAGTCATGTGTGGTATGCAGAGAGCTGCACTTCAGCCAAGAAATTCCATATACTTTAGAAGTTTCAGAACAAAGTTTTATTCAAGATATATTGCGTGTGAATTGGCAGGAAATCTCTTCAGTTACATTAAATAAGCAGTTCTTTCAAATCAAATTTATAAATTGGGAAAGCTTATTTGTTGGTTTAGAGTGAGATGTCATCAGCATGTGTATGATAGACAACTGCTTCGTCTGTCTGTCTGTCTCTCTCTCTCTCTCTCTCTCTCTCTCTTTGTCTCTGTGAGAGAGAGTGTGACAGGCTGACTAAAAACGCTGCAGAAATCTTGAAATACCGTAAGGCATAGAAGCTGTAAGGATGTAGAAGGAGAAACACAAAACCCAATGGAGGAAAATATAAGCAGCTCAGGGTTGAATTGTAGGGTACTCTCTGAGTTTGGTTGTTTGCTTATTAGGTAACATCATCATTGCTGCTGAGTGTGAAGTTTGCTCCCTGTTTATATACAGTAGCGCTTGCCTTGCCAGTATTGGACCGTCTCCTGCCACATACCTCCCATCGACCGATTCGCTCCCATAGGGAGGGCCTCCTCAGGGTGTCAACCGCCGGTCAATGTTGGCTAGTGGTACCCAGGGGTAGGGCCTTCTCTGTGGCAGGGCCGGCCCTCTGGAACGACCTACCCCCCGAACTTCGTACCATCACGGACCTTCCCCTCTTTCGCCGCTCACTCAAGACATACTTTTTTCAGCAAGCTGGTCTAGCTTAGAGTTTAGACCTCAGGTGCGATACAGCTCTAGCCAATGGGTAAATGCATGGTGGGTTTTTATTAATGGGAATTTTTAGCACAGGTTTCTTAATTTAATTCTTTTTAATTATTGTTATTTATTTATGTATTTGCTGTTATTTATTGTGATTTTTAATTCCCCTGTGCCCATCTCGATGGAGATAGGCGCGATATACAAATTGAAATAAATTGAACATTGAAAAAAATTGGTGAGGTTGCGGTTTTCTCCTTGATTGTTCCTTTATTAGGGCATTGCTTTCTGATTGATTGCCTGGTAGATATACTGTATAGGCATTTTCAGTATTAGCCTCCAAATTCTGAAGAATTGTGTAATTGTTGGCTCCAACTTTTCATTCATTTAGAAAGACCCTTTTATTCTCACAAGTCTTTGGCCAATAATGTGATTGTCATGCAATTATTTATTGCAGGGGTCTCCAACCTTTGCAACTTTAAGTCTGAAGGACTTCAGTTCCCAGACTTCTCCAGCCAGTTTTGCTGGCTGGAGAAGTCTGGGAGCTGAAGTCCTTCAGACTTAAAGTTGCAAAGGTTGGGGACCCCTGATTTATTGTATTAAAAGAATATTTCATAACATTTTAATTTTGGTTACTTGCACTGCCCAGAATCCTTGTGATTACAAGGCTTCTTGTGCAAATATTGTTAAATAAATAATGCCCCAATATGATTAAACCATTATTTCTTACAAAAGCAAAGGTTTTTATTCCTTGGGATTTTTCTACCGGCTCCTCTAAAATTGTGGTCTTTAGATGAAAGATAATGCTGCCCGAGTAAAGTGAGATGAATTTAATAAAATAACTAAGATGCCTGGAATTCTTGATTAAAGTTAGTTCTTACTTTCATCCTGAATATTTGAATTCTGGAGCCTAGAAGACAAGTGGAATAAACTGTTGAGACTATAGCAACAGTTGTAGATTGAACAAGATCTGGTTTGGAAATTTTCCTTTGGTCTGTTCAAGTCAAAAGCAACATAAGATCATAGGAAGGAGTCATTGTATTACAGAAAGTTTCACTCTCTCTTGGACTTGTTGCAAGTTTGAACATTTTTCTCATAGACAAGAAAGAGAATTTAGGAATGTTATTACTATACAGTACCAAAAAATGGTCTTGAACTTATTGTTAAGTCCTAAAGGAAGCATAATATCTCTACTGATGATGCTATGTGGAAGAAAGTGAGAACTTTTTGCCATTCATTATGGAGCTATCTGAAATGCAGCTCAGATTTGACATATGGTTGATTTTGTTTTGAGGCTTTCCAATAAATGAATATAGGTAATTCTCAACGTAAGATCATAACTGGAACCAGAATTTGCATTGCTAGGGCAGGCAGTTGTTAAGTGAGTCACACTCAATATTGTGACTTCTTGTGCCATTGTGGTTAAGCGAATCACTGCTGTTGTTAAATGAATCACAGAGTCATTAAGTAAATCTAGCTGCTGCATCGACCTTACTTGCAGGTACCATCTGGGAAAGTTGCAAATGGCAATGCTGCAACTGTTGTAAATACATGCCAGTTTCTAAGCAACCAAATTTTGAACACATGTCTCTAGGGATGCTGCGGTGTTCGTAAGTGTGAGGATTGGACATAAATCACTTTTTTCAGTGCCATTTTAGCTTTGCCAAATGAATAGTTTAACATTTAGCAAAACAAATAGTTGTAACTTCAGGACTATATGAATTGATAGGCAAAATGAAACTAGATTAATCTGTAGTTACGTTCAGCAGCTTGCTCCTTAAATTTGTAGTGATATTTCATACACTTTAAATTTGCAATAATATTCTCTATAATCTTCTTTTGGCATAAACCGCAGGTTCAGTATGCATTATTAAAGAAAACGGATTGCTTTACTACCAATTTAAAAGCTATTGGGTCAATTTCTTTCATTTCTTTCTTTTGAATTTGTATTAACCCGAGGTATGACAATAATGTTAAAATATGATTTGCAGGAATGCTCGGAGAGGCGAATGTTTGGAGGGATATTTCCTACCGTCCCCTTTATCTATTACTATGACAATGAATATGACATCAAGAGGAGGCTCCAGAGAGCAAAGAAAAAAGTGCAAGGTATAATATATATTTAGTGGTTTTAGGTTTTCTTTTTTAAACTCCTCTTATCAATTCACTATCATGTTTACTGCCTCTTAATCTAATCTAGATTAAGATGGTTAACCCTGCCCAGAAGGCTTCATGTGATCTCCAGCACCCCCACCTGCAGCCCCCCAATAACCCACAATCATGCAAAAATTTAGTGACAAATAGTCAAGATCTAATGGCACAATTTAAAAAAATAAAATAAAGCTGGAATGAGAATAGGTTGCCTCTGACTAATGTCTATCTTTATTTCTACTTTTTAAACCCTTCAAAGTCAGTGGAAACCTCAGCCATTTTTCTTCCACATTTTGACAGCATAACTTGGAGCTGTTTTGTGAGAATTTTAAGGATGGAAGTGGAAGAGTTTCAGAGGTCAAAATGCCAAATGTTTCCATTTGCACCAAAAAAAAAAAAAAATCCAACATAGACCCATTAAAAATGCAAACAAACAAACATCAAACTGATTTTTGCAACAAGCGCTCAGCTTTTCCAGAAGGTCAGAAGGCCGAACCGCAAGCTCCAGTTCTTTACTTCTTTAACCTCTTCTCTAAAAGAAACAATATTTCCTGTGTGTTCTATCTGATCTCAATGTTCTAAGTGGCTAACAATCTCATAAAATAAAAAACTTGAACATTAACAAAAAGGTTTGAGAGGAAACCCCGCTCAATGTAACAAAACATAGATTGACATTAGAATTAGAGCTGATCAAATACTATAAGAAGGGTATTCCAAAATGTGGCAATAGCTATCAGAAAAGCACCCTTCCAGTGGCAATCTTGTAAGAATAGATTGCATGGTTGTGGGAATTGATCAGGGTTGAGTTGGGTGGACAGACAGATGAACACAAGTGAAGACAGTCCCTTAGATAGTTAGACCAGAGCTATTTAGGACCTTAATGATAGCATCCAGCATCTTGAATTGCATCTGGAAGCAAACTGGCAACCAGCTCAGCTCTTGAGGAAGCAGGGTCACCCAATTGCACCAGGTTATATGTATCTTCACCAGCTATTGATTCCAAAATTTCTTCAAGAGCAGCCCAAAGGTGAATGCATTACAGCAGGAATGTCAAACTCGAAATGGGTGTGCGGCCAGCTGCGCAGGCTCTTAAGTAGGACTTATTTTAGGGGGAGGACTTATATTAGGCACACATGTACAAAACATGCTAGGGCTTATTTCCGGGATAGGTCTTATTTTCAGGGAAACAGGGTAGTAGACAGGGTCAGTTACATCATCCAGTCAGACTTGTGATGGGTTTTCTTTCAGCAGTACTTACTGGAATTTCTTGCTTCAGCTACTTCAGCTTCTCAATAAGTCAAGGATTTGCAGTGAATCTGTGAAAAGGAATTTTTTTAGCTTGTTTGTAGGTAGACTTCTCTCAGGATTATCTCGCATGACTTTCCAAAATAAAGTTAAATTTGTCCAACTTTTTGCTTAAAATATCTGTTTGTATTTTATCAAGAATCACTTGATTTCAAAGATATTCTAATTCCTAATTACTTTATTGGAAGATTTATCCAATTTTGGTATCGGATATTTGATTTGAGGTTTCACACTCTGTGTTCAAACATATAGGTTTAGCAAAATAGTTCCCATCTTGGTACCCACTAGATGTTATGGACTGGATTTCCCATCGTTATCACATCAGTTTTAGGTGGCTTGATCCATTATCACTGTGCTGCTCAGTGTTCTTTTTACAAATTACCTGTAAAATTTATAGATATGCAAGAGTTTATTTTATTACATTTATTTAATTGCAAGCAGGATATATATCGATTTTTCTAATTAGGGGTAACAAGTACAGTGTTCCATATTTAAGTGATGTATCATCAAGTGTTTTTATTTTGCAGAACTTCAGGAAGCTGGTTTTCTACCAAAGTCCCCAAAAAGACCACATATAGATTACGGTCAAGAAGAGCACAAACATAAGAAAAAGAGGGAAGTTTGGAAGGAACATGGCAAGAGGGGACATCATAAGAACCTAAGGAAAAAGTCTCAAGCAGATCTAGTCAGAGGAAGGAAGCATAAGAAGGAAGTTCAGAACAACTATATGATAGAAGAGTGCTTTCCTAGAGGTGGCCACGTGAATGCACATAAGAGGTGCAGAAGGAAAACTCATCATCAAAGTGTTGGCTTTCTGGCAGAGGGCAAAACTGAAAATCACCGAGTTGCTATGGAGTCAGGAAAAAAGCGGAAGAGAAAGAAAAAGCAGAGGAGCCACACAAACAATAGTTGCCCCAGGGATGAAAGTTTATTTCTTATCAAACAGAAGAAAAGGAAAATGACACCAAAAGCCAGCTTGATTTGAGGTGGAGCTTTATTCCTTCCACGAAATGCACACTGGGCTATCACAGCACAGAGAGTGCATCAGTAACCATTCCACAAGGAGAGGCCATCTTGGTTTATAATGACAATGTTATTTATGCATTAGAGGTATATTATTTGATAAATGTTTTTACAATTACTGCATTGGATGGACTATAGAGAAAAGGGGTTGGGAGTGACAAAACAAAAGCAATAAAAAAAAAAAACATTTCCTCAATTGCATACGCTCTTCATACATCTGTGTCTCAAAATACTTCTGCTTAATGCGTATAGCTTATTTGCACGCACATTTTGAAGGAAAAGTTGACAAATTGACAGGTGACCTAGGTATGGATACAAAAACAAATGGAAAACAGCCATTTTCCCTGTTTAATAGAAGAGACAAAAAGAGGAAGGACGGATGATTTGCGTTTACAGGCCTTAGGAAGGTCTAACGCAAAAGTCTTCAAACTTGGCAACTTTAAGACTTGTGGACTTCAGCTCCCAGAATTCTCCAGCCAGCTGGAGAATTCTAGGAGTTGAAGTCCACAAGTCTTAAAGTTGCCAAGTTTGGGGATCCCTTGACTAGCGGTATCATGTTTCCTCTGCTGATTTGTTTTGAAAAATGTACAGAATAAATTTAAGAACGGCGAAGGATGTTGTACGAGAAATATTATTTGCTTCCTAATTTATTTTCCCCACAGAGTGTTTCAGGATGTGGCCATCTTATGCCACATTCTTAGATAGGATTATCCTCAAATTTGTCATAGACTTAGCACTGTAATTCGACTTGACAGGCCAGGTCAGTCTATGTTCAAGTGAAAAAGCGTAAGCTGCATTGAAGTCCAATTTTTAAAGTATATAATCACGTATGGCTTTTTCATGTTTCTGAGAAATGAATTATTTTATAACTCATTTTATTAAAATGAGGTATTTTTGTACTTTGAATTTTAATTCAAAATTTACGTCTGAAAAACATTGTAATATCTAAACGGAAAGTAACCATTTTGATGCTCGCTTTTTTCATTTTCAAAATCAAGTGTTTCATCTTCTTTCTTTAATTCTGTCAATTTCATTTGACCTCCGGTGAGACTTCAGTTTCCCAAACCTGCTACTTCTTTCACTCTTGTTAATTGCTATGTAAAAAGATGTATTTTACATAGGGGGGTTGATTATTAAACATTAAAATGTTATTTTTATACTGAGTCTGGTTTTTTTTTTAGCATGCTAAAATAACAAGTGCATCAAGATATTATAATAACAGAACATGTCAGGCACAAGAAACCATGGACCAAAATTTTTCAAATGAGTACAAATTTAATCCATGCTAGCTCACTACAAGAATCTGAACTACTAAAGATCAAGGCAAATTGGCAGTAGATGAGAATGGGGCTGGACTTACATCTCTTGTGGGCCTGAAGGGATTCCAGACTTATTACGCGCTTGACACCACTCTTGGACTCAACCTGATCATCTCCTACATCCTTAGTACTTATTGCCCGGAGCATGTAATGAGTAACTTATCCACGCTACAGTCCTGAGTTAATAGGACTTGGTATATAAACAAAATTGCAGTTGTAAGTACACCGTAGGAAATTTATAAAAGAAAGACGCTCTTGCAGGAATATTAATGTAAATGTTCTCTTTTGCAAGGTAGAAATGAAATTTAGAAATTGTAGATGAAAGGTTTCAGCTTTTTCAATTAATGTTTGAAAAATAATTCAGCTGAGCATAAATATTGGCAGGACAGCATTATACCACCCAGTAATGAAAAATGAATAGCAACATGCAGAACAGAATGAAGGGAAATCCAGTCAAATGCAAAGAAGTGATACCATCAAGGTAGGATGATGAATTGCATCATAAATTGAATATAGGACCCTATGATTCTAATAAAAAAATATTACAATAATCCTTTACATGTCTGTTTTCAGTCGTTATCTATTTGTATCTATTCAAATCGATATTGTATCCCACCAACACATTAGAAATGGGTATGAATATGTTTGTGCTCTTAAAAATCTCTTAGTCTTTACCTTGAAAGTGTCTGAGGCTAGTTCTTATCTGTGGAAAAAGCATTACACTCCAGATCTGACTGAGGGAGTCTACACTGCAAGTATAGCAAAAGGGAAGAAACAGGCAGAGCATGGCATCTAGAATTCTTTTCAATCCTATTACCAATGGCAGCCTGAGCAGTCATAAGCATTTTCTTCTGTATTACGAAGTAATATATTGCATAAGCACAGCATATGTTTTGCTATCTTGTATTCATTTGTTTATTTTCCTATATCCTGGGAAGCACATACTGTGTTTCCCCGAAAATAAGACAGGGTCTTATTTTTGGGGAAACAGGGTCTTATTTTCTTTTGACACCCCCCCCCCCCAAATAAGTGCTTGGCCTTATTTTCAGGGAGGTCTTATTATTTTTGAGGTGCAGGAGGCGGCGAGCGTGGTCACCTCATGGCTGCTTTTTATTTTTGGAGAAACAGTATTCTCTTCTGGATTTGTGACCAAAAGAGGGGATGGGAGCCTAGAATAAGAGCAGTTGGCAACACCCTCAGTTGCTTCCTAAATAGGAAGTCTAGGAGCACATTTAGGGGTGAGATTTTTTTTTCATCACCACCCTGATTCTGTTCTAGCTAACTTTCAAATTCAGTCTTGTGGATTTGTCTCTCCTCCACTCCCAGTGGTCCTGTTCTCTTTTCAGAGTGGAAGGCCAGAAGGATAGACAGGCTGCCCCTTTTGTATGTTTTCTTAACAGAATAACAGAGTTGAAAGGAACCTTGGAGGTCTTCTAGTTCAGTCCCTTGCTTAAGCAGGAGACCCTATACCAGGGGTCTGCAAAGTTGGCTCTTTTAAGACTGGTGGACTTCAACTCCCAGAGTTCCCCAGCCAGCTATGCTGGCTGGGGAACTCTGGGAGTTGAAGTCCACCAGTCTTAAAAGAGCTAACTTTGCAGACCCCTGCCCTATACCATTTCAGACAAGTGGCCGTCCAATCTCTTATTTAAAACCTCCAGTAATGGAGCACCTATAACTTCTGGAGATAAGCTATTTTACTGAGCAATTGTTCTCACTGTCAGAAAATTCCTCCTTAATTCTAGGTTGGATCTCTCCTTGATGAGTTTCCATCCATCACTTCTTGTTCTGCCTTCAAGTGCTTTGGAGAATAGGCTGACCCCCTCCTCTTTGTGGCAGCCTCTTAGATATTGGAACACTGCTAGCACCCTTAGTCCTTTTCATTAAACTAGACAAACCCAATTCCTGCAACCGTTCTTCATAAGGTTTGGACCCCAGTCTCTTAATCATCTTTGTTGCTCTTTCTAGAATCTTAATATCTTCCCAACACTTGTTGGAAAAGTTGGGAAAAATAAAAAAGCCTTTTGCTGAAGTAGGAAGGAGGTGGTTTTGCAGGAGGGAATTATTCAAACTATGGTGTGTTGGGGGGGGGCATTCCTTCCCATTTTCTCCCCCCTTTTAATTCATTTGAAAGACAGCAATAAACAATTTTAGCCAAGCTGTAAAAGACCAGTCAAGCAGTATCACTTCATTGATGATGATATCTAATTGGGTAATGAAACATTTGCAAGAAAACATGCATACTCAGAGATCACCAAGACCCCCACAGCATCAGTTTCCCAACTCCCAAGTTTTACAAATTGATTTGCATTCTTTTGTGGGCAGGTGTACAATCCCAACTGAAAACCTGGCACAAGTCTGATACAAAAGTCCAAAAATGAGTATCCCCCCCCCCCCCGTTCTCTAATTTTTAGCCTCAGAACAACCTTAAATACAATCTTAGTTATGATATATGCTTAATACATATGTGTGCCTAGCTAAATATGTCCCTCATCTTCCTAAATGCTAGAATTCCTGTTTTGATTTTTAAGAATGGATTACAGGATGCAGTGGTCATTTTTCAATGTCTCACAATTAGAGCCAATATAAATAACTTCATTGCGGTCATTAACCAGCAGACACAACTAGGGCAATCAGCAGCTGGCCTGGAACTAGCTGATGAGCATTGGACAGATAAACCATTCATCTTTCTCCATCTAATACAGCCCCATTGCCAAATGCATTCACATGTTAGGTTCCATGCTGCTTTTTCTTTTTTAAGTGAGTCTTCTTCCAGGTCTCGGACTTGAAGATCTAATGGACTTTATCCTGCTCAAGACCAGACAAACCTCCAAGCAGACCCAAACTGCCCAATTCGTTTTAGAATCACTAGCCACTGTTATTAGGATTAGGAACAATAGGCCATTCTAAACTCTAGCTGTCCCCCATAACTTTCATGAAAATAGCTGCTTCTTGTCATAATTCTCTCTGAAGTTAATGTGTTATCCTGGATTTTTAAGAGTCTCACACAAACACACACACACTTTCGTCAGCTCTGTATGTTGATCTTCCCCTGCAAGAATAATTTCAATATCAGAATCTAAATTCTAAACTATTCTATGTTTGTAATTCCTATTTCTACATTTAAATAGATTTGATAAATAATAGAGAGCTGTTAGAGCAGGGGTGTCAAACTCGAATTCATTGAGGGTCGCGTCAGCATTGTGTTTGACCTCGGGAGGCAGGGTGGGGTGGCCAGCTATATGTCACTCGTGTCGGGTGCCTGTGGTGGCCCGAGAGCTCTGCCAGCGAAAATGAGCTGATTCCAGGGTGGCCCTGCGGGTCACATCTAAGCACCCGGCAGGCTGGATACTGCCCCTGGGCCTTGAGTTTAACATCCCTGTGTTAGAGTGTCTATATGGATGCAGAGATACATGAGAGAAGTCATTGAGATGCTGGGCAGAAGGCACGTTTATTACAATTTACTCCAATTACGGATGACACTACATGACACGCATCCCATTTTATAAGTCTGGTTAAAAGCATCCAAATATAAACTCCCAAAGTATGTCCATAACATCATTGTAATCATATATAGCAGTAGGAATATTAAAAATTATAAATGTATATTTAAATTTTTAATTGGGTTTTTAAGGGGTTTTTAGTATTTTAGGATCTTAGGTTTTAGCGCAGGGTTACAGTAGTTTAATTTGATTTTAGATATTTATATTGTTGTATGTTTTTATGTTTTATAATTCCCTGTGCACTGCCCCGAGTCCCTTCGGGGAGAGGGAGCGGTATACAAATAAAAAATTTGATTTGAATTTGAAAAAGAAGAAGATCCGATGGCCATTAATTCAGGCTAGTTTAAATTAATGTACGTGGTTTTGATTTTGAAGCTCAAGAGGACAAGTGCTGGGTTGTTTTTTTAAGCAATGTTAATTAGCTCTTTCACCACCTCAAACACCATCCCCAATAATTCAACTTCCTAATTATTCTATAAATGGCTTGACGGTTACCTAAAAATACAGTTTTTATCCTGTTCTTTAATGCTTACACTGATTCTAAGCTTAAGGCAGCAGACCTACCCCCGTGGCTGAGCAACCGCAAGCCTAAATCTGTGTCTTTAAAAAAGTTCTATTGAATACCAGTTGGATTTTCTATGCACTGTGGATTTTCATTCCGTCTTTTAATTTTTACTTTAATTACTAAACTTTTAACAATAGATCAACGTAACCCTGAGCTTTTAACATTTATAATAATATAAATGCTGGACCTTAAAAGGAATTAAGTTTGCTTTAGGAAACTTATTTCATTAAAAGCTTCAGGAAATGCCTTTGGAAATGGTACATGTGTGTGGATCTATGTATATGGGGGCATATGTGTATGTTTATGCATGTTCTCATGTTTGTAGATTAAATAAGGGTCAATGGATCTGAGGTTTTGATAAAATATGGTTCGCATCTATTAACCGTCTCAATGTCTACCTTTAAAACTGAAAAGTGCTTTATCCAGTACTTCGATCTTTCACAGCCATAGTATATTTACAAGTAATAAAAATAAATCTAGAAATCTGTAACATACTTTATATTCATATGCTCTCTTTTTCCAACAACCATTTGTAATTCTAATCAATAGATATATACCATGAATATTACGTTTATAATTTCAAGAACTGAGGTACTAAACATATTTTTCATATTAATAGAATATGAATAGAATAGATTTGAAGGTTAAACAAAAGATAGCATTTCCAGTTTTGATTACTACTTACAAAGTAGTAATCAAAATCATACTTTCATCAAATCCAGACCATTTCTTTGCTTCAGAGAATCTAGTAAGGATATTAAACATTTGGATCTGGGGGGAAAGGCTTCAACTGGCAAATATTTAAATTAACCTGGGACATTTGGGTAAGACATTTTAACAGCTAAATATATGCTTAACAAATATTGATATTGTAAATGTGAAATATAAACTTCTTTCCTGACTAGCTCAAGAAATTCCTTCCTTTAATAATTTAACTTTGTTCTATGTATGTATTACATAATATTTTACTCTCCTCAATTTTACATTAATTTTCCTATATTCAATTCCATTAGTTCCAATCTAACGGAATGTTGTAAATAAATTAGGTAAAGAATGAGCACTCTGCCCATCTGTCAGTGGGATAACTGTAAAGGTTGAATGGAACAGGAATAAGTTTGCCGTGTTTGGAGATGGCAAAAGAAGAAACACTGCATTCAAAAATAACCCAGATCTGATTGGAGATTGTGGAGAAAAATATTCCAGTATTCTATGAGAGTCAACTGGGCACTGGCTTGGGATTCTGCCAGCTGTTCCACTTGAAGACAGACAGACAGACAGACAGACACACACACACACACACACACACACCATTCCCAAACATGTCCTTCAGCAGAGCTACTTTTAAGCCCTTGGAAGAATCCCCAAAGCTATGTTTGCATGATTTCCCGACCTTGTGTTTCCTACTAGTATACGTCCACACACTACTCTGACCCTCTGTGATATAATTGTTTCATTCTATTCCAAAAAACGTCCACATCTTTTTTGCAGGAAAACTTTCACGTCTGTGTAGGAATGAGAGACAAAAATAAATAAAATGTATTCAAATGTTAATCACTGCTGATTTTTATTTTGTGTTTGCAGAGAATTTGGCTATAGTAATCATACTGAATGAGAGATGGTGCACATAAGGTTTCTCTGATTAGCCAGGGGGGGGAAATGGTAAGCGGTATTGCTAGATGGTTGTATGAATGGAACATGCTGAGGAATAAACTCAGTAATTTGAACTGCTTCATTCTCACAAAGGCATAACCTTCTGACATAAGAAATGCCTTAAGTCTACCCACAAGAACAGCAAAGGCATAATACCATAACAGGTCGGTGATATTTAGTTTGAAACTTTTCAGAACAGTTCGTTCTCTAATTCAGCATATTTGTGTGCTATATATTCACTCCCAAGATTCCTTATTGTTAGGATATTCAGCCTTATATTGGGTTCACAATATATATGAGCCTATGTTCTTAAGGAGTTATGTAGCTTTAAGAACTGTCTTAAATTCTGATTGGCTGTGAGTCTCAGCTCTACCATAAAGCAAGCTCAGAATCACAGTCCATTCCCTTTTCGATTCCTGTACTGAAAAGCTGAAGCTGAGAAGAAGGAGGAGAATTTGTTTTGCATCACTGTAAGATAACTCTGTTTGGTGAAGGATTGGTTTGGAAGTTAGTATCACTGGTCGGAAGAAGCATTTTAGTTGCTACAAAGTAAAGACTATTTATTTTCTTACTATCACTGTTTTAGAGTTTGTTTGTGGTTAAAGCAATGTATCTCTTTACTGTCCGGTGAATTACACTATTCCACATTTATTTCTAAACATTGGTTATGGGGCCAGAGTTGTAACACTGGTTCTGAACCCAGAGTTGCTAACATTTATCCAGTTTATGAGCCAACTCATAGTTTAATGTGAGCAGATCCTTTTGGGGTAAAAGCCCCAGTATCATTAAGGTATCCTCTTTTTATTTGACTTCAGGGTATTCTTTAGGAAAAATTCACATTGTTTGTTTATTATCAGCATCCTCCCAACCACCACCATCCTATTCCCATCCTCTCCATCCTTTAATTGGGCTGTTGTATCGGGCTGTGTGTAATATTTATTTATGATTTTATCTTTATACATTTTTTATGATTGTAAGCCGCCAGAGTCATCGTGAGGTAAGATGGGTAACCAATACATTTTATAGGTGGGTAGACAGACAGAGGCAGATCCTCACAAAACATCTCCAGATTCACAACTAAAACTTCATGGAATGATGAATAGCAATTGTCAAGCTTAGCTATCATATAATCATTACTGTAGAGCATATCCTAGCACAAGGCACCTATTATAATTAATTTAGAACTATCTTCAAAAATAACAGATATAAAACAACAGTTTGTGTAGCATTCCAGAAAGTTTGATGGAATGCAAATTGCACTTGGTTGTTGTTGTTGTTTTTTTGGGGGGGGGATAGTAGTATTAATCAGGGCAGAAAAATCCCTTTCTATATCTATTTCAGCTTGGGTAAGATACACCCCAGAGGAACTGAATTTATGATGTGTAGACATGTGCTAGGATATTTAGCCCTATATTGGGTTGACAATATATATGAGCCTATGTTCTTAAGGTGTTATGTAGCTTTAAGAACTGTATTGAATTCTAATTGGCTGTGCTTCTCAGCTCTACCATATAAGCAAGCTCAGAATCACAGTTCATCCCCTTGTTCGACCACTGAGTCCTATGTTTACTGATTGCCGCTGGAGAAGTTGAAGCTGAATAGTGAAGAAGTATTTGTTTTGCATCACTGTAAGATAACTCTGTGTTTGGTGAAGGACTGTTATTGTTTGAGAAGTTAGACTCTCTGGTCAAAAGAAGTATTTTAGATGCTACAAAGTAAAGACTATTTATTTTCTTACTATCACTGTTTTAGAGTTTGTTTGTGGTTAAAGCAGCATATCTCTTTACTGTCTGGTGTATTACACTATTCCGCATTTATTTCTAAACACTGGTTACGGGACCAGAGTTGTAACACTGGTTTTGAACCCAGAGTTTGCTTTTTTAAGTATAAGTTTCCTTATGTTTTATATTAATATAATATAATGCATTATCTTTTATATTAAGTTTCATTAACTATGTAGAGGTTAAGGCGCTAGGCTAGAAAGCGAGAGTACATGAATTCAAATTCAGCCTTAGCGGTGAAAAAACAGCTGGGTGGTTTTGGGCCTGTCACTTTCTCTCAGCCCAACCCACCTCACAAGGTTGCTGTTGTGAGGAAAATAGGAAGAGAAATGTGTGTTGGGTGCATTTGCTGCCTTGAGTTATTTGTAAAAATAATAAAGACAGGATATAAATAAGTAAAGTTTTTAAAAAAAATGTTTTTCAGCACTGTACATTTTGTATATGATGCTATTTTTCAGTTGGATCAGATGATTTCTATGCCAGGTTTCCCAACTTGGTGCCTTCCAGATAATTTTGTCAAAAATTGTGTTTTTCCCCCAGATTTTGAAGACTTGTACTTCAAGGCAGATGAAAATCATTTGACTGAAAAAGAATGCCTCATGTATTTACCATGAAGTAAATCACAATATTGCTTATTTTACTTTCATTTTACAAGGCTACAGCGACCTGTGGGTGCTTTTCATTATTTCCGTAACTTTGTTGACATGAAAAATAGGTTTTATGAAAGTAGTGTTTTATATATACAGTGGTACCTCGGTTCACGAACGCCTCTGTTCACGACCAATTCGGTTTACGAACAGAAATTTTCCCAAAAATGTGCTCCGGTTCACGAACACCGTTTCGGTTCACGAACGGAAAAGTTCGTAAAAAAATGCTCCGCTTCACGAACTCCGCCTCGCTTCACGAACTCTGCCTCGCTTCACGAACAGAAAAGTTCGTAAAAATGCTCGGATTCCCGAACCCCGTTTCGCTTCACGAACCGGAGCCGCGGACATTTTATCTACGAATGTATTCTGTTCGCGAACAGAGTCAGTTCAAGAATCACGACCAAAAAACAAGGTCAGAACGGATTAACCGGATTTACATTGAACCCTATGGGAAACTGTGCCTCGCTTCACGACCAATTCGGATCGCGAACAGAGTCAGTTCACGAATTAAGTTCGTGAACCGAGGTACCACTGTATTTGGTACTTTATAAGGTGCTATTGCAAATGTATAATTATCCGGTTAAAACTTGGAGAGGAAAAGAAAGGGCAAGCCATTTATGTATAGCAGATACAAAATAAAATCCAATGCACTGGGAATTAAAATTTAAAGAAACTAGGAGAAATCCTTTTCTTTTGGAATGAGACTACCTCTTGAAAAAGGAGCCAAATCTGTGCCCATTACAACTATTGCAAAACTTCTGTATCCCTCAATCATGCAGTAGATAATGCATTTTTTTTTTTAAATTATAGTAATTTAAAAATATAGAGTACAAGGAAGGGAGGAAAGGTGTATTCTATGACAGCCGATTAATACAATGATCACAGCCTCTCTTCATTATTTTTATTTTTTTAAAAAAATATTTGATTAAAGTGTTTTATAAAGCTAAGAAACAATACAAACTGAAATCATAAAGAAAGAAAAAAGAACAGAAAAATTACAAAGTGCAAAAGAAATTTTTTTAAACCCTCAAATTTGAAGGGTTTGTTTTGAACATCAAGGCCCAGCTATGTAAACATAGATGAGTGACAACAATGACAAATTATTTTCTGATGAAGGAACATAAAAACATTTGGAATCTGAGACAAACCAGTCTTTTACTGATAAAGAACTTCTATTACAGATAAGAGATGAAAGGGCTATGTTGGGCAGAGTTGTGTTCAACTAAACTTCACCCTAATTCTTACTTGACAATTACTTGATTGTCTTACTTGACACACTTCCTAGTTCACGCATCTGTGATCAGATGCTTCTTTTCTATGAAATAAGAGGGTGATGCCATAGTCCAGGGGTCTGCAAAGTCGGCTCTTTTAAGACTGGTGGACTTTAACTCCCAGAATTCCCCAGCCAGCTATGCTGGCTGGGGAACTCTGGGAGTTGAATAATAATAATAATAATAATAATAATAATAATAATAATAATAATAATAATAATAATAATAATAATAATAATAATAATAATAATAATAATAATAATAATAATAATAATATTTAATATTTATAAAACCGCACCCTCTCCCCACGGGGACTCGGGGCGGTGCACAGGTAGAATAAAAACAATAAATACATACAAACAATTCTAAAAGCAAATTAAACATAACCTGCGCTAAAATTTCCCCATTAAAACTAAGCAATACTAATTTCCCAATAAAAACCCCAAAGACAGAGAGACTTATCCTAGGCCGGCCAGACAGAAAAAGTGAGTTTTTAATTTAAGACGGAAGGAGCGGAGGTCCGTGGTCGTCCTGATATCGGGGGGAAGGTCGTTCCAGGGGGCCGGGGCCGCCACAGAGATAGCCCTTCCCCTGGGTGTCGCCCGCTGACAATGTCTAGTGGACGACACCCGGAGAAGTCCCTCTCTGTGGGAGCGAATCGGCCGTGAGGATGTATGAGGCAGGATCCGATCCCGCAGATAGCTAGGTCCCGAGCCATGGAGCGCTTTAAAGATGATAATTAACACCTTGAAGCGCACCCGGAAGACGACAGGTAGCCAGTGCAGCTCGCGCAAGAGCGGTGTTATGTGGGTAAACCTAGCGGTTCCCATAATTGCTCGCGCGGCTGCGTTCTGGACTAGCTGAAGTCTCCGGGTGCACCTCAAGGGGAGCCCCATGTAGAGAGAGTTACAATAGTCCAGTCGGGATGTCACGAGCGCATGACTGACTGTGCGCAGGGCATCCCAATCCAATAGGGGGCGCAATTGGCGAACCAGGCGAACCTGGTAAAACGCCCTCCTGGCCATGGCTGTCACTTGATCTTCCATGGACAGCCGGGAATCCAGGAGGACACCCAAATTGCGCGCCCCATCCACAGGGGCAAGATGTTCGCCCCCTATGGCCAGCGATGGAGTGAGCTGGTTGAATCGGGCAGCCAGAAACCACAGCCACTCGGTCTTGGTCGGGTTGAGCCTAAGTCTGTTACTTCCCATCCAGATCCGCACGGCTTCCAGGCACTGGCACATCACCGCTACGGCATCGTTGGGGTGGTTTGGGGTAGATATATACAACTGAGTGTCATCAGCGTATAGATGGTATTCTACCCCAAAACCACGGATGATCTCACCCAGCGGCTTCATGTATGTGTTAAACAGGAGAGGCGAGAGGACCGACCCCTGAGGCACCCCACAAGTGAGTGGTCTCGAGGTCGACCTCTGCCCCCCTGTCAACACAAATTGCGATCGGCCAGAGAGGTAGGAGGAGAACCACCGTAAAACGGCGCCTCCCACTCCCAACCCCCCCAGCCGGTGCAATAGGATACCATGGTCGATGGTATCGAAAGCCGCCGAGAGGTCTAATAGGACCAGGATGGAGGAACAACCCCCATCTCTGGCCCTCCAGAGATCATCAACCAACGCGACCAATGCCGTCTCGGTGCTGTGCCCGGGCCGAAAGCCGGACTGGCGTGGATCTAGATAGTCAACTTCCTCCAGGTGACGGGGAAACTGTTGTGCCACCACACTCTCAACAACCTTCGCCAAAAAGGGAAGGTTGGAGACTGGACGGTAGTTGTTTAAAAGAGCTGGATCCAAAGAGGGCTTCTTAAGGAGGGGCCTCACCATCGCTTCTTTTAGGGAAGCAGGCAAGGAACCCTCACTCAAGGATGCGTTGACAACCTCTTGGAGCCAGCCTCGTGTCACCTCCCAGGATGCCAGTACAAGCCAGGAGGGGCACGGGTCCAATAAACATGTGGTGCCTCGCAGTCGCCCACGTAACCTGTCCATATCATCAGAAGTAACGGAGTCAAACTCCTCCCAAACAAGATCTGTCTCGTGGCATCCCACTGGGCCATCAATGGAGGGTAGCCCGTTCTGTATTTGAGCGGTTTTCTCCTGCAGAAAAGTCACAAATTCCTCTGCTCTGCCCTGTAGCGGGGATTCCCGCACCCTCTGTTGCCAGTCCACCAGTCTTAAAACAGCCGACTTTGCAGACCCCTGCCATAGTCCAACATGAAGGTACTGTGTTCTTCCATGGATGGACACCATTTTTATTTCTGATAACCCTCAACTTTGACTGTTTATTTAACAATGAGTCAAAGTTACAGTGGTCTCAGAAAAAGTGACTTACAAACCATCCTTAAAAAGTTACTGCTGATTCACCACCCTTGTAGTCATGCGATCCCAATTTGTGTGCTTGGCAAATGGCTTATGTTTACAACGGCTGCAGGGTCTTGCAGTCATATGATGATGATTTGTGAGCTGTTTAGCTGGCTTCTGATAAGCAGTCAATTGAGGGGGAAAACAGATTCTCTTGACAATCATGCGATTCACTTAACAGTGATGATTCACTTAATGGCTGTGGTAAAAATTAAAATTGGGTTTGGTCACATGATGACTTACTTAATGACCACATTGCTTAGTGATCAAAATTCCAGTCCCAACTGTGGTTGTAACTCGAGGGCTACCTGCACGGAAGCTGTTGTGAGATTTCTGAGAGTGTGAAATATATTTAAATGGCAAAAATTACTATTGCATTTTAATGTTGCATTTTACTAATGAATGTGGATCTGGATATATGCAGTTGGTTGCAGTGCAGAAGTGTAGAAGTTGCCAAAAATGCCACATTAGTTCAGCCAAAGTATGAAACCCCTTTTTCCCTCATATTACAGGGAACCAGCAAAGCTAACAAGAATATCTCCTTTTTAATGTATCTCTTCCATTCTCAACAATGGTGAATTAAATGCTCTATTTAGTTAGCTCTCTTTGCAAGAGCCAATGTATTTTTGAAATCCAGGAGCTTATTAAGAACTACAACCTTTGGATAGGGATGATGTCCTGATGTTGTTGAATCTCAACTGAAATGTATCAGATCCTGTACTTTTTTAAAAACACATGACTTTTTAAAAAGACTACGATTCTTTGCATTTATGTTCCAATAGTGCCCCTCCATTTCAAGAAGTTGGGCATTATCTCTGAAAGTTACATGTAATTCAACAGTCAGCTAAGCAGTAAGCTAAAATCCTTTCTGAAGCTTGCTGCTTTCTAGACTTGACAAAGGGGCAATTTGCATCGGATAATTATTTTCTATTAAGTGATAACAATCCTGTTCCATATGGAAATAATCTTGTCCAGAGGCCAAATAGTTTATCCAGAATAGGAAACAAGCATTCATATGTGTGAAACAATGAGACATTTGTGTTACCATTTGCTGTTTGAGAAATATTGGAGGCAGGAGGAAATTGTTGAGAAGGATAGTGCCATCATAATCCAACAGATCTCCATCTGCTTTTTGGTTTTAAGCATCTAAATGTTAATCAGAGATCCACCCTCCCCCCCCCCCCATTCTTTTTCAGATTGACCTATCTTTGGCATTTAAGTGGAGGTGAGAACATGCATTGTATCCTGACTTTGGTGGAAAGGCAAGATAGAAATTGTGGTAGAATGAAACATCTTGGTAAGGTAATGCAAGTCGCGTGCATTAGTTACTTAGATTTCCAGCTTATAATCAGAGTCTCTCGTGTCCCTTTAAAAACATTATGCTCAACCACTGGAAAGGCTAATTTTTCTTAATTTTAAAAGAACTGTCACATGCAAAAGAAATTATCTGCCATACGCAAGAGAAATAAGTAATGTTAATGGTTCCACCAGTTCATTATTTCATTCAGCAGCTTTTGTGTTGGAAATGCATTCATTAACATCAAATCCCACTTGTGAGGATTTAAATCATCACATGCCCTCTTTTCAGCATCAAGGCGAGAAGGCTGTGTGTGTTTGTGTGTGTTTGTGTGTGTGTTTGTGTGTGTGTGTGTGTGTTCACATAGGCTGCCCTGAGACCTACCACCTGGCCTTGCGTTCAGCCCTCGGGGCCACAAACAAATCTGAAGGCCTGAGTCCCCTTGTAAGACAACCCACACAAAAAATGGGTGGGCAAGGGATGGAGAAGGACATTGTGCATGTGGGGATATTCCTTTTCAAGAGAAGCTTAGAGTTTAAAAGAATGTAAAGGAAAATTATCTGACTTTGACCATTCAGGAGATAATCATAATCTTGCCAAACCTGGGAAGAACAAATCTAAGGAACCAAAGGTGACATTCTCTTCTCAGTGGGCAGTCTCCATTTTGCCATTTTTGGAGGATTATAGCTTTTTCCTGATGCTGGCTAAAAAAACAGTTTAGGACACAACCCAGCTAAGAGTGAATTCAGAAAGGAAGTCTGAGATCTGGGCTGCCTAAACCTTTTCTGGTATATGTCTTCGTGAGATCCTGTGCTAAGTGGGTAGGGATAGTTCTTTAGATGAAAGCAACCAAGATCAACTTACTCAAAAAGCAGTTGTTCACTTACTCTTCCTTTCCTTTTTCTTTTCAACTGTTTCCTAGGTCTCTTATCTTGCTATTTATAACAAAGATCTAGGATTCTTCATGGACCACCAGTGGTCTCACACACACACACCCCAAAAGGTCCGACTGCTAAAGGAAAGGAAATGCCCTTTGCCTTTTCTACAGTAAATTAGTGGCTGATAGGATTTCTATGGAGGAAAGTGGCTGGTGGCAGCAGATCTGACTGGCTACTTCAGGAATTGCCTGGAGAATATAACAAGGTTGTTAAAAGAGGGTTTGGAGGCTCCCTGTGGGAACCAGCAGGAGCTTAAGCCACTACATCACCTGTTTTCATCCAATTACATAGGCCCTATGTCATAGGGTGTATAGGTAGATTCAAATAATGGCATCCACACACACACACCTCTTGAAGGGATTGGTCCTCTTTTGGGTCAAACCATTGATACAGTCTTTTCCAATCTAATGCCCCTGGTTACTGTACATCAGAGTACAAGTCATGTATCAATCACTATGGTTAAGAGCCTCTCCTTCTTGCCAAGTGAGAAACTTAAAATGCTAGTTTAGCGTCACTTTTTAACATAAAACTGTCCCCTCTCTGGCTGTTCATCTAGACCAGAGATGAACAGAATGGAAGCTTTAATTTTGCCCATCAACTGATAACCTACTTGGTCAAACAGTCTTCCCAGCTACGGTGAGATGTAGTTTACTGATGTAACATTTGCACAGATTAAGTGACAGAAGTGTGTGCAAATGACAACAATGACAATAATAACAACAACAGCACAGAAGAAAAGCAAATTCCTTAAAGTAACAGAAGAGCAATCAAAAAAAGAGAAGGATGTTTGTAATATAGACTTAACCATTAACAGTTAGTTACTCATCCAATAACAAACAATGTGAAACATCCTTTTAGTTTGTGAATAGTTTAGTTTGCTAATCAAAATGGTAGCTTCTCCAGGATCACTTGAGTTTATTGATTTGGGGGTTTTGCCATCTCCAGATTTCAGGCAAATTTGGAATGGTTGGCACTAAAGGAAGAGAAATAATTTTAGAAACTCTATACTTATACTATAGTATAAGTTTGACTCCGTTACTTCCGAAGATATGGACAGGTTACGTGGGCGACTGCGAGGCACCACATGTTTATTGGACCCGTGTCCCTCCTGGCTTGTACTGGCATCCTGGGAGGTGACACGAGGCTGGCTCCAAGAGGTTGTCAACGCATCCTTAAGTGAGGGTTCCTTGCCTGCTTCCCTAAAAGAAGCTATGGTGAGGCCCCTCCTTAAGAAGCCCTCTTTGGACCCAGCTCTTTTAAACAACTATCGTCCAGTCTCCAACCTTCCCTTTTTGGCGAAGGTTGTCGAGAGTGTGGTGGCACAACAGTTTCCCCGTCACCTGGAGGAAATTGAGTATCTAGATCCGCGCCAGTCCGGCTTTCGGCCCGGGCATAGCACCGAGACGGCATTGGTCGCGTTGGTAGATGATCTCTGGAGGGCCAGAGATGGGGGATGTTCCTCCATCCTGGTCCTATTAGACCTCTCAGCGGCTTTCGATACCATCGACCATGGTATCCTATTGCATCGGCTGGGGGGGTTGGGGGTGGGAGGCACCGTTTTACGGTGGTTCTCCTCCTACCTCTCTGGCCGATCGCAATTTGTGTTGGCAGGGGAGCAGAGGTCGACCCCGAGACCCCTCACATGTGGGGTGCCTCAGGGGTCGGTCCTCTCGCCTCTCCTGTTCAACACATATATGAAGCCGCTGGGTGAGATCATCCGTGGTTTTGGGGTGGAGTACCATCTTTACGCTGATGATACTCAGTTGTATATTTCCACCCCAAACCACCCCAACGATGCCGTAGCGGTGATGTGCCAGTGCCTGGAAGCCGTACGGATCTGGATGGGAAGGAACGGACTCAGACTCAACCCGACCAAGACCGAGTGGCTGTGGTTTCCGGCTGCCCGATTCAACCAGCTCACTCCATCGCTGGCCATAGGGGGCGAACATCTTGCCCCTGTGGATGGGGTGCGCAATTTGGGTGTCCTCCTGGATACCCGGCTGTCCATGGAAGATCAAGTGACAGCCGTGGCCAGGAGGGCGTTTTACCAGGTTCGCCTGGTTCGCCAATTGCGCCCCCTATTGGATCGGGACGCCCTTCGCACAGTCACTCATGCTCTCGTGACATCCCGACTGGACTATTGCAACTCTCTCTACATGGGGCTCCCCTTGAGGTGCACCCGGAGGCTTCAGCTAGTCCAGAATGCAGCCGCGCGAGCAATTATGGGGACCACTAGGTCGACCCACATAACACCGCTCTTGCGCGAGCTGCACTGGCTACCTGTCATCTTCCGGGTGCGCTTCAAGGTGTTAGTCATCATCTTTAAAGCGCTCCATGGCTCGGGACCTAGCTATCTGCGGGATCGGATCCTGCCCCATACATCCTCACGGCCGATCCGCTCCCACAGAGAGGGACTTCTCCGGGTGCCGTCCACTAGACTCTGTCAGCGGGCGACTCCCAGGGGAAGGGCTCTCTCTGTGGCGGGCCCGGCCCTCTGGAACGACCTTCCCCCCGATATCAGGATGACCACTGACCTCCGCTCCTTCCGTCTCAAGCTAAAAACACACTTCTTCTGTCTGGCCGGCCTAGGATAGTCTCTCTGTCTTTGGGTTTTTTTAATGGGGTAGCACATTTTTAGCGAATTTTTAGCACAGGGTTGGTTTAATTGTTTTTTATGAAATGTATGTATTTTTTGACTGTTTTTATTCTGCCTGTGCACCGCCCTGGGTCCCTGTGGGGAGAGGGTGCGGTTTAAAAATAAAATTATTATTATTATATTATTATAAGAGTCTAATCCAGTCTACTGCTAAGGAAAGAAGTCCTGGAGTGTCCTACTAATTGAGAAAGTGAAGAGCTTGAACACCTGGTGTTTCACATATTATGAATCATAATATGGAGGTTATTTTAACTGACGTGGCAGTTTATATACATGGAGAATTTTTGCTGCGTATGTTTACTGTATAATGGGTTTTTGGGCACATGGACATCTATTCTATCCCCTATTATTTCCAGTTTCCTGCATGCAATGAGGCAACCATGTTTCTGGTGAAGCAAAACCTCTATTGCCAGTGTATTTTTCTGTTCCCTAGCAAGTTCCGTCTCAAAAGGATTACTGCTTTCTCACAAATAATTATTATGCATTAAAATGTATGATACATATTTAAATATGTATTTGGTAGCTCAAGCAAATACTTAGGTGAATATGCATGTTTAAAAAAATACATATTTAACTAATAGTATAATTAATTGGGTAAAACTATTTATTACTTAAGGGAGTGATTCATCCTCAAAAGTGTTTTAATTATGGGGGCTAGAAAGAGAGAAATTGGAGTAATAAGGCTTTTTCAAACAATATAAAATATTTCAATTATAAATGATGAGAATTGATATATTTTTATTTGAAATATTTTGATACTGTTTTGAAATCCTTACTATCCCCCCTCCCTCTCATTTTTATGTCATATTTTAGCAAGCACAAATCAATCCAGACAATGCATCTAATTCCATAGTATTTATTCCAAATGACCAAACTTTGAGAAGTTTGTTCTTGGTTAGTGGTGCCAAGTCAATTTCCCATAACTAGTGGTGGGATGCCATACATGGTACTTTGCTTGCCAATATTTGTTTGTTTGACTGAGTAATGTACAAATAATGTACAATCCTACTTTGGACACAATATGCAAAAGATACTAGAGAAGGTTCTAATGTTGGAAAAGATGGGAGGAAAGAGAAGAAAGGGATCACCACAAGCAAGGTGGATGGATTGAATCATAGTAGCAATGAGTGCACCTGTGGAATTGTTGAAGAGTCAGGTTAGGAATGGTTTATCATGTTTCCAGTCACTAAGAGTCATCAACTTGTTGCCAAGAACTCAATCAATTAGAAATGTCCAAGTGGCCTTATAAACTCCACAATGTCCAAGAACTTATCAATTTCCCAAAGCAGAATCAATAACATGAGAATAGGAAGATATCAGAAGGAACTCTTTTAATTTGGTCGGTTTTAAAACCATTATTCTTTGTTTTTATTCTCCACAGGGCCATCTACTGTGTCACTTGACCTCTGGACATTATTTTTATGGTAAATTGTTCTGAGGTTGGGGACCTCAGAAAAACGGTCTGATTCAGGCAGACCAAGTGCATGAAATTATCATCATACAATATACATTGCATTTTGTATTTTATGAATAAAATATTTACAGACACCTCGCATCTGGGACTTAAATTGTTTCAACTCTTACCCTCAAAACGACGCTATAGAGCACTGCACACCAAGACAACTAGACACAAGAACAGTTTTTTCCCCAAACGCCATCACTCTGATAAACAAATAATTCCCTATTCACTAAGGCTGCATTACTATTACTATTAGTCTTCTCATCGTTCCTATCACCCATCTCCTCCCACTTATGACTGCATGACTGTAACTTTGTTGCTTGTATCCTTATGATTTATATTGATATTGATTGTTTCCTGATTGCTTATTTGTACCCTATGACTACCATTAAGTGCTGTACCTTATGATTCTTGACGAATGTTTCTTGTCTTTTTATGTACACTGAGAGCATATGCACCAAAAACAAATTCCTTGTGTGTCCAATCACACTTGGCCAATAAAGAATTCTATTCTATTCTATTCTATTCTATTCTATTCTATTCTATTCTATTCTACATGCAGGGATGGCAGAGCAAAATGGTGCGCCTTTGGGATCTGGAAGCCAGGGGATGAGAACAGTTTTGATGTATCTGGACAACAAAGACTCAGAAATGATTTGCATGGTGGGTTAAGTTAACCACAAAATCAAGAGTTGATCTTGATAAAAAGTCATTCAAATGAATCCTAGAAAGATGAATAGAAATATGTAAACTAAACAGCTTGCAGAGTGCTATATACATTTATCTTAGTGTCAACTAATTGTGTATTTAAATGGATAGCAGTCTTGATAGCTACATTACTACAAAGAGCTACTAACCATAAACACTGAAGAGTGAATGACAGGAAAAACGATCTATTTTTCCAAAATTTCCAAAAGTGACTGCCCACATTTTACCAGAAATTGGAAGTTCCTTATACACAATTACAAAAAGGATAAATATAAAAAGTGGAAAAAGGGGGACATAACCAAGGCAAAATATCAGCAAATAGCCCGAGCCTGTAAAGATGAAGTGAGGAAAGCTAAGGCTCACAATGAAGAAAGGCTTGCCAAAAAAGTAAAAAATAACAAAAAAAGCTTCTTCCAACATGTTAAAAATAAGAAAAAAGTTAAGGAAACAATTGGTCCACTGCTGGGAGAAAATGGCAAGAAGATGATAAGCAACAGGGAGAAAGCAGAACTATTTAACTCTTTTTTTGCATCTGTCTTTACACAAAGGGATAAAACAGTCCAATCAATCAAAAACAGCACCACAAATATCAGATTAGGAACACAAGTTGAAATAGGGAAGAAAATGGTAAGTGAGCACCTGTCTGCCCTGGACGAGTTCAAATCACCAGGACCGGATGGATTACACCCCAGGGTTCTGAAGGAACTGGCAGACGAGATCTCAGAACCACTGAACTATATCTTTCAGAGATCCTGGAGCACCGGGGAACTGCCAGAAGACTGGAAAAGAGCAGATGTGGTTCCCATCTTCAAAAAAGGAAAAAAAACAGATCCAGGAAACTATAGACCCATCAGCCTGACCTCAATACCAGGAAAGATTCTGGAAAAGATAATTAAACAACAAATAAGTGAACACCTAGAAGCAAACAAAGTAATAGCCAAAAGCCAACATGGGTTTGTCAAAAACAGATCATGCCAGACGAATCTAATTGCATTCTTTGACAAAGTAACAAAATCAGTGGACCAGAGGAATGCTGTTGATATAATTTACCTGGACTTCAGTAAGGCATTTGATAAAGTAGACCATAACCTACTATTAGATAAAGTAGAAAATTGTGGGTTAGACAGCAGCACCACCAAATGGATTCGTAACTGGCTGACCAACCGCACTCAACGTGTAGTCCTCAATGGAACTGCATCTACATGGAAGGAAGTATGCAGTGGAGTCCCCCAAGGCTCTGTTTTAGGCCCAGTACTCTTTAACATCTTCATCAACGATTTGGATGAGGGGATAAATGGGGAACTCATCAAATTCGCAGACGACACCAAGCTGGCAGGAATAGCCAACACTCCAGAAGATAGGCTTAAGATACAGAAGGATCTAGACAAACTTGAACATTGGGCACTGTCTAATAAAATGAAATTCAATTGTGAAAAAAGTAAGGTCCTACATATAGGCAAGAAAAACCAAATGCACAAGTACAGTATAGGTGGTACCTTGCTCAATAGTAGCAACTGTGAGAGGGATCTCGGAATCCTAGTGGACAACCATTTAAATATGAGCCAGCAGTGTGCAGCAGCTGCCAAAAAAGCCAACACAGTTCTAGGCTGCATCAACAGAGGGATAGAATCTAGATCGCGTGAAGTGTTAATGCCACTGTATAGTGCCTTGGTAAGGCCACACTTGGAATACTGCATACAGTTTTGGTCGCCACGATGTAGAAAAGACGTGGAGACTCTGGAAAGAGTGCAAAGAAGAGCAACCAAGATGATTAGAGGACTGGAGACTAAGACATATGAAGAACGGCTGCAGGAGCTGGGTATGTCTAGTTTGATGAAGAGAAGGACCAGGGGAGACATGATAGCAGTGTTCCGATATCTCAGAGGGTGCCACAAAGAAGAGGGAGTCAAACTTTTCTCCAAGGCACCTGGGGGCAGGACAAGGAGCAATGGGTGGAAACTAACCAAGGAGAGAAGCAACTTAGAACTAAGGAGAAATTTCCTAACAGTAAGAACAATTAACCTCTGGAACAGCTTGCCTCCAGCAGTTGTGAATGCCCCAACCCTGGAAGTCTTTAAAAAGATGTTAGACAGCCATTTGTCTGAAATGGTATAAGGTTCCTGCCCATGCAGGGGGTTGGACTAGAAGACCTACAAGGTCTCTTCCAACTCTGCTATTGTATTGTATTGTATTGTATTGTACTTATAGACAATTCATGAAGTTTTACAGGCCAGAGTCTCAAATATATTCTTATTCTGTTGTTTTCTGGCCATGGAGGACCAGCCAAAGAGCAATCTTGCCTGCTGCCTGTTTCCATAGTAGCCTGGAAAGTCTATAAACAGGTCATGAGTAATGGATCCTGCTTTTGCTTCTCAGAAACTGCTCTTCAGAAGTACGCTGGCCTTGATACTGAATGTAATATATACCCACCCTGAAGACACATTACTGAGGACTCTATGAAGACATAGAAGGCTTTGAAATTAGAACTGCCTGGCCTTGCTACAGTTCAATCCCAAGTATGTATATCTTGCTGCAACTCTGCATCTGGCACAATGGAATGATTCAGTCACATCAAGAAGGCAACTTATCCAGGTATATTGCAGTAGCAGGTCTGATTATTAGCTACAAATAGGTCTGAATCCAGCGAATGACAATCACTTCCACAGGTCATTTTTGTGGGCCTCCAGAGGCATTTGGCTAGACATTGTGGAGCACATAATATTGGCAAGAGGGGCATTTGGCTAAACACCCCACTCACAGTTTTTGTATTCCTCAAGAGACACCTACATAGTTCCCAAAGAGTGATTTATGTAGCCTCATCAATGATATACAGCCTCTTCAATTAACTCATGAAACCTCATATAAAATTACAATGTGCTTAAAAAGGTCAAATGGTAACACAGCTACTTCATTAAAAAGGCTAGATCCAAAGGCTGGCATTGTTTAAATTTGCATCCTAGGAATGGCTCATTGTCAATAAAAGGTAAAGATTCCCCTGCACATATGTGCTAGTCATTCCTGACTCGAGAGGGCAGTGGTCATCTCCATTTCAAAGCCAAAGAGCCAGCGTTGTCACCGTAGTCATGTGGCGGACATGACTAAACACCAAAGGCACACAGAACACTGTTATCTGCCCACCAAAGGTGGTCGCTATTTTTCTGCTTGCATTTTTACATGCTTTCGAATGGCTAGGTTGGCATAAGCTGGGACAAGTAACTGGAGCTCTGTTACGCAGCACTAGAGATTCAAACTGCTGAACCTTTCTGATCGACAAGCTCAGCATCTTAGCCACTGAGCCACTGTGTTCCTTAATATTGGAATGGCCAGATTTAACTGCATCCTCCTTATTTGTTCCCCTGCCCTTCCAAAGTAAGCAGAGGAAAAGATAAAGGAGACAAAACAGCTTCCCTCACATGCTAATGTGGCTCTCCATCTAGATGGTTTTGCAGAAAGCACACAAAGAAAAGGCTAGTCAATATCCATAGTGACATTGACAAGGAGAAATTGCACAATTAGACAGACAGACTGACTGACAGGCAGACGGTTCACTGGGGAGGCTTCCATCTAAAAATCTTGAAGCAGAATTGCTTGAAGGTACCATTAAACATGTCATTGTTTCACCAAGAACACTGCAGACAAATTTGATGCTAAATATTTTCCTAATTGTAACAAGTATATTCTACCAGAAGCCTACATTATACCACTGAAACTAATGAGATGTAGGCAATCCACGCATCTTTTGTACAAGAGTCCCTTGCAATGAATGGTTGTCATTGCCCGACAATCAATTTGATTGATTTTTCCTTGTACAAACCTTTTTTGACTGTGGTCAGAGTGTTCTGCACTGGTTAGACACACCTTGTCTAGAGATACTTAGCAACCAATAATAGTGATGGAGGGTAACAATGTCAGATGCCCTGCAAGAATTAAACCTTATATCACAGTGTTGTTTTGTCTCCAACACTGTGGGCAGAAAATTGGAACTTTCTACAAAACCAGGGACAGCAGTTGGTAGAAATCTATGTCCTCTCCAAAATATAGAAGGCACTGCTCAGGCAGAGGAGTCAAGGAAGAAGGTTGGTTAGATGGCTGAAAAATTAGCCCAGAAGGAAGGAGGGAACTTCCAACACCAACTCCAAGAGAGAAATGACCGAGCTAGGCCCTAAATGGGAGCCTTGCTCTTTTTTCAAGGGATCTGCTCTTTAGCTCTGGTTAAAAAGCACTAAAGTAGTGAGAAGGCAGACACCTGGCAGTGACAACCATAAATTGCATCTCAAATAGTTCTGAGTGTAGTCCAGACCATTAATATCTGCTACAACTGTTTCTAAAAATTTAAAAGCTTTATTTAAAAAATAGCTAAAAGAAAAGAGTTTAATCATTTTAGAAGACTATACCTTAAGGGTATCGTTTCAGAAATACAGGCAGAGATTAGAAGGGATTTGTGAGATGGTGTTTATTCCCAATTTAGGTACTTTCCATAAATTAATTATAGAAGCAAGCCAAAAACAAGAGAGAAATACACTGGGAAATTCTCAATGTGCTAGTCATTTTCATACACTAATATTCATGCCATCTGCCTGGGGGGGTGTCTCTTTTTTCTCAAAATACACATTGTTAATTCCAGGTTGTTTTCGTCTATGGATTTGATCTCTCAACCTTTGTCATTTTATAGCAGACAGATATGCCACATTATCGCCAGTTTATTCAATGTGCCAAGGGTTTGTTCAAATGACACTGTTACATGACAAACTATTTTTAAGTGAAGTTTCTCACAAAGATATTTCCTTACTTTTCTGATTCCAAAGATCAGTTTTTCCCTCTGAAGAACAAAAGTCCTGGTCTTCTAGGGTCAGACAGCTATAACATTAAACTAATTTTCTCAAGTCTAAAGATACAACAATTCCTTAGATTACATTATTGCTTATTGCAAAAGAGACCCACAAGATCATATGCAACAGTTTGATCTTATTATTTCAATAAACTATAAAGTAAATATAAAATAAAATAAAATATAAAGTATTTCATTTCTAACAATAAACAATGGTACCAAAAGTATATCTCTTCTCTTCCACTTGAGATGCTCCCTTTCAACCTGCTTCTTATTCGTATTTACAGTGCCTTATGTGAGATGGTGCAATGTCATATGTGAAAGCTTTGCTGTCAGGTCTGCCTCTAACATTAACCAGGAAAGAAACCACTCAATTCCATTTTGAAGAATTAAGAGTACTTTTACTGGTTATGAAAAGAAAGCAGCTAAGTAAAGCAAGGTCTGAGACCCAAACGTGTGAAATCATACATATCAATATATGTCCACCTCCCTCCCCCCAACAGTCCCCTCCCTATTGTCCAATCCGCAATTCCCTTAGGTGTCATGTGGATTGCATCTCCAGGAGCATCATCAGGTTGGTATGCAGCAGTGGTGGGTTTCAAATTTTTTAGAACCTACTCTGTAGGTGTGGCCTATTTTGTGGGCGTGGCTTGGCAGTCATGTGACAGGGTGGGAGTGGCCAACTTGTAAAATGTGGTGAAACTCATTTAACAACGCTCTTGCTTAGCAACCAAAATTTTGGACTCAATTGTGATGATAAATTCTTTCTTTCTTTCTTTCTTTCTTTCTTTCTTTCTTTCTTTCTTTCTTTCTTTCTTTCTTTCTTTCTTTCTTTCTTTCTCTTTCTCTCTCTCTCTTTCTTTCTTTCCTTCCTTTCTTCCTTTCCTTTCCTTCCCGTTGGGTCACTGGCAACAGCAGGCCAGATTTACTTCCAGGTACGCCGGTGGAACCCCCTCTCACCGGTTCTCTAAATTTCACCAACCGGCTCTCGCGAGTAGGTGCGAGCCTGCAGAAACCCACCACTGGTATACAGGATGGTTGACCTTGACCATCTCAAGGCACCAGCCATCAGTATGCGAAATAGATGGTGAGAACATACTCCCTTCTCCAAATCTCCCTCCTGCACCATATAGTCCCATTCCCAAATACCATAGCCCCTCCCTCCCCGTTTCAATGGCAGCCGAAGCAAGCAGCAAAGCAGAGGCTGACAATTGCTCTCTTGTTAACTTATGTTTGAATATGTCCCAAATAAAACATAGTTGGGCAAATTTCACAGAAAAAGAAAAAATTTTATTCCTCCAAAAGGTGGAATAAAGTGCTGCATTATAATGATATAATATTAGCAATATTATTGTTGTTGCCATCGTCATCTTCATCACAATGTCAAATCACAGCTGCCAGTTCTTTAGCTCAGGGGTCTCCAACCTTTGGAACTTTAAGTCTGAAGGACTTCAGCTCCCAGAATTCTCCAGCCAGCAAAGTCTGGGAGCTGAAGCCCTTCAGACTTAAAGTTGCAAATGTTGGAGACCCCTGCTTTAGCTGGTATTTCTGCATTTCTGCTTTTCCTTTTATCTCTTTTCTGTTCTACTGGAAGGATAATAATCTTGGATGTTATCTGCTACTATGCCTGTGAGAAATTTAAATATTATAGGCAAGTATGTTATTGACCTATATTTTTGGTGGTATCCAAAGGTATGCTTTGGATACCTTTGGATACCACAGGTATCCTACCTGTGCACCGCCCCGAGTCCCCATGGGGAGAGGGGGCGGTCTAGAAATAATAAATTTCATTTCAATTTCATTTCATCCCTTTCACTAGCTCTTTGTGAATAAGATAAGTTTTGCCAGTTATTAACCAGTCACTTATCTCTCCTTTATGCAATACCATTAAGCTATTTAGCTATAATTGGATGTAAACTAGTCAGATATTTGAGCTAAAAGCCATGCAGTTGATGATTTTCAGGAGATGTCCAGTTTTTAATCTTTTCACTCAATTTTTAACCATTTCTGCTGTTATTAGTTCTTTTATTTCATTTTTACTACATACAGTACATCTTCAAATTCTTTTATCCACCCAGCATTTTTATTATCTTTTTGAATTTCTCATAGATATTTCCAGAACTGGATTGTTTTCTTTTGGTTTGGTTTTCCATTTTCAGAATTTTCATTGCCATTTATATTCTGGCAGAATCACTTCTGGTGCGGCTAAAATAGCTGATTTTGTTTAATCTGGATGATTTGGGTTTCATAATATTTAATTTTCCCCATAGCACTCAACAAAAGCTGCTTCAATTTTTCTGGTGCTATTTTTTTTTTTAAATTAGGCTTGTCTCGATTCTTTCATTCTTCCATTTTTTTCTCCTTTCATGTTCTTTAAATCAGGGGTCTCCAACCTTTGCAACTTTAAGCTCCCAGCAAAGTCTGGGAGCTGAAGTCCTTCAGACTTAAAGTTGCAAAGGTTGGAGACCCCTGCTTTAGCTGGTATTGGCCTTCATATGCATCACGTTCTTCCCAAGAACTTAGGATGTCATTCAGAGGTGGGTTGCTCCTGGCTCGGCCCTGCAGAAGTGTTGCACGCATGAGTGGGAGCGCATGCGTGAGCAAACCGGTAGTAAAAAAAATGGCAACCCACCACTGGTGTCATTGGTGTAGTATATGTGCGAATCAAAGCAATGCGGCCTTCTGTAATTAACAGGTGGAAATTTTGTTTCCTTAGATGGGGAAAAATCATATTTTTATCTTGTCTATATTTGATGTTATCCAACTGTAAAATGCACAAATGCTTGTACCGTTACTGTTCGTGATTTCACCCCAGTTTGTTGCAACTGTAGATCATCTAGGCCGAATTTTATATCTGTGTTAAAAATTCTTACAGTGTTTGTCAATGACTGGAATTTGAATTCTGAGTTTCCATAAAGTTTCAGATCCTTCATATAAAGCATGTGACATTTCATTAGCAATTTTGGGTGGTGGTGTTTGGTAGCCAAAATTTGTTTTCGTCAAATCACTGAAAGTGGGATCATAACAATGACAAATGATAAGGGTAGTAATAAACCACCCTGGAAGATGACTTTTCTAATGTTGATAAGCCCATATATTAAATTTTCAACCACCAATTCCATCTTCCTCAACGTCATTATTTTTCTATAAACTTTCTCATATTTTACTGACATCAGTTGTTTCCAGACATTTGATGATCCACGTATGTGGTAATGCAGGGGTCCCCAACCTTTTTGGCACCAGGGACCGGTTTCATTTTAAAGAAAATTCTGCGGACCGGCTGGCGTAGAGGGGGAGCGGGGGGAGGGGGAACAGGCGGCGCATGCACGTGTGGGGTGTGTGTGAGTCGGCTCATTCACCCCTCTAGGGTCCCCAACGGCGTGAGCGGCCGCACCTGTGCTCTCCCGCTCCCTGTGCGTGCTCTGCCCAGGGGGCTGCCCCCTCCTCCTCCTCTCCAGCCCTGCGGACCGGTTCCTATCAAGCCACGGACCGGCACCGGTCCGCAGCCCGGGGGTTGGGGACCCCTGTGGTAATGAATCAAACACTTTTTAATAGTCAATCCAGACCATATGTAAATTAATTTTTCAGCTTTTGCAATTTTCAAAAACTATTTTATCAGGATTTCTGCATTTCTGCTTTTCCTTTTATCTCTTTTCTGTTCTACTGGAAGGATAATAATCTTGGATGTTATCTGCTACTATGCCTGTGAGAAATTTAAATATTATAGGCAAGTATGTTATTGACCTATATTTTTGGTGGTATCCCTTTCACTAGCTCTTTGTGAATAAGATAAGTTTTGCCAGTTATTAACCAGTCACTTATCTCTCCTTTATGCAATACCATTAAGCTATTTAGCTATAATTGGATGTAAACTAGTCAGATATTTGAGCTAAAAGCCATGCAGTTGATGATTTTCAGGAGATGTCCAGTTTTTAATCTTTTCACTCAATTTTTAACCATTTCTGCTGTTATTAGTTCTTTTATTTCATTTTTACTACATACAGTACATCTTCAAATTCTTTTATCCACCCAGCATTTTTATTATCTTTTTGAATTTCTCACAGATATTTCCAGAACTGGATTGTTTTCTTTTGGTTTGGTTTTCCATTTTCAGAATTTTCATTGCCATTTATATTCTGGCAGAATCACTTCTGGTGCAGCTAAAATAGCTGATTTTGTTTAATCTGGATGATTTGGGTTTCATAATATTTAATTTTCCCCATAGCACTCAACAAAAGCTGCTTCAATTTTTCTGGTGCTATTTTTTTTTTAATTAGCCTTGTCTCGATTGTTTCATTCTTCCATTTTTTTCTCCTTTCATGTTCTTTAAATTATTTGCAGCTGATCTTAATTTCTTTATGTTGGCCTGCAGTTTGATCTTCCACTTTGGAATTAAATGTATTTTTGCTTTTGGTTTTCTAATTTTGATACATGAAGTTTTTTTCTGTAACCATCATTGCTGTACTATAGGCAAACTGATTGGTTTGTTGGATAGAATTTAAAAAAAAAATATTGTAAACGTTTTATTCACCGCCTTCATTATCTTCACCATCCTTTTGGGGGCATTACTTTCAGTGCTGGCAGTCTTTGTCTTTCTGTTGGTAAATCTGCATAAGCTATAATTTTCTTTTTTAATTATTATTCTCAGGGGAGTCAATTAATAGGTGGTTTCGGTGCTCGCCTGTATTGATTCTTTAGTTATTATTTCTCCTAAGGTTCCATTTATGTAATTCTTATCCGAGATTTCCTTTATATTTTTAGTTGTTGTTATCTATTATTTGACTATTATTTTGGGCTCTTCCTTTTTCACAATTTTTCTCAATCTCTCCCATTTCTGCATCCCTGAATATATTGTTTCTGGTAAATCATCTCCTTTGATCTGTTAATGGTTTTCAGTCATCTTTGAGTCTGGGTAAATTATTTTCCAATGTTTAAACATTTGCTATCTGTATCCTCTCTTTGTCGGGAGGATTTATAATACAGGCAACCTGTAAATTTACAACGATTCATTTTGTGACCATTCGAAGTTACAGCACCACTGAAAAAGGTGACTGATGACCGTTTTTCACACTTAGGACCTTTGCTGCACTCCTGGTCACATGATCAAAATTTAGACACTTAGCAATTGATTCATATTTATGATGGTTGCAGAGTCCAGGGGTCTTATGGTCTCCTGTTGCGCCCTTCTGACAACAAGCAAAGGCAATGGGGAAGCCAGATTGTGACATCCCGGCTGGATTACTGTAACGCTCTCTACATGGGGCTCCCCTTGAGGTGCACTCGAAAGCTACAGTTAGTACAGAATGCGGCCGCGCGGGTGATTATGGGTGCCTCATAATCTCTCCTGCGCGAGCTGCACTGGCTGCCTGTGGCCTTTCGAGTGCGCTTCAAGCTGCCGACGACCATCTTTAAATCGCTCCATGGCTCGGGGCCTAGCTATATACGAGACCGTCTCCTGCCCCATACATCCCTTCGTCCGATCCGCTCCCACAGAGAGGGTCTTCTCTGGGTGCCGTCAGCGGGGCAATGCCGGCTGGCGACACCCAGGGGAAGGGCCTTCTCTGTGGCGGGCCTGGCCCTCTGGAACGACCTACCCCCCGACCTTCGCACTATCTCGGACCTCCGCCTCTTCCGCCAACGTCTTAAGATGTATCTATTCCAACAAGCCAGCCTAGGATAGCCCCTACTTCTGACTTTTAAAATTAAAATTATTAATTTTGGTATGGTTTTAAAATGGGTTTTTAGCACGGGTCTAATAATTTAATATATTTTAATCGATTTTGTATTTTGTATTTTGTGGTTTTAATAATGCCTGTGCGCCGCCCTGGGTCCTAACAAGGAGAAGGGCAGGGTATAAATTTAATAAAATAAAATAAATAAATAAATAAGATTCACTTAGCAACAACGGTGGGTTTCTACCGGTTCGGCTAATCCAGTAGTGGTTTGGCAGCCTAGGTCGTTGGAACAGGCAGCAACCCAGGCCTGCCACGCCCCCGAACTGGTTCTCGGAGCGGCACCATAGGCGGCACCATCTTGTTTTTCAGTTCTGCACATGCCCAGAACAATTTTAATTGGACTGTGCATGCGCACACAGCGTGCATCAAGCGTGCACGCAAACCGGCAGTAGTGCCTGCCGGAACCCACCCCTGCTTAGCAACCATGTTACTAACTTAATAATTGCAGTGATTCACTTAGTAACTGTGGCTAGAAAGGTTGTAAAATGGAGAAAAACACATTTAACAAATGTCTCACTTAGCAATGGAAATTTTGGGCTGTAAGTTGAGGTCTACCTAAAGCAGGCCATGATGGTGCAACTTTCTCACACAATATACTTGTGTCTTGTCAGTGGCTGTTGTACTTCCAGTACTTTTACAGAACTAGGCTCTGGGTGCCCTGTATAACTCCTGAGCCCCATTGCTCACTTGTCGACAAATGCTCAGGAATTCTAACATCTGATGCGGTCCTTGCTAAATTACAGATTGCTAGGTTAGGTGTTCTGACCCCCCTTACTCCGGCTAACACAAGACTGGCTGCCTGCCACTGACTCTCTTGGCTGCTTGCCTGAATGACTCTGAACAGATACGAAGCTTCCTAACTCATCTAAACACGAACCTGAAAATCCAACATTGTTCTCTGCAAGGACTTTCTTAGCAAAGACTTCCTTTTAAACCCTCTTGGGAGGGGCCAGTCATTAGGCAGCTGGGACTAATTCAAATCCTACGAGTTCGCTTCTGATGCAGTTGAAGCCTCCTTTTTTCAGCCCTTCTCAATCTAGCATCAGGGACAAACTGGCCTTGATCCCCCCCCACTATTCCAAGACCCAAGTGCCTCCTGATGACCAGCTGCGCTCTCTGCTCTCTCAAGGCCACCCTCCTCCTCCAGAGCAGACTCATAGGACTCCTCACTAGAGGAGTCCATCAGCAGCTCATCCGGAGCCAGTTGGACCACAACAGTTAGGTATCTCCTGAGTGCAATCCAACAGTCATATTGGTAATTCTCGATTTATGACCAGTCACTTAGTGACCATTCAAAGTTATAATGACCCTCTCCAGGGTTATTTAGGACCCGGATTTGAAGTTTAGATGCCCCCTCATGGACATGTGATCACATTTTGGATGTAAACTATCCCGTGTTTACAACCGTTTGCATGGTCATTTGACCATGGTTTATGACATTTTTTTAGCCCCAAATCACCCTTTACGTCCAGTTTCTGGCAAAAAAAAAACCCAACGCACTGCAATGAATTCACTTGACAACCATTGGATTCGTTTAGCGACCACGGTGATTCACTTAATGATTGTAGCAAAAAAAAAATTATAAATAGATCATAAAACCGGGCAGTCATCATGTGGTGATCTGCTTAATGACTGGCATGACTGATACATGTAATTCTGGGCTTAAACATAGACTTAAGTCAAGGACTACCTCTACTTCTCTCAACTCTTCCACAAAAGAAGGTCTTTAGGATGTGAGGACCCCTGTCCTGTCCTGTGCTTTGATTTGTCTGTGACTCAGGCACCCCGGTTCAACCAGCTGATTCCATCACTGGCCATTGGGGGCGAACATCTGGCCCCCGTGGATCGGGTACGCAATTTGGGCGTCCTTCTAGATGCCTGGCTGTCAATGGACGACCATGTGACAGCCGTGGCAAGGGGGGGCATTCCACCAGGTTCGCCTGGTGCGCCAATTGCGTCCCCTATTGGACCGGGACGCCCTTCGCAGTCACTCATGCGCTTGTGACGTCCCAGCTAGACTACTGCAACGCTCTCTACATGGGGCTCCCCTTGAGATGCACCCGAAGGCTGCAGTTGGTTCAGAATGCGGCCACGCAGGCAGTTTCGGGATTCTCTAGATACTCCCACGTAACACCTCTCCTGCGCGGGCTGCACTGACTGCCTGTGGCTTTTCAGGTGCGTTTCAAGGTGTTGGTCATCATCTTCAAAGCGCTCCATGGCACAGGACCTAGTTATTTGCGAGATCGTATCCTGCCCCATACATCCCTCCGGCCGATTCGCTCACACAGAGAGGGACTTCTCCGGGTGCCGTCAACTAGGCTGTGCCAGCGGGCGACACCCAGGGGAAGGGCCTTCTCTGTGGCGGGCCCGACCCTCTGGAATGACCTTCCCCCTAATATTAGAACGACCACGGACCTCCGCTCCTTCCGCCAGAAACTCAAAACCCACTTGTTTCATCTAGCCGGCCTGGCCTAATTCCAGCTTTCCCACCTCAGTTTGCATTTTTAAATTTTGTGATTTGGTTTTAAGGTTAAGTTTTTAATTTTTATAAATTTGTACAGGGGTTTATTTAATTCGATTTTAGTTATATGTATTATTGATTGTATGGTTTTAATTTGTACCTGTACACCACCCCGAGTCCCTTCGGGGAGAGGGGACGGTCTAGAAGTCCAATAAATAATAATAATAATAATAATAATAATAATAATAATAATAATAATAATAATAATAATAATAATAATAATAATAATAATAATAATAATAATAATAATAATAATAATAAGCAGTTGGCTCTTCCAGAAGCGGATGAGCTATCGGAAGGAAGGCAGAGCCTGGCCTTTCATCATGCAGCAGCCACTCCATGAGATAAGCACAAAGATGTCACAATGGAGGATATGCACTCCTGACATAAATCCTTTTCTTGATCGAGAGAAAGATAATCAACTTTTTAAAGCAATTATTAAAGCTAAAAGGCTTAAGTCTGCATAATCTGACAATGTGCAGAACGGTGGAATAAGTGATGGATAAGCGATAAAATGAAAATCCTATCAGGAAGATTCAGTCTCATTAGATAAGCCGATCCCACACATAATCTAATGTATGATTTGTGGACGGAGTAGGAGGTGTAATACCCAAGTGTCTGAATGTATTAAAGCTGCAGGACATTTCAGACTCTTGATAGGCCTGAGGTTCAAAGCTTGGGCCCACTCCCCAAGGCTCATCCCAAGAGAGTGGGTGCCCCTCTGCCACTTATCATCTGGAGAGCCCCTAGTTCCCTTCCCAGGAATATGGAAATGAGTGCAGTTACCATTCATATGAATGTTTTATTGGCAACGAAGCTGGAAAACAGACCATTAATGGTAGTTTGTTTATTAAACTTGTATGTTTCCCATGTTGCCTGAGACGACTAAACTCACATGAGCCATTTAATGGGCTCCATCCCGCTCTGGCTTCCCCAGGCCTGCTGGCAGAACTAGGTCTTCAGCACCTTCGGGAGGAGTATTAAGGTGTGGGCTGTTCTAATCACCGGGGGAATGATGTTCCAGAAAGAGGGAACTACCTCAGAGAAGACCCTTCTTCTGGGTCCCACCAGGTGTATCTCGCTCGGGGATGGGACCCACAACATTCCCTGCCTCCCCGCTTTGATGCGTCAAGTAGATGTGACCGGCAAGAGACGGTCCTTCAGATAATCTAGTCCAGTGGTGGGTTTCTGCAGGCTCGCACCTACTCGCAAGAGCCGGATGGTGAAATTTAGGGAGCCGGTGAGAGGGGGATCCACCGGCGGACCCAGAAGTTAAGTCTGGCCTGCCGCTGCCGGTAACCCAATGGGAAGGAAAGGAAAGGAAGGCAGAAAGTAAGAAAGAAAAGGAAAGGAAGGAAGGAAGGAAGGAAGGAAGGAAAGAAGAAAGAAGAAAGAAAGAAGGAAAGAAAGAAAGAAAGAAAGAAAGAAAGAAAGAAAGAAAGAAAGAAAGAAAGAAAGAAAGAAAGAAAGAAAGAAAGAAAGAAAGAATTTATCATCACAATTGAGCCCAAAATTTTGGTTGCTAAGCAAGAGCGTTGTTAAATGAATTTCACCACATTTTACAAGTTGGCCACTCCCACCCTGTCACATGACTGCCAAGCCACGCCCACAAAATAGGCCACACCTAGAGAGTAGATTCTAAAAAAAATTGAAACCCACCACTGATCTGGTCCCAAGCCATGAAGGGCTTTAAAGATGACAACCAGCATCTTGAATTGTACCCGGAAGCAAATTGGCAATATATTTCCCTTCTTAGAAGAACACCCTACATCAGTGATGGTGAACCTTTTCGACACTGTGTGCCCAAACCGGAATGCTGTGTGCACCCTTTGAGTCCCAGAAACTCAAAGACCACCTAGTCTTCTGGTTTCCAATGTGCGCCAGCTACCTGGTCTTCTGGTTTCCAGTGCATGCATGCGCATCAGCCATCTGGTCTTCATGCACGCTGAAGTCCTGGAAACCTGAAGACCAGCTGGCATGCATGCGCTGGCCACCTGGTCTTCGGTTTTCCGGGCCTCCAGCACACGCAAAATCAGCTGGCCCAGAAGAGCAGCTGGCAATGATGTGTGTGCCCACAGAGACGGATCTGAGTGCCACCTCTGGTACGCATGCCATAGGTTCGCCATCATGACCCTACATCATATAGATACTTCTGAAAATACAGGACTGTATGAAGTTGTATTGTTGCTTGTGTTTATTGTGGTTGGTGATCTTCCAAATTTAATTGCCATCTATAGAATACAACAAATACAACCAGCCCGTAAAACTGGGGATGGCTATTGATCATACCACTCTTCGAAGCGAATACAAGGGTTGGCAGAATAATACTTTTTCTGGTGGACACAATCCAGATCATCATCCTGTCTGAATTAGTTGATCTCCCACTGTTGTTATTGTTGTTGTTAGGAAGCGTTTGACCGGCAAAGGTCTCATGATAGTCTGGTAGTGTAAGAGTCCTGACATGTATATGGTTTTGTTCATTTACATTTTGCTTTAATGACAAGCTGTCTGACCAGCTGCTGAGTGGGAGCCCCATTGTTCTCTTAATCTAGAGAAAGAATAGGGGGATTCTCACAAGAATAGAGGATGCTTTATGGCCTTCAGATCTCCTGCATGCCTTCCCCCCTCCCCCTTGTGATTTAGTGTGACTCCTCCCTTAGCCTGGGTTAATTTTATTGTGTAGTTGATTCTCCAAGAGAAGAAAACAATGTGATTGGAAGGAAAGAATAATGGCAACCTGCCAAGCTGAATAGCTCCAAGGGGAAAAGGAGGAAATGGATTTTCTGGGGTTGGAGGGAATATAGGAGGAACTATAGTAAGTTTCGAAAAATTAGATGCCATCTATTGCAAGTAGGAATGGGACTCTAAGAGGCTATATGCATTTAGAAACACACACAGCCTTCAGGATAGAAGCTTTTTTTTGTTGAAATATCTTCAGACAAGGTTCTGTCAGCTTCTGCTGATCTCCTAGCGTTTGTGCCAGAAAAGCAGCTATCTCAGGATTGAGGGCAACCCATTCCCCTCTTAAGGAATGATGTTGGCCATTTGTCCCCAACAGCGAGGTTTCTTACAGAAACACTATAAAGCAGCGGTTCTCAACCTGTGGGTCGGGACCCCTTTGGGGGTCGAATGACTCTTTCACAGGGATCGCCTAAGACCATCGGAAAACACATATTTTCGATGGTCTTATGAACCGAGACACCAATTTTATGCTTGGGGGTCACCACAACATGAGGAAGGGTCGCGGCATTGGGACGGTTGAGAACCACTGTTATAAAGGATGAACAGTGGTGGGCTCCAACTGGTTCAGACTGATTCAGCCAAACCAGTAGTGGTTTGGCAGCCTGGGTTGCTGGAACCGGCAGCAACTCAGGCCTGTCATGCCCCCAAACTGGTTCTTCGGTTGGCACTGGTGGCGTCGCCATCTTGTTTTTCAGTTCTGCGCATGCGCAGAACAATTTTAATTGCACTGTGCATGCAAGTGCAGCACGCATCAAATGTGCATGTGCTCGTGAAGCGTGCACACACAAGCGAACCGGCAGTTGTGCCTGCCGGAACCCACCTGAGGATGAGGTTTCCCTAAATATACCACATCCAGATGTGGTCTTCAGCATCAGGGAAATCTTCCCCTTGCCAAAAACAAAAAAAGGCTTTTTGCACATAGACATCTTGTCCAGTCTTACCCAGTTTGGTGTCTTCCAGATTGTTAGACTGCAGCTCAACCATTGTCCAACACGGGGATGTCAAACTCAAGGCCCCCGGGCCAGATCTGGCCTACAGGGTGGTTAGATCCGGCCTTTGGGTCCTCCCTGTGAACAGCCAAGGACTGGCCTGTGGTGTCTCTGCCAGTAAAAATGGGGCAGCTGTCCCAGGCTCTGTTTTCGCAGAGGGCTGCAGGAGGCCATTGCAGCTGAAAACGAGGCCCAGGAGCCCATGTGCGCTGGCAGAGCCCTCGGGCCACCAGAGGCGCCCCTTACATGAGTGATGACCCTGGCCATGCCCGCCCTCAAGGTCAAATACAACCCTGATGTGGCCCTCAATGAAATTAAATTTGATACTCCTGCAACACATCTTTACTCTTTTGCATGCTTTTTGAGGGAGAGAAATTTCACCTGTTTTCAGCCTCGCTGCTGTTCCCCACCTCTCCAGCTTCTTGCCCACAAAAGATGGGCATCAGCTGTTGTATAATAAGTCTTCCTCCAGTAGCATTAGAGGAGTGAGAAGAGCAATGGATTTGCCTCCTAGAGGTTCCGGCAGCAGCAGTGTCTAGGGTAGATAATGAATGTGGAAAACGACTGAGCGTCGGTCAAGAGGGCTGGAGCAGCTCTTTCCTTGCCTCTTGGCACATGATGAATCCTATCAACTGGAACCTGTGTTAAACATAGCTTTTTCTAATTAATTACATATTGCTCTGTGTCTCTCCAAAGCTTTTAGCCATGCCGCCAGGCCTGTAGACACCAGTCTGACATTAGCGGTGATGTTAGTGCTGCTGTTCTGCTCATTGTGGAACATGAATGTCACTGAGAGATAAGCAATCTTTTTTGAATGTGACCTTTTTTTTTTAGCTAACTTGGCATTTGCTAAAGGAAAGCCGTTTCATTAAAATCTTCTGTATTTTTTACTGAGCATTGGGCAATCTGCAGGGACAATCTTCAAATGTATTTGCATTTGGAGAATGGACACATTCCCAGAAACAATAATAATAAAAATAATAATGATCAACACCTTATCAACCTTGGCACTTTTTAGTTTCCATTTTCCTTGTGTATAGAAAGCTGCTTCAGCTAATGTTTTCTTACAGAGGAACTTTCAAAGAGACAACGCTGAAACACAAAAAAACGTAGGCTTTTCAATACCATTAAAGCAGGTTGCTTGCAAACCTTGAAGTAGCTTCTACCGTAGTAGTTAAATAAAACAAATGCATCGTGGTTACTTAGCGGTCTCACTATTACTGTATATCTATGTTTAGGTACATTGGGCTTAGTTGTCGCAAAGTAGAGTCGTAATTGCTTTTGTGTGAAGGGAGATTCTCACAATAGCTAATATGGATCTTTAATGCTAGAAAAAGAAGAGCCTTTTTAACGTTGGACTTTGAATAAGGGACCTCTGCCAGTCCAGATGGTATTTGACTCTGACTTCTATCAGAGTCAGGCATGGCGGAAAAGACCAGCCAGCTGCATTTAGAGACTTCCAAGTTGCCCAACACAGATCAGACAGATTGGTTGCCCCTCTAGCCAAACTTTTTACTCCTCGAAGTAGCCAAACAGATACTTCTGGAGAGTTTAAAAGCAGGGCACTGTTGTTCAGAAATGAACACAGAATCTTTGGTTGAAATTCAGCCAATAGTGTGACTAGATGACCAATCTTCTTTTATCTTCAAAGATATCCAGTACACTGTACTCTTTCAATGCACCTCCTATATGGAAGTTTTTTTTCCAAGTGCTAAGTTCACGTTTCTGAGATAAATAATGTGTAGATAATACTGGCAGAGAAATCTGTGGTGTCTGATCCAGAGGTGGATTCCTAGCGGTTCGGCTGAACTGGTAATGGTATGCTAGCCTGGGTCGCAGAACTGGCAACTAGAGGTAAGTGGCCTACACCAGGGGTCTCCAACCTTGGTAACTTTAAGCCTGGGGGACTTCAACTCCCAGAATTCCCCAGCCAGCAAAGCTGGCTGGGATATTCTGGGAGTTGAAGTCCACAAGGCTTAAAGTTGCTAAGGTTGGAGTCCCCTGGCCTACACGGCCTCCTGCACCACGGTGGGGGCTGTCTTTCCTCTCCCCAGGCTCCAGAGGCTTTCCTTGAGCCTCCAGGAGGGTAAAAATGGCCTCCCCTGGGCTCTGGAGACCCTTCGGAAGCTGGAAACAGGCCTGTTTCTGGACTTCTGGAACTTCCATGGGGCCTGTTTATCAACTTCCCCAGGCTCCAGAGGCTTTCTTTGAGCCTCTGGGAGGGTGAAAACGGCTTCCCCTTGGCTCCTGAGGCCCTCCAGAGACTGGAAACAGGCGTGTTTCCGGACATCCAGATCTTCTGTGTGGCCCATTTTTTGCCCCTCCAGAGCCTCCATGCAGGCCCTGCATTTATCTGGCATGATGAATGGGCTGTGTAGAGACTCCTGGGAAGGGTGGAATGGGGTAGGCAGGGTAAGCCACTCCTTCCAATTACGTTTGGTGAACCAGAATCAAAATTAGCATCTGATTCGCCCAAACCAGTCAGAACCGCCTGAATCCCACCGCTAAATCCCACCCAGGCAAGGCAATTGCTGACCTTTCATGAAGCCTCATGAGGCTTCCATGGAGTCCTGCATGGCCTCCACAACACTGTACAAGGCCTCCATGAAGGACCAGCAACTGGGCACAACTCAGCAGCAGCAGTAAGAAGAAGACAGCAAGGGAAGGCATTAGCCGTGGAGTGCAGGGCAACCAAAAGGACAGAGATGGATGGAACACAGGTGAGTGGGTTGCACTGGTGATGGATGCAGATGGGCTGCCAATTGAATTTTGATCACATGACTGCAACGGCTCCACAATGGCCATAACTTTGAGGACTGGTTGTAACGACCATTCATTCAGCACTATGTAACTTCAAAAGATTGCTGATTAAATGGTCATTAAGTAAGTCTACCTTTAGTATGTAAAGATGCTTGGCAAAACACAGCATGTCTCGTGGTAAAAATAAGTTAAATGCTACTAATATGAAGAAATTGGTTTTCAGTGCCTAACTCTGAAATTTAAAATAAACCACTGTAAAGCATTGTGAAGCAGTATATAAATCTAAGTGCTATTGCTAAGTGCTATTGCTATCACTCTACAATACTTGAACTAAGGAAACATGTTTTCCCTAACCTGCTTTTATACTATATGCTACTACGTTCTTCAATACAAAGACATTGGTCAGAGCATAAAGCTAAGCGAAAACTATCTTTGGGGGTTTTCAAAAAATTACAAAAAGACATATAAATAATAAATAAATAATTTAATTTATAACCCGCTCTCTCTCCCCGAAGGGACTCGAGGCGGGGCACAGGGGAATTAAAAATGCATATAAAATTACAGACAATACAATATTAAAAAGAATTAAACGAAACCCTGTGCTAAAATCCCAAAGCTAAAACAAACCCCTAAAAACCCCTAAAACAGTTTCTACTCATATAGAATAGAATAGAATAGAATAGTTGGAAGAGACCTTGGATGTCTTCTAATCCAGGGGTCTCCAACCTTTGCAACTTTAAGTCTGAAGGACTTCAGCTCCCAGACTTCTCCAGCCAGAATTCTGGGAGCTGAAGTCCTTCAGACTTAAAGTTGCAAAGGTTGGAGACCCCTGTATCTAATCCAACCCTGTGCTCAGTCAGGAAGCCCTATAACATTTCAGACAAATGGTTATCCAACATCTTAAAGACTTGCAGTGTTGGGGCATTCACAACTTCTGGAGGCAAGTTGCTCCACTGATTAATTGTTCTGACTTTCAGGAAATTTCTCCTCAGTTCTAGGTTGCTTCTCTCCTTGATTAGTTTCCACCCATTGCTTCTTGTACAGCCTTCAGGCGCTTTGGAGAATAGTTTGACTCTCTCTTCTTTGTGGCACCTCCTGAGATATTGGAACACTGCTATCATGTCACCCCTGGCCCTTCTTTTCATTAAACTAGACATACCCAGTTCCTGCAACTAAAAAATGAAAGACTGGTGGGGGAACGAAAAGCTTTCATCAGACAAGCTATGTGTGACACTGGAACATGCAAGTTGCTTCACTGAGATTTCTGAGGTGAATCTGTCACAGAGAGATGAGCATTTGGGGCAATGATGTATTCACTAGAAAAGGATTATTAGGACTCTCTAGGTTGACTGTGTAGTTCCTTTTGGGGCTCTTGTCCTCTGCATTTTGAAGGGCTGGTGAAGATGGTCACCTCGTCCAGTTTCTCGCCCCTGAAAGGCCTTTTTAATTCAAGGAAAGACATTTATGGGCTAACACAGGTGAGGATGCAAAAGCCTAGCAAAAGAAATTGCTCTGCTGGGTTTCCTAGAGAATTGGAAAGATGCTCCACAAAGACCAGAGAAAGATGTTGAAGGAAACAGTTCCTTGCTGTTGTTAGGGATCTGTTTTTTTCCAAGACAGAGTGCTGTTAATTCATTTCATATTGTTGGTTTGAAGCACCCACCTAGCCTGGCCAAATGTCCAAAGGGCAACCTTGACAAAAACAGATTGCTCAAGGCTCTGTTGTTGTTTCTGGCCAAAGATTTATACCATCCCTTCTTTTTCATATTGTTCTCTTCACTGTGCCATGTTTTGGTACTACTCAAAAGTAAAATGCACATAATATATTTGAATACATCTCAAAAATTGCTTCTAATGTTGAGATTGTTTTAGTCTGCTATACAACGTAAACATAAAAAGTTCTGTTTGGCTGTCACTTTGCTCTTACAGTCGATTGACCTAATAATTGAATTTTAACCTACAGGGTCTAATTCATGAAACAGCAAAGGCAGTTGGTATAATGCAGGTGCTAAATGGTCACAGGAATGGGGTGGATGTCACAGAGACACCTAGTGGTTAAAACATGTAGATATCATAGATTTACATTCCTTGTGTATAGAAAGCGGCTTCAGCTAATGTTTTCTTACAGAGGAACTTTCAAAAAGACAATGCTATTTTTGTTTTTGTTTTCCTGAATGAAAAGTTGAGTGTTGCTTAAAACCTTAATACCTCGGGGGAGAAGAGTGCAAGTTTTGAAACTATGGCAAAACAATTTTCTCCTGGTGGACTGCTAATAGATGTATTTTATGTATTGTTGTTTCTCCTCATATTTCTTTTCAGCATGTTAACTACCCCTTTATATGAGGCTCATATTAACTATAATTGGTACCTAAGGTTAAAAAAAACTGAAACTGATTACATTTCTTTGCTTCAGGGATAGATATTGAATTATCGCTTGTTTAAATATATTGTAGCACTTGACTACAGGGATTGTATAAACAAGCTAAATTTATATTTATTTATTTGTATTCTGCCTTTATTGTTCTTGCAAATAACCAAATCCTAATTTCGATTTCCCAAATATATGATTCAAAGCAGTGGTGGGTTTCTGCGGGCTCGCACCTACTTGCGAGAGCCGGTTGGTGAAATTTAGAGAACCGGTGAGAGGGGGTTCCACCGGCGTACCTGGAAGTAAATCTGGCCCGCCGCTGCCAGTGACCCAACGGGAAGGAAAAGAAAAGAAAGAAAGAAAGAAAGAAAGAAAGAAAGAAAGAAAGAAAGAAAGAAAGAAAGAAAGAAAGAAAGAAAGAAAGAAAGAAAGAATTTATCATCACAATTGAGTCCAAAATTTTGGTTGCTAAGCAAGAGCGTTGTTAAATGAGTTTCACCACATTTTAAAAGGTGGCCACTCCCACCCTTTCACATGACTGCCAAGCCACGCCCACAAAATAGGCCACACCTACAGAGTAGGTTCTAAAAAATTTGAAACCCACCACTGATTCAAAGATATCCCGTTAGGTGGGGGGAAAAAAACCAAGATGGCAGCCATGGTGGTGGGTTTTTTTCAGGAACAGACAGAAAAAAATTGGGTGGAGCTTTGATTGCATCATGACAACCACCATTTTATTTTCTATCACACCCTGGAGATACCCTCCATGCTGCTCAGTGTGATACTATAAATTTATTTCTGAAAATATAAGGAAGGCAACAGTTAGAAATAACTGAATATATATACTGCAGTAAATATTCTGATTGAACCATCGACTTCTGAAGGTCTTCTCCAACTGCACCGACTTTCATTTTTGCCTCTAAGAAATTGTCTTTCATTTCATCGTTCCATGAATTGAGACTCCATTTCAGTCTCCTGCACTGCACTGCACCAGTGTTGTTATAATGTTTGAACAGAGATCCAATATCTCAGGGGTTGCCACAAAGAAGAGGGAGTCAAACTATTCTCCAAGGCACCTGAGGGCAGAACAAGAAGCAATGGGTGGAAACTAATCAAGGAGAGAAGCAACTTAGAACTGAGGAGACATTTCCTGACAGTTAGGACAATTAATCAGTTGACCAGCTTGTCTCCAGAAGTTGTGAATGCCCCAACACTGCAAGTCTTCAAGAAGATGTTGAATAGCCATTTGTCTGAAACTGTATAGGGTTTCCTGCCTAGGCAGGACTAGAAGACCTCCAAGGTCCCTTCCAACTCTAAAATGAATGAGATAACAGAGGGGGGGATATTTTCTTGTCGATTCAGAGATGGGAAGGTAGCACTTCAGTGGGAAAAGATCCTCACGCCACTGTGCAGTTTCCAGGAATAAACTGACGAGCCACTGTCTGCATATCTATTCACTCTATAAACCAGAAATACACAGACCCAGGAAATTTCTTTGGAACAGAATTCAATAAGTGATTTCCATACCAGCAGTTAGTCATTTGGAAAGCATATGAATCTTAACATGAATTTATATGAGGTGGCCCAAGAAGAAACACTGGAGAGATTACTCTTTTTTCTCCCTGCTTTGGTTCTTTTACCTTGCCTTGAATAGATGGCTGAAATTATCTCTGTAAAGCAGTTTCTCAACCTTGGCCACTTGAAGATGTCTGGACTTCAACTCCCAGAATTTTGGGAGTTGAAGTCCAGATATCTTCAAGTTGCCAAGATTGAGATACACTGCTGTAAAGGGTCCTCCCCCACACCTTGCCATTGTGGTAAAATGATGAGAAAAGCTTCACCAGGTTAATTTCTTTGTATTGGCTTTGCGCTCTGGTCCAGCAATTAAAGCTGGAAAGACACACACGGACATGTGCACACACACAAATATTGACTGGCTAAAGCACTTTCAGGAAACAGAAAAGCAACGGTACAGTAACTGAATAAAAGTGAGTTCCTTTTTCTGTGGGTTTCAATCTAAACTGTAGGTAAGAAGAAAGAGTAAAGAAAATATGAAAAGAATAGAGAATTAAATGTGGAAAAAACAGCATTTTTTCAAGTCTTTGAAACTGTTTAAAACTAAAATAGATATGTAAGTAAATTAGGTGGCATCAGTGCAAGAATTAACAGGTGATATTTTCTTCTTGAAAAGAAATGAAGTGGTGGAATTGAAAGAAAGAAATCAGAGCACAAACAGATCAAGGACTGGGGAAAAAAGGCAAAGTGTGAAGTGTTTTTATGGCTTGTATTTAATATGATAGAAAAGGGAACGCCTAGATAGTAGAAAGCATAAATGAAGTGGAAGATGGGGGAATAAAAGAATGCAGGGTTAAAATAGAGAAATGTGGCCTTGAGATAAGGAGGACGAAAGCCATTTGGGAATATTAAATAATCTAGTCTGTATAAAGAAAATTAAACAGAATCTTGTGCTCTTACTGTAATCAGCTGAAAAAGAAGAATGAAGCACACTCTCGGGTTAAATGGGAAATGCCAAGATTTAGTTCTGACAGTTCTAGGAATGGCAAAGATCACAAGGTCACTTCTCAAGATCACTTCTTCCTTTGTTGGTGGCGGGAAAATCAATAAACAGCTGTAATTCTATAAAAATTTCTTAGAGTGATATATAAAGCTTAGGATCCAGAAAGAAAAGAACAGACAGAAATATAGGAAACGATAAATCAAAAGTTTTCTGATAAATTAATGTTTCAAAGCATAAAAAGGTATCTGTCAAGTTGTAACACAGGCAACCCTTTGAACAAATTGAAGTAGTTTACTTTACTTTATTGCCACTGCACCTCGTACAACGAAATTAAATGCCATCTTCAGTGTACATTATACATAAAAAATAAAACGAAAACACACATCCTTCACATTCTATACAATTGAATTGAAATCCCGGTATTACATTAATATTGTGCTATACATGGTGAACCTTTTCGGAACTGAGTGCTGCAAACTAGAAGAGGAGCTGCCCAGGGGCCATGCGCATGCAGAAAATGAACTTCCAGTTCCCACATGCGTGCCGGCAAGTTAGTCCAGTTACTGGCGCACATGCGCATGTGACAATCAGCTGGCCGGCGTGCATGCTCATACCAGAAAACGGAAGACCAGCTTTTTCAGTTTCCAGCACTGCCACACACACGAAGGCCCACTAATTGTCGTGGGTGCATGTGCACCAGAAACCCGGAAGAGAAACAGGTGATGCCGCGCGTGCCAGGCAACATGGCTCTGTGTGCCACTTTGGGCATATGTGCCATAGGTTCGCTATCACAGCACTATACAGTAGACTTCAATATAGTTACTGTTCTGGGATAGAAGTTGTTTTTCAGCCTATTTGTCCTTGTTTTTATTGGCCTATACCGTCTGCCAGATGGTAATAGTTAAAAACAGGGGTGCCCAGGAGTGCCGATATATGGATCTGGTTTTGTTCTATGTGGATTCCTAGAACTGTCAAAGCTAATCTTGTCATTTCCCTTTTAATCAGTCCCTGTGCTTCATTCAAGGACTACCTGTAGCATATCAGTTGGCAGTCTTATCACATCATGAGACGCTTACATCATCACTTTTCCCTATCTTATGAGCTCAGACATTGAGATGCACAATATAAACTCTTGCTTGTTGCCTCTCCTGTTGGTGTAACGAAGCAGAGGAAGAAACAGCCTATAGATGTCTGCCATGTTCAGTTCTCCTTTGAGACTGTTTTTCCCCCTAATTTGTACATTCTGTTCCAGTAGCGAACTATATTCATGCCATTATGTCTTATACAGTCCTACAGTTATTTACCCAAGTTTAAGCTGTCTTTCCACCACGAAAGGACTCTAAATTTGTAGCCAGCTAGAGTGACTGTATTTGGCTTCAAGAGAAAACAAAACAAAACAAAACAAAACAAAACAAAACAAAACAAAACAAAACAAAACACAGAAGTGGAATTGCCACATCCTGCCCAGGCTGGTGCTGCTTAGGAGGACATAAGGTGAGCTGCAGAGTAAAGAAGATACATCCAAGAAATCTCATTTGATCAGCCATTTTCCCAACCTTTGTCATTGGTGAAGGAAGACACTTGCCTGTCCTTTATCCTTTCTGTCCTTCGACCTTTCTCTCTGCATATAGGATGGAAAGAGGGGAAGGAAAATTTGCAATGCCTACAACCTTCAAAAATTTCCCCAAAAGCCTGGGATTGTACCTTGAGATAAGCAAACAAGTCTCTTTTTTTTTTGCATTGTGCTTTTTTATTTTTAACTGGGGATGGAAAACAACTTATACTTAGCTCACAATGTTCCTTCTGAAAAAGTCTCTATATTGCACTTTATCTTTACCTTTATTATATTTGACAATGTCATTAGGTGTCCCTTTTTTTCTTCTTATTCCTTTTGTAAAACAAAGAAAGCAGATCTTTTTAGCTGCTTTACAAAGAAGGCTGCCTATGCCCTTTTTGCCCTCTGCATTATTCTGGCAGGGCCCTTATCTAATTCTTTCTTCTTGCTTAAACTTGCTTAAATCAGTTGTTCCAATGATGGCTTGACAGAGACTGATAAAAATGTTCTCTGTCTCTCTCTTAAATAAAGTAATTCCCTTTATCATTCCAAACTAGCTGAATGACCTTGCAGTCCAATGTTCCATTTTGGGGGAATAATATTCTCATCTAAACGGCCCCTTTTTTTTCTTTCTTCCTTCACTCCCACTTTTCACGATATGATTTTCATTACTCTAATTTGATCTGTAGAAATATATGGGAGGCCTAAAGTTCATGGACCCACAATACAGATATGGCACATGTGCTTAGTCAGATTGGCTGCGGGGTTTTTTTGAAGACAAGAAGACCACAATAGATCTTCCCAAACCCTACATGTTCCTGTCCCTCTCTCTGCTTATAAGGGACCTAATTTAGTTAGAAGGTCATTTTTATTATGCCTATTCACAATCCAACTATTAAAACGCAAGGACATATATTTTAGTGTCTTCCCACCAGTGGTGGGTTTCTGCAGGCTCGCACCTACTTGCGAGAGCCGGTTGGTGAAATTTAGAGAACCGGTGAGAAGGGGTTCCACCAGCGTACCTGGAAGTAAATCTGGCCCGCTGCTGCCAGTGACCCAACAGGAAGGAAAGGAAAGGAAGGAAGGAAGGAAGGAAGGAAGGAAGAAAGAAAGAAAGAAAGAAAGAAAGAAAGAAAGAAAGAAAGAAAGAAAGAAAGAAAGAAAGAAAGAAAGAAAGAAAGAAAGAAAGAAAGAAAGAAAGAAAGAAAGAGAATTTATCATCACAACTGAGTCTAAAATTTTGGTTGCTAAGCAAGAGCGTTGTTAAATGAGTTTCACCACATTTTAAAAGGTGGCCACTTCCACCCTGTCACATGACTGCCAAGCCACGCCCACAAAATAGGCCACACCTAGAGTAGGTTCTAAAAAAATTTGAAACCCACCACTGCTTCCCACAATACCTAAATCAAGAGATATATATGTGTGTGTGTTAAGTGTGTGGTAGGAACAACAAAAGGTGGTCAGTCTGTTGGGGTACTTTTCAATTGTGATTTCCCCTTGCTAATAATAATTTGGCATTGCCTTCTTATTTAAAACGTTATCTTTGCCCTAAGTCCTCTAGAACAGGTATGTAAGTATACAGCATTCGGTTGGATTTTAGCCTTTCCAACTCTATGTCCAAATTTTGAACTACTCCTTAATTATCCTCCATGTACTCCTTGTCCTCCATGTACTTCCTTTTTGCTTCTCAGCTTGCTAATGAGCAACACGTTCATTCATAAATGAACAACTTGATTTGATTTATTTCTAGATTTATTTGTTTTATCTGTTTTTATGTTCAGTATCTTGTTCTCCAGAGAGGCTCATCACTCTTGGCTTGTTCACACTTTAGAAATTTGAGCTGTAGTTTGCTACTCATTTTTCTTCTGAATTCATTAAAATAAGTTCTTCCTGAACTCCAAAATTTATTACTGACTTTTTATCCCAACTTCAATCATGCTAGTTATGTTGAACCCCATGGTATTTTTTTAAACAAAGTACCTATAATGTTCAGCTCATTAACGAAGTCCTCTCTTTAATCAGAATTAGAATCTCATTTTTGTGAAAAATAAAATTGTTGTTAATAAAGATCAGTCATTGTTTGGATTGTCCACTCTTAGCTGAATGAGTCTTCAAGCAGCTCCAAGGCCAGTTGAAGATCATGTCCCTAGCATGTCCCCTTTAGTACTTGATGGGTTGATTTAGGGCTGATCCACACAAGCAGGTTGCTCCAAAACAAGAACAACCACCAAAGAAGACAGATCACCCACAACATTGTTCTCTGCTCAAACAAAGGTCCCTGAGATTATTTTACTCCCCCGTTTCCCTTTTATCTCCCGTAAACATAGAACATGAACTCACAGGGCTGGAAAGAACCTCGGAAATCTTCTAATTGTGCAAAGCAAAGAGTCCTTATACCGCCCCTGACAAATGGATGTCCAATCTTTTTTGGGGAAAAAAAGAGTACCCATAACTCCAGGAGGCCAACTGTTCCATCAGTTAATTTCTCTCACTGTCAGAATATTTCTCCTTAGTTCCAGGATCTCTCTTTAATGAACTTCCACTTTTTGCTTCTTATCCTTATCCTCAGTGCTTGGAAGAATAAGTTAATCCCCTTCGCTCTGTGCCCCCCCCCCCCCAATACTGGTACAAGTACCCAAGTAGTATTTTCTCATTTGTGCCAGCTCCAAGTTGCTCACCTTTCTTGCCTCAAACATCAGATTGATCAGACCTCTTGCTGCTTACTGGTAATTTGACGTATTCTAATGTTAGGATCCTGGGCATACAGTCCCGTCCGGTCCCCCCCACGATCTCTATACACACATCTGCATAATAGATATTGTCCCACCTGCTAAACTATCCTACACACCAACAGATCAAGGCTCCTTTGCGCCCAATCTGATCTGAAATCTTTCTTTCTTTCTTTCTTTCTTTCTTTCTTTCTTTCTTTCTTTCTTTCTTTCTTTCTTTCTTTCTTTCTTTCTTTCTTCCTTCCTTCCTTCCTTCCTTCCTTCCTGCCCTCCTACCTTCCTTCGAAAATAAGGCTCTCAAAAAGTTCATGGGCGTCCGGCTCCCTCCAGCTCCGAGGTTACCCCGAGGTGGGGGTTGCACGCGGACCCTCTTTCCCTCCCCGCAAAGCGCCTGCACTGAAGGGAGCATTTTTGACCTGGCGGGCGACGAGCACCAGGGGGCGCTGCCGAGCCCATTGCTCCCGCCGGGCCACGCGTGAAGAGGCGGGCGAAGGCGGGAGCTCACCGCCGGACTACAGGCGAGACCCGCTCGGATGCCTTCAGTACTGCAGCAGCTCATGAAGGTGTTTGTGACTCGGAGGATCCCCGCGCCGGGGCAGGCGGTCTTGGCCCAGGCCGGCGCGTAAGTGGGCTCGCCTGGCTTCCTAATGCAAATAGAGAAAGGGGGAATCGGTTGCTTTCCCCCACCACCACCAAAGGCCGTGTGAGCTCCCGGCTTCTGTTGTTGCTGAAATCTTCGGAAAGGCTGCGGCCATTGTGGAGACACACACACACACACACACACACACTGTTTGTGTGTTCGCCTTTGAGGAAAGCGACGAGGGTTGCAAACATCTGGACGGCCAGCACGGGCCAAACCGACGCTTCTCGGCCGGTGGCTGACGGGTTTTTTTTTGCAGCCCGGATGCGTGTTCAAACTTTTCCTAACCCGCTCGTGGAAAGCGAGTGCGCGCATGTAAACAGACAGTTGGGGGGGGGGTCGTTGTAAAATGGTCGCTTCCCATTTAGAGCCGAGGGTTCATTGTATCTGGTGCGGAGCAGGGCCGCTGAAAGGGCTCGCAGCTGCAGTGCCTTCTGGCGGGGCTTCAAGCGCGGTGGGGAGGCCGCCGGTTGCTGAACTTCCAGGTTCCCGCTTCGCTGCTTTCTCCTTCCCTGAGGCGGAGGGAGAAGGGCAGGTATAACAACCACGGGTTCAGTCCTGTTCCGTGTTAAGACAATGGGGAGATCCGGCTGAGAAGTTGAATTGGACGGCTTGTTGTTTCTGAGACGTTTCTTCGCCCTTTAGCCTTCCTTCTTTTGCCCGCGTTTGGGGACTATTATTCTGCTGTGAAAACTTGGATTGGACCTCTTCAGTGTTAATTTAGAACAAGGGTGTCCCAACCTTGGCAACTTTTAAGATTTGTGGACTTCAACTTCCAGCATGGCTGGCTGGCTGGTTGTGGGCGTTCAAGTCCACAAGTCTTAAAAGTTACCAAGGTTGTGTAGGAAATAAGAAAATTCAAAAATAAAATAGTACGTAGGTATATAGTTTAGAAATGCATACAAACATAATTGTGAGGAGTAGCTGTCTTTTCATCGTCTTGAGATAGGAAAACACGAATAGCAGAATAATTCCAGTTAACTAACTTTGCCCTAAAGTCCCAAACGTTTATTTTCACAATTAGTTGTCCTTGTTTGATTAAGCAAAAAAGAGGTTGCAACCTTCAGAATATTGGTTTGCTGCTTGATCTAATTTTGGCTTGCCTCTTCCTTCCCCTTCAGTTGCAGCATCCAGCAGTGGGATTCAGAGGAACCGATCCCACAGGCAGAATTGCTAGCAGGGGTAGCTGGCAAAGATGGGCTCCTGTGTCTCCTGTCTGACCGGATAGACAAGGAAGTCTTAGATGCAGCAGGTGAGCGTGGAGAAGACGATCACCTGCAATATTGCTTGAAAAGATTGTGTGTATGGAGGCACTTACAGGCAGTCTTCAACTTATGAACATTCGACATGTGCAGAGGCAAAAAAACATTGGGCAAAAAATTCATATGTGGTTGGAAAGGATGATACAGAAGCATATTACTTTAAAGCCAGAAATGTTTTTGTTGGATAATTTACCAGAGAAATATAGTAAAGAAAATATATATTTAATTATTCATGTAATAACTGCAGCTAGAATTATATTTGCACAAAATTGGAAAATGGAAAAAATTCAGAGGAAGAGGTAATTAAAAAAATATTAGACTGCAGATATGAACAGATTGACGTTGGCAATTAAAGGGAAGGAAGAGTCGGAGTATTATAAGATATGGGGGTGTTTTTATCATTGGATAGAAAATGGAATATAGACAAAAACAAACAGAAAACTGAATAAACTGGGAAAGAAAACAATTAGAGGGGAGGAGTTGAATTAAAAGGTAATTGAAATGTAAAAGTAAATGGAAAGATAAGAATATATTTAAAATGATGTACATGTTAAATATGATGACAAAAAAAGTACCCAGATGACACATTATAAGATTAATGATGTAAGAGTGGTTATGGAAAAATAAAAAATACAGAAAAAAACCTTACGAACATTCATTTAGCAACCATTCAAAGTTATGATGGCGCTGATAATAGTGACTTTCAATTGGTCCTTGCACACGGTGGGCCACTGTTTGCAGTTGTTGTAGTTGCAGCATTCCAGAGGCAAATGATTGCCATTTGCGACCTTTCCAGCCATCTTCCCTCAAGCAAAGTCAATGGGAAAGCCGGCAGGGAAGCTCCCAAGTCACAATCATGTGATGTCTCGCTTAATGATATTAGTCATGAATTTTCCAACCTCAGTTGTGGTCATGAGGGCTACCTATGTGGAAGTTAGCTCAATATCACCCAACTATTACATAGCAGGGAAAATTTTTACTAGATGCTTTGATAACTTTTGAGAATAATGCACTATTTCACTAGGAAAGCAAAATTAGTTTTGTAATTCCTTTCAGAGGAAAAGCCTCAGATGTTTGGGATTGGATCCAACTCTAGCTTTATTTTCCTTCCTATCTCCTTCCTTCTGTGAAAGCTTGTCTCCAACCCTTGAGGATATCTGGCCAGACAGTCCGGATTTAAAAAACATCCCTGGAGCCAGATGTGTTGTTAAATCCCGATTTTATGTTGTATTCGTATCTGTGCTTCTGTGCTTCTGTGCTAGCTGCTTAGGAAATTCTGGCCTTGGTCTTTAAATGTAAGACCCAGAATTTTAAGCCATAATTTTAAGAATTTTAAGCCATAATTCTATTAAGTGCTGAACATAGAAATAATTAATCTCTTCCTTTAAGTGATGGTTTGTTTGCATATAAAAGATCCTGTCATTCGGACTTCATTTGAATATGTGAGTAGGCCTTTAAGAGTACCTCAGAATAGCCTATTCTGAAGCTGAATATTAGTATTAATATTAATATTATCAGACGTATTAGTCTGAATTAGAATTCCATTCATCTCATAAAATGGTAGTTGATTAGTGAGCCAAAAAGGGGAGAAAAAAGGAGACTTGCTAAATATTTGGCATCTTAAAATCCATTAAGTGGCAATTTTTAAATCTGAAAATAGAACTGTACAGTTTTCTGTTTGTTAACAATATATGATTTGGACTGTTCACCCAAAATAAGTGTTTAACTCAATTTAGATAGTTAAAATATTCCAGAAGGAGCCGCAATAGCCCAGTGGATGCTGAGTTTGTCACATGGAAAGTAGACAGCCCGGGTTTGAGACCCAAAGGCTACACAACAGGGTGAGCTCCTGTTCTTGTCCCAGCTCCTGTCCATCTAGCAATGTTTGAAAGCATGCAAATGCAAGTAGATACCACAGTTAGATAAAAGTGGGCTTCCATTCGTTGGTTCTTTTGATTATTTTTTAAATGTTCATATTAAATCTTACCCAATTTTTCTGTGTTTTATTAATGAACAAGGCAGATACCTTGAAAAACATCTTTGCTGCTTGCCTACCTTTGACAATATTATGGTAGTTGATTGGGTGGTAAGGCTGATATAAACTATCATTTGCCATTTCATAAATAATATTTTGTGTTCATCTTAATGACTTTCATTCTGAGCATGCGGTCTTCATTTTTTTCCAGGGCCAAGCCTCAAAGTAATTAGTACAATGTCAGTGGGCTATGACCATCTAGCCATTGATGAAATTAAAAAACGGTAAGTCTTTTATAATTTAAAATTCAGCTATTCTACATCAGAGAACAGGAGATTAAGAGAGAATTATAGTAGGAGGTTTAAGTGATATAGTCTGCTCCATTTCTTTTCACCACTAAAAACTGGAGTTCTTTTTCCGGGAAAAGCAGCAACTGAAGTATATATAATGCAGGCCCAATCTCTAAAGGAAAAGCTGTTGATGTTTTCTTTTCTTTCAAAAATCACTAATTGTATAATTAGGTCCTAGGAAGGGGCTTGGTTCAAGCAGCTTGGGTTTTAAGGTTCAAAGGATTGTGTACTTTTTTAAAGAACTGTAGTTAACTTGCCTCAACAAACTTAGACCATTTGCTTTTTATGTATGATTATTTCAGAACATATTGTAAAATACAAAGCATTTGCATTTTATTATGTTACATAAATTCATTTTTAGAAGCCAATTATGTCAAAGGGGAAACAGACCACTTTCTTCCATATATTATTTTCTTTGTGCTACATTGACCCATCCATGGCCAGTTCACTCATGCACTTCCGATTATATAAATTTTACAAAATAAAACATGTTGTTTGTGCTTTGTGGATTACCTTATACACAAAGGATTTATTCCAGGGATTACTTCCATTCTTTTATGGGGTAAGAGACTTGATGCCTTGACCTACCCATTATATGATTAGGGTGCTTAATTACCCTGCTTAAAAGTGCCCCCCTGAAAGAAATGATGATGAAAATGAGAAGAACAACCCCCTTTTTAAATTCTAGTGGTATCCGTGTGGGGTACACGCCAGACATCCTGACCAATGCCACTGCTGAGCTGACAGTAGCTTTACTCTTAGCAACATCTCGCAGACTCCCTGAATCAGTGCTGGAAGTGAAAAAGTGAGTATCTGCCATTTTGCTTGGAATAAAAGGTGGGGAGCATATTGTACTGGCTTTAATATTTGGAGGTGGCAGTAATCAGATAGCTACCATTCTGGGATGTTAGTCATGCAATGACTGCTGTATGTTAGCAAATTTCAGGAGGTGGTGTTGGTAGAGCCATTAGGACAAAGGTTGAGTTTTAACTCTCAGTAAACAGTTTTAACTCTCTTGCTGAACTGCACAGGGAGAATTCTATAATCATAGTACTGGCCTCTTGCAAGTAATTCATTAATGCCTCTTTTGCATTTTGATTTTTTTTTCTTGCAGTGGAGGATGGACGACATGGAAGCCTCTTTGGATGTGTGGCTACGGACTTTCAGGCAGCACAGTTGGGATTATAGGGCTGGGAAGAATAGGTAATCCTTGTTTTTTAAAAAATATTTACCTGGAAATTCAAATTTATTTTATATATAAAATGATTTCCATCAGGTAGTTTGAGAGAAGTACATGGCAGCTTAACTCAAAGTTCAAATCATTGCCAGTTATTGTTAACTGAGTATAATAGCAAGCAGAACACAATGGAGAGGTACAGTTGTGCCAACTTTTCAAAACGACACTTGAACTTCACAACTGGCTGATTTAGATTATCAGCAAGTCTAGTGCAAAGTGGACTTTCTCCTGTGGATTACTCTTTAAACAAATAACTGTTACCCAGAAGAGACTTGTTTGCCTTTTTTTTTTTTTTATTTTGTCATTGCTGTCACTCAGATCTTAGACATTCAGATACTGCTTTGGAGACTTAATCAGAGTAGATACTTTTATTTATTTATTTTAGAAAATTTATATTGCCGCCTATTTGCATATGGTGACTCAAGGCAGCTTACAAGGATATAGCACTTACCAATAGCATTTAGACATATAGCGCTTCACGGTGCTTTACAGCCCTCCCCAAGCGCTTTACAGAGTCAGCATACTGCCCCAACAATGATCTGGCTCCTCATTTTACTGACCTTGGAAAGATGGAAGGCTGAGTCAGTCTTGAGCTGGTGAGAATCGAACTGCTGAAAGCCTGCAGTACTGCATTCCAATCACTGCGCCACCATAGCTCTTAATATATAAATATAAAAACCATATAAAAGATACAAATAATAAAATGAGGAATTATAAAATAATAATTTAGTAAAACAATCCCCCCCTCCCTGGCAACAACACACATTCATACAAACCATTTAGTAATGGCTTGGCTAATTACTAAGCCAGGAGTCTTTCTTTTCTACTTGATCAAGTTGGAGTGCTGTGGGAGTTGCATTCATCAGACACGGCTGTGGTTCATATCTATAATTCTAGAATTGTTTTTCTTAATTTTTTGACTAATAGTGCAATCCTTTGCCTAGTTGGAAGGTATCCTGGGAACTGAAATATAGCATCTGGGGGACACCAAATTGGGGAAGAAAAAATCTTTAGTATATATGAATTTTTCAGAAATGATTATATATTTCTTACAACTACCACATCAAGAGTGAATTCTTTTTGTATTTTCCTTCTGCTTCTAGGGCGGGCCATAGCGTATCGTCTGCAACCTTTTGGAGTCAAAAGGTTTTTGTATACAGGCCGTAAACCCAAACTTGAAGCTGCTGCGGAATTAAAAGCAGAGTTTGGTGAGAGTTGTGTTTTATTTACATGAATTTCTTTATATATAATTTTTTGTCTACTGATTGTTCTAAACAATTTAAATACAAAACAACATTAGTGAAACATGAGATTAAACAAGATTTACACAAAGTAATTCTTGGGATACTTGATTGTGTTTGTGGAGAGATATAACTAAGTCTTAAGTCTAAGTTGCAGATTTTCTGGATAAACATTTAAACTGAACAGCGGGGACAGAATTAACTGATACAGAACATTTCTGTCCCCAGCAATCTAAAATTCATAGGGTTATCAGCGCATGTAACACAGATGTTTATGCGGGAAAGATTATCACTCCTGCTATCAAGCAAAATCAAGCATTTAATAGTGAGTGCCAAACCATGTGCATGAATCATACAAATGGCAAGAAAATAGGGGAAGTCAGGCACAACACAAGTTATGTAGACAGTAAACCCAGGGTCAATCAAAATGGACTCAAATGTCTATACACCAATGCACAGAGTATGAGGAATAAACAGGATGAATTAAAAATTCAAGTAAAAGAGGGCAGATACAATATTGTTGCCATTACAGAAACTTGGTGGGACGAAACTGACAAATGGAACATTTAAAGGATTTAAATTATTTAAAAGAAATAGACCAAATAAAAGAGGAGGTGGAGTTGCATTATATATAACAAATAACTACATCTCTACAGAAATAGAGCACAACAACGATGTGAACTATCTTGAATGCATTTGGGTCAATATTAAAGGTTGGGGGGGGAAATGACATTGCCATAGGTCTATACTACAGGCCACCCAACCAAGCAGAGGAAGTAGATGAACTTTTTGCTAGTCAGCTGACCAAGGTATGTAGGAAGCACACCACAATAGTAGTGAGAATTTTAACTACCCTGACATCAACTGGGAAACAAACTCTGCACCAAGTGGAAGAACCAACAGGTTCCTAACAAACCTAGCAGATAACTTTGTTTCCCAAAAGGTAGAGAAGGGAACAAGGGGATCAGCCATATTGGACTTAATTCTCACTAACAGAGAGGAAATGATAGAAGGTGTAGAAGCCACAGGAACCCTGGGGGCAAGTGACCATGCAATATTGGAATTCAACATTATGAAAACACAAGTAGTAGAACAAAGTTAAACTAGAATCTTGGACTTTAAGAGAGCTAATTTCAATAAACTTAGAGCTTGGAAAAAATTCCATGGATGAGAATCCTCAAGGGGAAAACAACCCAAGAAGCTTGGGAAATTTTGAAAAATGAGATTACAAAAGCCCAGTCTAGCACAATACCAATAAAGAAGAAAAATAACAGCTCCCAAAAGAAACCGGCATGGCTGCATAAAGAACTCTCTGACAAATTGAAAGACAAAAAAGATAAGTATAAAAAGTGGAAAGGGGGGGACATAACTAAGGCAGAATATTAGCAAATAGCCCGAGCCTGTAAAGTTGAAGTAAGGAAAGCTAAGGCTCACAATGAAGAAAGGCTTGCCACAAAAGTAAAAAATAACAAAAAAAGCTTTTCCCAACATGTTAAAAACAAGAAAAAAGTTAAAGAAACAATTGGTCCATTGCTAGGAGAAAATGGCAAGGTGACAAGCAACAGGGAGAAAGCAGAACTATTCAACTCATTTTTTGCATCTGTTTTTACACAAAGGGATAAAACAGCCTAATCTATCAAAAACAGCACCACAAAAATCAGATTAGAAACACAAATTGAAATAGGGAAGAAAATAGTAAGTGAGCACCTGTCTACCCTAGACGAGTTCAAATCACCAGGACCGGATGGATTACATCCCAGGGTTCTGAAGGAACTGGCAGATGAGATCTCAGAACCACTGAAATATATCTTTCAGAGATCCTGGAACACCGGGGAACTACCAGAGGACTGGAAAAGAGCTGATGTGGTTCCCATCTTCAAAAAAGGAAAAAAGATAGATCCAGAAAACTACAGACCCATCAGCCTGACCTCAATACCAGGAAAGATTCTGGAAAAAATAATCAAGCAGCGAATTACTGAACATCTAGAAGCAAACAAAATAATAACCAAAAGCCAACATGGTTTTGTCAAAAACAGATCATGCCAGACTAATCTTATTGCATTCTTTGATAATGTGACAAAATTAGTGGACCAGAGGAATGCCGTCGATATAGTTTACTTGGGCTTCAGTAAGGCATTTGACAAGGTAGACCATAACCTACTACTAGATAAAGTAGAAGAATGTGGGTTAGACAGCATCACCACCAGATGGATTCGTAACTGGCTGACCAACCGCACTCAACGTGTAGTCCTCAATGGAACTGCATCTACATGGAAGGAAGTACGCAGTGGAGTCCTCCAAGGCTCTGTTTTAGGCCCAGTACTCTTCAACATCTTCATCAATGATTTGGATGAGGGAATAAATGGGGAACTCATCAAATTTGCAGACGACACCAAGTTGGCAGGAATAGCCAACACTCCAGAAGATAGGCTTAAGATACAGAAGGATCTTGACAAACTTGAACATTGGGCCTAATAAAATGAAATTCAATGGCGAAAAGAGTAAGGTTCTACATTTAGGCAACAAAAATGAAATGCATAGGTACAGTATAGGTGGTACCTTGCTCAATAGCAGTAACTGTGAAAGGGATCTTGGACTCCTAGTAGACAACCATTTAAATATGAGCCAGCAGTGTGCAGCAGCTGCCAAAAAAGCCAACACAGTTCTAGGCTACATAAACAGAGGGATAGAATCAAGATCACGTGAAGTGTTAATGCCACTTTATAATGCCTTGGTAAGGCCACACTTGGAATACTGCATTCAGTTTTGGTCACCACGCTGTAGAAAAGATGTGGAGACTCTAGAAAGAGCGCAGAGAAAAGCAACAAAGATGATTAGGGGACTGGAGACTAAAACAAGAACGGTTGCAGGAACTGGGTATGTCTAGTTTAATTAAAAAAAAGGACTAGGGGAGACATGATAGCAGTGTTCCAATATCTCAGGGGTTGCCACAAAGAAGAGGGAGTCAAACTATTCTCCAAAGCATCTGAGGGCAGAACAAGAAGCAATGGGTGGAAACTAATCAAGGAGAGAAGCAACTTAGAACTGAGGAGAAATTTCCTGAGTTAGGACAATTAATCAGTGGAACAGCTTGTCTCCAGAAGTTGTGAATGCCCCAACACTGGAAGTCTTCAAGAAGATGTTGGATAGCCATTTGTCTGAAATGGTATAGGGTTTCCTGCCTAGGCAAGGAGTTGGACTAGATGACCTCCAAGGTCCCTTCCAATCCTGCTATTGTATTGTATTAATCTTTGTATGTATGATGGGAATTGTAAAAGGTTAACAGTAAGAAGAATAACATGCCTTTCCTTAAAAAGGAATAAAGATACTATCCTTAAATAATTTGATATATAAATAGGAGGAAAATAAGAATTCATTAGTTTACTTTGATCTTTGTCAGGCTTCTCTAGAGAACGTGAAAAGTGGCCCTACAAACCAGGATCATTGTTGAAAAAGTATTACATTGGATGATGGCAGATTAGGGGATTGATAAATTATCGAAGTGCAGCATAAATTGATGACATTTAGATTTTTTATTTCAAAAGTAACCGTTAATTGGATTCTTTTTAAATATCAAGATCATCATTTTCCCTTTTTTATTCCTGTGGTTGTTAGCAAATATAATAGAGGTGCAATTATTTCTTCACATTACTGGCTAAAAACTAGTAAAAGAAATTCTCTGCTTAACAATTGTCTATCTTGATTTTACCAGTGAACAGTAAAAAAAGAAAAAGTACTAAAAGGAAAATTGTTTAGGCTTAAATGACATCACTCCACACCCACACAAATGACTCATTGGGAAGTTTCCTTGCTAACATGTTCTATTAGAAAAATGGGTGACTGAAGACCAGTGAAAGAAAGCTAGTATCCTAATAATTTATAGCAATCTTTTGTTCTTTTTTACAAGTATCTGTTGACAAGCTAGCAAAGGAGTCAGACTTTGTCGTTATGGCTTGTTCTTTGGTGCCTGAAACCGAAGGGATGTGCAATCGGGACTTCTTTCGTAAGATGAAGGAAACATCAGTATTCATCAATACAAGCAGGTGAAAAAAAATATTGTCCCATTATTAATTTCTTATTCTGTATCATTGAATTCACCCAGATTCACCTGTATTCTTCATAGCACACAGCACCCATGGTTTCTCAATTTTGCACCTGCCATGAGAGTTGCCTCTAGCAAATAATCCACTTTCAACTAGTTGAGGAAAGCTGAGCTATATGGAAATAGCCTTTCTCAAATGTGTCTGGTGAGTGAGTCATTAAATGGGCATCCCAACAGGATATTCCACAGCTAGTTAGATAAATACTGTATTTATCTCTTGACTATCCATCACTGTCTATAATGCCACTATTTAAACGATAATAATGTTATTCCTAAAACAGCAAACCTAGTACCCCTATGATTGCTACATGGGATATTCTGCATCAGGTCTTTCTGCTTATTAAGGTATATTGTGTATAGTTATAAGATTATTCTTAAAAAGATTTCCTACCAAGAAAGGTAGGAAACGTTGCATGCTGAGAAACAAACCACACCAAGTACGTTATCTAAAATTATATGATTTTATAATTATATGTAACAAATATAATAATCACAAATAAAGGGAGAATGCAGAAACTGCCCAAAGAGATCACTAACAATATCCCCTGGTGTCTATATATATGTTTAGTAGTAAGACTCTTGATTCTGACTTTACCCCCCCCCCCCCTGAATAACATTCTGCACTCACCCACTTACTTATTTCGGACTTGTATTCTTGCCTTCCTGGTTTGAAACCACCCTGAGGTTTTATCGTGTACTCTAGGCGCGACCTCCTTGGCCTGTGGGAGTCTCCCCTCTCGCAGGCCTGGCCCTCTTGTTTATCACGGGCCCACCTCGAGGACGGATTGATTATTCCTGAGAGGTGAGCGAAGCGCAGGTTGAGGGGTTTTTTAGGGAGGTTTTTAATGCGGGTTTTAGGGGGTTCCAGGGAGGAGGAGGGAGGGTATGTACAGTTAGAGAGAGAGGGCCAGACCAACAGGCGACGGAGGGAAGCGGAAGAATCCGTGAGGGGGGGAGAAACACGAGTCGTTCCGGCGGAGGGCATTTCCATTCAGAAGGTCGTGGGGAGAGGCAGGTCCGAGGGGAGGCAAGTTCCATCCTCCCGGTTGGGGACACGTGGCCGTTGGTTGCAAACGGTCAGGTGCCACAACCCCCGCAGGCTAGGTGGTCAGGGAATACAGAGCCAGGGCCTGAGGCTGATGTTCTGTAACGCCAGGTCCATTGTCAACAAAGCCCCCCTCATCCATGACCTTGTGTCAGAGGGGGAGCCGGACCTGGCTGGAATAGCGGAAACCTGGTTGGGCCACGAGGGTGGACTCCCCCTCGTTGAAATGTGCCCACCAGGCTACCACACTTTTCATCAGCCCCGGGCCCTAGGTAGGGGTGGTGGGGTGGTGGTCATAATAAAGGAAGGTCTTGAGCCGAGAGAGACCATTGTGCCACAGACCACCGGTTGTGAGTCCCTCTGCGTGAAGTGGGGCCTAGGGAGGCAGTTGGGCTTGCTGGTTGTATACCTGGCTCCCCGCTATGTAGCAGCAGCCCTGCCCGAGCTCCTGGAGGTGATCGCTACGGTGGCAGTGGAGACCCCCAGACTTTTGGTCATGGGGGACTTTAATCTGCCATCGGTGGGCGAATCATCCGTGGCAGCTCGGGAGTTCATGGCTTCCATGACGGCCATGGACCTGACCCAACTAATTCAAGGCCCCACCCACGAGGGTGGACACACACCGGATCTCATCTTTGTCTCTGGCCAATGGAAGAGTGATCTGGGTATAGGGGATATAGTCATCACGCCCTTGTCATGGTCAGACCACTCACTTCTCCGGCTCGACTTTCCGACCGCTGCTCCCCTCCGCGGGGAGGCGGAACCAGAGCCACCGATCTGGTTCCGCCCCAGGCGCCTTATGGACCCGGATGGGTTCCAGACGGCGCTTGGGCCACTTCCTGTACCCCTGACCCACGCCCCGATGGAGGACCTCGTGGCCGCATGGAATACCGCGACCACGGGGGCCTTGGATCGGGTCGCGCCCTTGCGGCCTCTCTTGTGGCGACGTGTCGCCCCGGCTCCTTGGTTTACCGAGGAGCTGAGGGTGATGAAACGCCACAAGAGATGCCTAGAGAGAAGATGGAGGTATACCCGTTCTGAATCTGACCGGACACAAGTAAGAGCCCAGTTACGGACTTACATTGTGGCGCTGAGAGTGGCCAAACGTCATCATTGTGCCACTCTCATAGCATCCGCAGAAAACCGCCCTGCCGCCCTGTTCAGGGTGACCCGCTCCCTCCTTCAACAGAGGGTGCGGGAAGCCCCGCTACAGGGCAGAGCAGAGGAATTTGTGACTTTTCTGCAGGAGAAAATCGCTCAGATACAGAATGAGCTAGCCCCCATTGATGGTCCAGTGGGATGCCACGAGACAGATCTTGTTTGGGAGGAGTTTGACTCCTTTGTTTCCGAGGATATGGACAGGCTACGTGGGCGACTGCGAGCCACCACATGTTTATTGGACCCGTGTCCCTCCTGGCTTGTACTGGCATCCTGGGAGGTGACACGAGGCTGGCTCCAAGAGGTTGTCAACGCATCCTTAAGTGAGGGTTCCTTGCCTGCTTCCCTAAAAGAGGCTATGGTGAGGCCCCTCCTTAAGAAGCCCTCTTTGGACCCAGCTTTATTAAACAACTATCGTCCAGTCTCCAACCTTCCCTTTTTGGCGAACGTTGTTGAGAGTGTGGTGGCACAACAGTTTCCCCGTCACCTGGAGGAAGTTGATTATCTAGACCCGCGCCAGTCCGGCTTTCGGCCCGGGCATAGCACTGAGACGGCATTGGTCGCGTTGGTCGATGATCTCTGGAGGGCCAGAGATGGGGGTTGTTCCTCCATCCTGGTCCTATTAGACCTCTCGGCGGCTTTTGATACCATCGACCATGGTATCCTATTGCATCGGCTGGGGGGGTTGGGGGTGGGAGGCACCGTCTTACGGTGGTTCTCCTCCTACCTCTCTGGCCGATCGCAATTTGTGTTGACAGGAGAGCAGAGGTCGATCTCGAGACCCCTCACATGTGGGGTGCCTCAGGGGTCGGTCCTCTCGCCTCTCCTGTTTAACATATATATGAAGCCGCTGGGTGAGATCATCCGTGGTTTTGGGGTAGAGTACCATCTGTACGCTGATGATACACAGCTGTACATTTCTACCCCAAACCACCCCAACGATGCCGTAGCAGTGATGTGCCAGTGCCTGGAAGCCGTGCGGATCTGGATGGGGAGTAACGGACTCAGGCTCAACCCGACCAAGACCGAGTGGCTGTGGTTTCCGGCTGCCCGATTCAACCAGCTGACTCCATCGCTGGCCATAGGGGGCGAACATCTTGCCCCTGTGGATGGGGCGCGCAACTTGGGTGTCCTCCTGGATGCCCGGCTGTCCATGGAAGATCAAGTGACAGCCGTGGCCAGGAGGGCGTTTTACCAGGTTCGCCTGGTTCGCCAGTTGCGCCCCCTATTGGATCGGGACGCCCTTCGCACAGTCACTCACGCTCTCGTGACATCGCGACTGGACTATTGTAACTCTCTCTACATGGGGCTCCCCTTGAGGTGCACCCGGAGACTTCAGATGGTTCAGAATGCAGCCGCGCGGGCAATCTTGGGTACCTCCAGATTTGCCCACATAACTCCACTTCTGCGCGAGCTGCACTGGCTGCCTGTCGTCTTCCGGGTGCGCTTCAAGGTATTAGTCATCATTTTTAAAGCGCTCCATGGCTCGGGACCTAGCTATCTGCGGGATCGGATCCTGCCGCATACATCCTCACGGCCGATTCGCTCCCACAGAGAGGGACTTCTCCGGGTGCCGTCCACTAGACTGTCAGCGGGCGACGCCCAGGGGAAGGGCTCTCTCTGTGGCGGGCCCAGCCCTCTGGAACGACCTTCCCCCCGACATCAGAACAACCACGGACTTCCGCTCCTTCCGTCTGAAATTAAAAACTCATCTTTTCCGTTTGGCCGGCCTTGGTTAGCCTCTCTCTACAGGGTTTAGCTGTTTTTTAATTGGGTATTTTAGTAGATTAAGGGGATTTTAGCACAGGCTCATATTTAATTTTTTCTTAACTGTATGTGTATATTGTATTGTGGTTTTAGTTTCCCTGTGCACCGCTCCGAGTCCCTATGGGGAGAGGAGCGGTCTATAAATTAAATTATTATTATTATTATTTATTATTATTATTATTATTAGTAACTTATATGTATTGCATCTCAATCTATGCTTCAACAACTTCATAGTTAAAATTTCCATCAATGAAGAAGATATTATATTTCAAATCAATCTTCAAACATTCAGTATTTCTTTATCCTTGCATTAGCTGCTGCTGCTTCTGTTTCAGGGACTTCACATTGTGTAAGAGAGGGAAATGTACCTGTTTCCTTGGTTAGAGTTCCATCTTTGTGGCGGTTATACCACTGCTGTAATATATTTTCACATAGTTTTACTTCTTCCTGTTATTAGAATGCTATGTCACTTAAATAATTCTAAAGTTTTCTTCGTTCAGCCATTTATATTTAAGCACCATGTTGAAAATAATCAAATGATTATCATTCGGTTCAACCCCTCAGCTATTTCAAAGAGAAATCAATCTACTTTCCTCGGCTGTGTATTTAAGGTTAAAAAACCTTAAATAAAATTATTATGCTTTGGATTACACCTTCTGTTTGATCCTTAGCATCGTTTCTGTCACTATTTCTGTTCTCGGTTTGAACATGTGTACTCTTATATGCTTTTTTATATATTTGGAATTGTTTTGGATACAGCCAAACAAAATATTTAAAAAACATGGTTTTTTTAAAGTGCAAGATTGTTCGTTACATCTGCTGTGAGATCTACAAGTAAGGAACTTTTTGCGGCCTACAGGTTGCTCACTTCCAAGATAAATGTGTGCATTGACTGTATCATCAATCTTACTGGTGACAGTTGCTGACTGGGAATAATGGAAACTGAAATCCATTACATCTGGAAGACACCTAAAAAAAGATGTATATACAAAAATGAGAAAATACCACAGTGTTATTTCTGAATTGGCAAAATCCACAAAGGGGCAAAATCAGGAATTTTCTTATATTTCCATGGGACATAAAACATGATAGCCAGTTTGGTGTAGTGTTTAAGGCATCAAACTAAAACAGTTCTAGTCCCATTTTGGGCACAAAGTCAGTTGAATGGCCTTGGGCCAGTTACTTTCTCACAGTCCTATGACAGAGGCAATGTCTGAAAAACTGAAAAACCTTGCCAAGGAAACCACAGAAACTTGTCAGGTCTCCAAAAATCGGACAATTGAATAAAAAAGTAGTATACAAAAATCCCATCTCTCTTATTTTATCCAGGGGAGCAGTAGTCAATCAGGAGGATCTTTATGAAGCTTTAGTGAATGGGGAAATTGCAGCAGCTGGTTTAGATGTCACAACCCCAGAACCTCTGCCAACAGACAATCCACTTCTTACTCTCAAAAATTGTGGTAAGATTATTTAATTTGCATTGCTACTTCGGCACTGTTTTTTTACAGGAGATTTGACTGGTAGGCATCAACCGATAATGGATCATTCACTTTGATCAGTTTGCAGATAGAGACCTGTAGTTTTGAGAAGATACATAGTTGAGCAGATTTTTGCAATTTTAAGGGCTAGAAATGTTTTGATTTAAGCATAGAAAATCTTCAATAGTGGCGAATATCTGTAGCTTGGGTGTAGGATGAGGGTGGAAGTTCATTCTTCAAATGTTTTGTTACCAGCTAGGTAACACCTACCCACTAAACTCCGCTGAAGATGTTACCTAGCCTGTAATGAAATGTTACATCTCTGCTGAAGATGTTTCTAGTCTGGTAACGAAATGTTCGGAAACCAACCCACAAGCTTGGAGAATGAACTTTCGCCCTCATAAAAGATCTGTTAAATAATTCCACATCCCTAATTCTGCATTATTTTCCATGCTTCTGTACAGTTACAGCATAAGCCTAGTATTTCCCAAGGTATCAGAGCTTTTAGAGCAAAAAGAAAAGAAAAGCAGACATTCCACTTACTCTGCTTTTCTCACAATGAATCATTGTAATTCCATTCAGACGGTTTGGCACACTTAGGCTGTGGCTAAACTGACATTGCAATTAAAAGGCACTTTTATACACTAATTTAACAAAGGGTTGTTTTTGCACTTTACATGTAGCATGTACTAATGATACTTTTTTCTTTCATGCGTTAAAACAGTAATCTTGCCTCATATTGGAAGTGCCACTTACTCAACAAGGAATGTAATGTCAGCGTTGGCCGCTAACAATCTTTTGGCTGGCTTGAAAGGAGAAAATATGCCAAGTGAACTTGAACTATGAGAATCTACCTTATTCAAGTTAATATAAATTGTTTTTAAATGGGGTGGATTTAACTTGTCCCCCATCAATTCTGATTGAGCTTGTTGCCTTTCAAATAAAATAGAACACATAATAAATCATGTTTTTTGTGTCATAATTTTTTAAAAGCAATATGCTAAAACTTGCAAGAACCGATGAATAGCTATGTACTATGATTTGCATATGCATCTACAGTGGTCCAATTAACGGCACAGGTAAGAAACAAGCTTAAGAATTATGAGATTCCTTTTGTCAATTATTTCAATGAGTGCATTTAAGCAGAGACATTATTTTAATAGACTTGACATATCCATAACTTTAGCAGACACTACATTCTGCATAAAAGGTTGGATGGCATCATAGCTTTATTCTTCCCCTTCAGCAACTAACTCTACAATACAGTAAATAAACTAACTAATACCTAATAACTGTGATAAAATTATGAGCTCCCCTATCTTGCACTATTTTTGCTTCTAATATTGACATGAGTTTATCAAATTGTGGCCAAATGTCACTTTAAAATCCTATAAAGAAAACTCCATTTTAGAATTTTGCAAAAAAAAAAAAAAAAAAAAAAAAAAATCCCAAAAACAACTATTAAGTGTTTCAATTTCTTTTTCATGTGATTTGGGTAAAGATAATTAACTAGAACTTTCTATAGTCATTTGTTTTTCCTCAGCTATATCCACAATCTCAGCCATGTTAACATTTATGAGGTACATTATGGATTGCAGAGCTAGCCTAAAATCCATAGTCTGTATAGTTATAGCTCTACCAGTAACACTACATTTAGTAACAAAAATTATTGAACAGAGATGTATTACAATTTGATGGTGGTATAATAAAAGTGTAAAAGAAACAAAACCTTGATCTTGTGATTGAAAACACCAGGCTAGAAATAGAGAGCCTGAGTCCTACCTTAGACATGAAAGCAGGCTGGGTGTCTTTTAGTCCAGCCACTCTTCCTCGGCCCAGCCCACTTCACAGGGTTGTTGCTGTGGGGAGAATAGGAAGAAGTAACAGGTATGTTTATGACTTGAGTTATTTATAGAAGTGAGATTTAAAAATTGAAAATATGCTGCAGAACTCTGAAATATTCTAAAATGTCTATAACCTTAGGGGATTTTTAATTATTAAATTATTGTCTATTTTAGGGGGCTCCAAGGGGGGGGATGGGTATAGACAGATTGAGACAACAGAACAACAGGAAAGGGGCCGGACCGGCAGCCGACGGGAGGACCGGCAGCCGACGGGAGGAGACGGTAGGTTCAGATTTGAGGGGGGGACCATTAGTCGTTTTACCGGAGGGCGCGCCAATTCAGACGGTTGTGGGGAGGGGCAGGGCCGAGGGGAGACAAATCCCATCCTCCCGGTTGGTGGCACGTAGCCGTTGGCTACAAAAGGTTGGGTGCCGCAACCCCCGCAGGCTAGGTGGTCAGGGAATACAGAGCCAGGGCCTGCGGCTGATGTTCTGCAACGCCAGGTCCGTGGTCAACAAAGCCCCCCTCGTTCATGACCTTGTGTCAGAGGGGGAGCCGGACCTGGTAGGAATTGCGGAAACCTGGCTGGGCCACGAGGGAGGACTTCCCCTCGTTGAAATGTGCCCGCCAGGTTACCGCGCATTTCATCAGCCGCGGGCCCTAGGCAGGGGTGGTGGGGTAGCGGTCATTATTAAGGAAGGCCTTGAGCCGAGAGAGACCACTGTGCCTCAGACTACCGGCTGTGAGTCCCTCTGCGTGAAGTGGGGCCTAGGGAGGCAGTTGGGCTTGCTGGTTGTATACCTGGCTCCCCGCTATGTAGCAGCAGCCCTGCCCGAGCTCCTGGAGGTGATCGCCACGGTGGCAGTGGAGACCCCCAGACTTTTAGTCATGGGGGACTTTAATCTGCCATCGTTGGGCGAATCATCCGTGGCAGCTCGGGAGTTCATGGCTTCCATGACGGCCATGGACCTGACCCAAGTAATTCAGGGCCCCACCCACGAGGGTGGACATACGCCGGATTTCATCTTTGTCTCAGGCCAATGGAAGAGTGATCTGGGTATAGGGGATATAGTCATCACACCCTTGTCATGGTCAGACCACTCACTTCTCCGGCTCGACTTTCCGACCGCTGCTCCCCTCCGCGGGGAGGCGGAACCAGAGTTACCAATCTGGTACCGCCCCAGGCGCTTGATGGACCCGGATGGGTTCCAGACAGCGCTTGGGCCATTTCCTGTATCCCTGACCCGCGCCCCGATGGAGGACCTCACGGCCGCATGGAACTCTGCTGCCGTGGGAGCCTTGGATCGGGTCGCGCCCTTGCGGCCTCTCTTGCGGCGGCGAACCACCCTAGCTCCTTGGTTTACTGAGGAGCTGCGGGTGATGAAGCGCCGCAAGAGATGCCTAGAGGGAAGATGGAGGTCTAGCCGTTCTGAATCTGACCGGACACAGGTAAGAGCCCATTTACGGACTTACATTGTGGCGCTGAGAGTGGCCAAACGTCATCATTGTGCCACCCTCATAGCATCCGCAGAAAACCGCCCTGCCGCCCTGTTTAGGGTGACCCGTTCCCTCCTTCAACAGAGGGAGCGGGAAGCCCCATTACAGGGTAGAGCAGAGGAATTTGTGACTTTTCTGCAGGAGAAAACCGCTCAGATACAGAATGAGCTAGCCCCCATTCTTGGTCCAGTGGGATGCCACGAGAGAGATCTTGTTTGGGAGGAGTTTGACTCCGTTACTTCCGAAGATATGGACAGGTTACGTGGACGACTGCGAGCCACCACATGTTTATTGGACCCGTGTCCCTCCTGGCTTGTACTGGCATCCTGGGAGGTGACACGAGGCTGGCTCCAAGAGGTTGTCAACGCATCCTTAAGTGAGGGATCCTTGCCTGCTTCCCTAAAAGAAGCTATGGTGAGGCCCCTCCTTAAGAAGCCCTCTTTGGACCCAGCTCTTTTAAACAACTATCGTCCAGTCTCCAACCTTCCCTTTTTGGCGAAGGTTGTTGAGAGTGTGGTGGCACAACAGTTTCCCCGTCACCTGGAGGAAATTGAGTATCTAGATCCGCGCCAGTCCGGCTTTCGGCCCGGGCATAGCACCGAGACGGCATTGGTCGCGTTGGTAGATGATCTCTGGAGGGCCAGAGATGGGGGATGTTCCTCCATCCTGGTCCTATTAGACCTCTCAGCGGCTTTCGATACCATCGACCATGGTATCCTATTGCATCGGCTGGGGGGGTTGGGGGTGGGAGGCACCGTTTTACGGTGGTTCTCCTCCTACCTCTCTGGCCGATCGCAATTTGTGTTGGCAGGGGAGCAGAGGTCGACCCCGAGACCCCTCACATGCGGGGTGCCTCAGGGGTCGGTCCTCTCGCCTCTCCTGTTCAACACATACATGAAGCCGCTGGGTGAGATCATCCGTGGTTTTGGGGTGGAGTACCATCTGTACGCTGATGATACACAGCTGTACATTTCCACCCCAAACCACCCCAACGATGCCGTAGCGGTGATGTGCCAGTGCCTGGAAGCCGTACGGATCTGGATGGGAAGGAACGGACTCAGACTCAACCCGACCAAGACCGAGTGGCTGTGGTTTCCGGCTGCCCGATTCAACCAGCTCACCCCATCGCTGGCCATAGGGGGCGAACATCTTGCCCCTGTGGATGGGGCGCGCAATTTGGGTGTCCTCCTGGATACCCGGCTGTCCATGGAAGATCAAGTGACAGCCGTGGCCAGGAGGGCGTTTTACCAGGTTCGCCTGGTTCGCCAATTGCGCCCCCTATTGGATCGGGACGCCCTTCGCACAGTCACTCATGCTCTCGTGACATCCCGACTGGACTATTGCAACTCTCTCTACATGGGGCTCCCCTTGAGGTGCACCCGGAGGCTTCAGCTAGTCCAGAATGCAGCCGCGCGAGCAATTATGGGGACCACTAGGTCGACCCACATAACACCGCTCTTGCGCGAGCTGCACTGGCTACCTGTTGTCTTCCGGGTGCGCTTCAAGGTGTTAGTTATCATCTTCAAAGCGCTCCATGGCTCGGGACCTAGCTATCTGCAGGATCGGATCCTGCCCCATACATCCTCACGGCCGATCCGCTCCCACAGAGAGGGACTTCTCCGGGTGCCGTCCACTAGACTCTGTCAGCGGGCGACTCCCAGGGGAAGGGCTCTCTCTGTGGCGGGCCCGGCCCTCTGGAACGACCTTCCCCCCGATATCAGGATGACTACTGACCTCCGCTCCTTCCGTCTCAAGCTAAAAACACACTTCTTCTGTCTGGCCGGCCTAGGATAGTCTCTCTGTCTTTGGGGTTTTTAATGGGGTAGTATATTTTTAGTGAATTTTTAGCACAGGGTTGGTTTAATTGTTTTTTAGAAATGTATGTATTTATTGACTGTTTTTATTCTGCCTGTGCACCGCCCCGGGTCCCTGTGGGGAGAGGGTGCGGTTTAAAAATAAAATTATTATTATTATTATTATTATTAACCTTGATACATACAGAAACTGTTGCTTAAATGGGGGTTTAATCTAATAGCCATGATAAATGCCAACCTTAGTTCACTAAGATAGTTTTTTCTTAAACAGTTGCCAATGCAAAGTAAGTCCCATTATCATAGAAGTACAATATTTTTAGAGACCCACTCAGCTTTAAATACTCTGTAGAGTTATAAAGAATATTTTAAAAACATTGAGGTGTGTTTGAAGGAATCCCTAATCACAAAGAATGTGATTTAACAGATTACTTTTAACTTCCAAGAAATGAAAATTATTTGAAATAACAACAGTAGACTTAAGACTTATGTTGAATTTTAACACATTGAATACAAATTGATTAGAAACACTATCAAGGATAATACATAAACACTTCACTTTCTAATACAAGATTTTACAAAAGGGAAACTATGAAACACCTAGATTTTGCAGTATTCAAAAGTGTAATATACACACACACACACATCAGACAGTCTAAAACGTACTTGCATTGTATTCAAGGTAAGCACCTTCGTTACACAGTGTATGTTACTGCAAAACCAAAAATACATTCAGACCCCTAAAACTATGTTAAACTATCACACATTTTAAAAGCACTTTGAGGTGCAAAGATGGTTTCATCTTCAAGATATGTAACCTTTCACAATAAAGAGCTCTTTGTTATGTTGTTCACACACTCTAAGCGACCTATTATACAGATAAATGCTTTCACATCATTAAAAAAGCCGTTAAAAAGTTTGCCCTTCATCTTATAACAATACTAGCTAATTATGCATTAGCTATACAAGTAAGCTTTCAGACCATCCAATCAGAACAATACCAAGTATTGTATCCTTATGTAATATGTACAGCCCAATCCTAAACGTGCTTACTTGGAAACAAACCCCAGAACATTCAATGGGGCTTTCTCCCAAGGATTGCAATCTTTTTATTTTGTGACAGAGCTGGATAATTTCAAAGCGCTTTTTAAAAGTTGTTTAAGCCTCACAACATCCCTGTGAGGTAGGTATGGTACAAGTATTAAAAATAATCAAGCCTTTTTTTAAGGTGTGTGGCAGAATCACACTGTAAGTGTTTGCCTCATACTCCATGCGTTCCTAAAATTATTGGCAACACGGGACAGAGGGAAAAAATTAAAGCAAAGTGCTGGGTAAATTGCTGCTCTGCCAGCGAAGACAAGTAGTTTTGGAATGTTTATACAGATGGCTCGACTGACTGAACCTCTTGCCACACTTTAAACAAGCATATGGTTTCTCCCCAGTATGCACGCGAATGTGCTTCTTGCAGTCTGTTAGGGTCAGAAAAGTCTTGCAGCAAATTTTGCAGGCATATTTGCGAGCGCCTTCTACTACCAGGACATTGTGTTCAGATAAGGCCTTTTTACACTTTGAAAGAACATCAGCAGAGGCTCTGGTCAGCTGTGGTGGGCCAGGTTGGGAAGAATGCCCGTTTTCAAAAGAGGAAGTAGCCCCATTCATTAGCAACTGAGAATTTGGAGCATTGTCTGATATTTGAGAGCTCCGAACAGAAGTCACAACAGGCATTTTAGGAGCTATACGACGATACCCAGGAAAGTTGTTGGCACCACCCCTTGAGCTCATTACCGCCCTTGACAAAGAATGTAATCCGAGGCCAGATCTTGGAAAGTCCATCCCAAATTGCTCCGCTGTGCGGTAACCAGAGGTTTGTACACAAGGAAGGCCCATGACATCCTGCATAGGCCTGACAAAATGTGAGTCTGTGCTGTCATTAAAAGGATTCTCCACATGAGAAACAGAAGCTGAAGAATGACTATTAGCAGGCCCAGATTCTGAGCTAATTAAATAAGAGGCATCACCATCCATTCTACAGTCACTAGTTGTATTTGGAATGTTGTCCTCATGATTCTGGCTGGCACCAAAACTACTGGCTCGGCTCTTATTCAGAAAGTTTGAAATACTAAAGGTGGACTTGTGTTCTATGTTATTTCCTACCTCCATAATATGAATGTCCCCCACTCTATCGGTACTAGACTGTGGGTCAGAAAAACTACGATCACTGCTTTCAGGGCTCAGTTCTATTTTTTCAGCATTTACTCCTCCACCTTCCACTTCAACTGATTCACTTCCCTCTGCTTGAGAAGTGACATCACTCACTTCATCCTGTGGTTCTGGAGAACTCAAAGGTTCAGATTTCACCACTACTCTCATGTGTTCTTTTTCACTTAGTCCAACCTCAGGATTCTCACATTGAAAATTGTTTTTTTGGGAAGCAGCGTCTTGATCAAAACTAGTTTCAACTTGAGTCGCCTGTGATGCCATAGACATTTGAGAAATAGTTCCCCCACTGTTGTCAGACTGGCTGGGTACTTGAGCATCTTCCTGGGCACCAAAGGATTGATCGAACATAACGGTATTATCTTCCTGGTTATCACGCACACCATCAGTCTTAGAATTGTCCACAATTTTCAAGGAGTCTGGGGAAAAAAATTCATCTCGTGAATGAACCACAGTCTGTGCGCTTTCAGGAGTAACATCTGACATGATAGAATCATCCATGGAAGGCCTAATGCGTTGTCTAGCCCTTTCTTCAGAAGACTGTTTACGTTTGTGGAGACGCCGTATTGGAAAAGCACTTCTTTGTTCAATGTTACTTCTGACTGACGAGCTCATAGAATTTGTCTGCTCTTCTGTGCTTTGGGTAGAATTTAATGCAGAGCTCACTATACTTAACCCAAGCTGCTGAAGCATGAAAGACCGCTGCATGCGTGCATTCTGCTCTTGAACTCTATCACTTGGTGGAGACATGGGTAATGTCCTTGTAGTGAGATAGTGTTTGCATGCTTTTACCACAGAGTTCAAATGGAGGTGAGAAGCTGCTAACAACACATCCATAACATTGCTTTCTCCAAGCATGAGTGTAGAGGTATACATCATATCAATGAGAGCAGCAAAAGCTTCAGCTGTCACTACTTCACTGTCTAACTGGATCATATTCATAGTCTGATCTCCTTCTGCTACAGTGAAGAGAGCTCGGAAGTGTGTGCTGCATGCTGCCAAAACCGAACGATGTGCTTTGAAGTGCCTATTTCCAACCACAATGACACAATCACAAAGTTGACCATGAAGCCGTTGATAGTTCAATTGCTGGAAGATTTGCTCGAAGTGCCCTGGAAAATCCATGATCCTACAAAAGAAAAGAAAACACGCTTTAAAAAAGTAAGAATATAGACATCTTGGTATTTTATTCCCCCCAACTAAAGAAACTAAGTTTTAAAAACAAAAGGGATCCTATTATAGTAGTTTCAAAAACCTTTTAGACTCGGAATACCTTTAGAATTATCCTTACAAAATACTTGCTACAACAGTGTGCTGAATAAAAGGCAATCACTTAACAGAAGACAAGCTGGCAAATTTATTCATCAGCACGAACAGCATCTCCAAATGTTGTCTTTCCTCTCCTAACATAAATTGTTTGTTAGTAGATGGATTCCAAGAAAGCTCTATATTACAGTCATCAATTGTTTTTGATTTTAAGATCTCAAGTTCTATATGAAATCTAGAACCATTTTTGGAAATACAAATTATGGATGATATTGTTATCCTATAACACAGTATCTTCTCATTTATTTAACATACTGCACTGTCAATTATGAGAGTCTATTTGACAATACTGGTAAAAAAAATATGGAAGCCACCCCTCAAAATAAAGAAACATGGTAATTCTGATACTTTTGTGTTTGGTACAAAAGTGAATAGAGCCATTTTTAAAGCTTGGTTTACTAGAAAACATTTTTACCTAAACAAAGTTATCAGAACATCTTTTAATGTAACTTCTTTCATGCAAATTAGCTTATTTCCTATTTAAAATAGGAAAACTTGCCTATTTCTGAAAAATATCCCTAGTAGCACAAGTCCTACTTGTGAAACCCTGGTTAATGAAAATGCAATCTAGTCCTTGGGCTAGACTCTCATTGCTTATTATTAATAATAATAAATTAATTTCCAAGACAAAGATTCTTTTATGGAAAGAAAGAAAGAAACAATAATTTAGTGCTATTTTGCCATTTTTCCCAGCCAGCAATCTGACAGTGGCTCATAGAACTCGCTTATCTAGAAATATGGCATATAATTTGTTATCTTAGAAATGTCCTACAGCAAGACAAATGGCAGAGCTAGAACTCGATCTAGATGGCAGAGCTAGAACTCGATGGCAAACCTATGGCACACGTGCCACAGGTGGCACGTAGAGCCATTTGTCAGAGCATGCAAGGCGTGGCGCCATTTGTCAGGGCATGCAAGGCACGTGGAGCCATTTGTCAGGGCATGCAAGGCACGCGGAGCCATTTGTCAGGGCATGCAAGGCGTGCATGCACGCGCTGGCCAGCTGATTTCAACATTTTGAGGCCCTCCTGAAGGCTCCGGATGGCTAAAACCAAAGATGTCCATTTAAAGCCATCAATCAAACTAAAACAATTTTAGCTGGAAATTTTGGAGAATCCCTGCTTTTTCAAATTCTGTATTCAGCAAGCTAGACTAAAGTTCTGGCCTCTTTTAAGGCAGTTTTATTTGTAGCTATTTATAGTTCACAATCATGTTCTGGTATACATAATCAGCATCTCATTCAGTGTTCATGATGATACAGAGACATATCTCTTGATTAATGAGCATTAAAGTCAAGTTCTTAAAATAATGTTGCTCTTCTCCAAAATCATTTTATGTCAAGGTACAAAAACAGAGCGAGTCCCTAAGGCTTTTGCACTTGCCGCAAACTATTGTGTGTTGGATGGTTGAAACCAGGAACAGAAATCTGGTGGTGGTGGTGTTTTTTAAAAAAAAAGACATATTCTGTTTAGTATATTAAAGATCTGGATATATCCTATTCATTTCAATATTCTTCTTGGCCCAGCAAGTATCTTATAATCTGTACAGACGTTGTGTGTAATTTCCATTGCTATATTCATTTTGGCTTCTCCCTCTTTTATCTGTCTTAGCAGCTTTGAACTGATTATTTGCAGAGGATTATTCTCATTGCTCTCTTAGCTTGAGCTTTTTTCATTTTTTTCCTCTTGTCTCCTTTTCTGTGTTATTGGACTATGTATTTCTGTACAAAATTGGACAAAGGGCCATAGATGGCTCATGGTGTAATAAGCACTAGAAATCCAAATGATTAAACATAATCTGTGAATTCAGTTAAAAAGCTAAGACAGATAACAGATTTGTTCATGATTTTCAAAAATTCAATAAATAAAATTAGTAATTCTACATCTCAAAAGCTCATTAACCAAGACCTGAAAAGCAATTTTTAATATCTTATTTTATATACATATATAAAATGTAAGGGGTTTTTATTTAATTTGATTGACTTACTTACAAATCAAATATTACTACTTAAAACTTATTGAATAATTTTCTGCTCCATACTTTAAAAGAAGTGAATACCAAGAGATTGGAACGACTTCACTCCAACTTTCCAAGACACTGAAGATCACAGGGTTAATTCTTCTACTTTGCAGGGCAGCTGGAGCTGCATGAAATACTTAATAACCTATGTTTGAGCTGGCTAATACAAGAAGCTACATCATTTCTGGAATTGACAAATATAATGGAGAACCAAACTCATTTGTTTAATTGTTATCTTGAATGGGGAATTTTGGTGAGTATGGCAACATGTTTCTTGCCTGTGGTAGGCTATATTCACAAAAAACTGTTAAATACAAAGGGATAGAGCAGATAGATCAAAAAGTTGAAGAGGAATCCCATTCTAAGTAGCTTGCTATAAGGTTTTGTACCATATTTGGGAAAAAATGGAATTATTACTTCCAAGAAGAGAAGGGGAAGAGAGAAGAGGATTTTTTTACCAGTAGTTTGATCTATAGCAAATTAAGAAGATGCATAAAGGTAGCCTACATAAGAAACTGCTCTTATATGTGTAGATTTGCACATATAAGGATGGGCTTCTTAAAAAGCTTTGTTTTAAATGGATTATAACATTGATGAAATTATTTTAAATAAAATAGATTTGCATCATAAACATGCTAAATCCATATTTAATTAATTATATAATTCTTTCACACACATGAAAATCCTATTTCCAACAATAGCCAGCCAATATCAACAAGAGCCACTTCAAAATACTCTGCTATTGTTTGTCATTCCTTATTTCCCATGTGCTATTGGCAGTGATGTCAAAAAAATGCAAAATTGATACAACCATAAGTTTTTGTGCTGTTGTGATGCTTTATTTTGGGGGGAGGTTGTGCAAAAAGATTCAATATTCAGGACTAAGAAGCCGGTTGCATTTTCTCACCTTTGGCTTCTACTGCATATTTATCTAATATGTTATTTCAATGCTATAAATATTTAATAAGCAACCTGCCACAATTATAAGACCATCCCTTTTTCTTATATACAGTCTTAATGTCTATTTGAGATAGAATAATTTAACATGGTTATATGACTGTGGTGCCCACTTTTCTTGAATAGGCTAATATTGTTTTCAATCTGAGTTTGATGTTATAGCCCTAACACAAAACAGGATAAGGAGTAAGTAATTGTGGCTTCATGGTCCTTTTAATCACCTCTAACTTTTAGAAAGGGATACTTCCAATATTCCTTCCAAGTGTACGTTGTAATTTATTTCATTAACAATTCAACAGTTTCAAAGGTTTACAAAATGATCTCTTCATGGACAAGTGGTTCTTCTCAAGTGCTATATATAATTATTACTCTATTTTGATCTCAGAAAAGTAAGTATTAACAAGTATGTACCAACAGTGGAAACTATTTAATTGCATTTGCCTAAATACAGTAAAATCAACCTTCCAAAACATACTTTTTATCCCACAAAAATATAATTTATTAGCATATAGCAAAACTACTGAAGCACATTTTTCAAAATTAATATAAACTATTGCTTTTTAGTATACATGATTATTCTGAGGGAATAGAATTCAAGATTCAAGATAAAGTTGCATCTTCAGCTTCTATAAAAGCACAGGTGTTTTGTGGACGTCTAACCCTTTAAATAAAAAAAGATACATAATTAAGGAAGAGCAGAAATGTTATAGTAAAACACTCTGCAATATGTAGAAAGATCCCAGGTACAATCACAAACATATGAAGATAGGAAGATGATTTCTATCTGAAACTCCAAACAGTTGTTGTCCATTGGCATAGACAACATTGGTCTAATACAATTATACAGACCAATAGGTTAATTTAACAGAAGACTGCTTATTTCACTTGTCACTTTACTTTCTAGTGTTAAAAAGATAAAGGTGAAGGTTCCCCTCGCACATATGTGCTAGTCGTTCCCGACTCTAGGGGGAAGTGCTCATCTCCATTACAACGCTCTCTGACGACGTCTCCATGGTCATGTGGCTGCCATGACTAAACACCAAAAGCGCACTGAATGCTGCTACCTTCCCACCAAAGGTGGTTCCTATTTTTCTACTTGCACTTTTTACGTGCTTTTGAACTGCTAAGTTGGCAGAAGCTGGGACACATAACAGGAGCTCACGTTACGTGGCGCCACTGAACTGCCGACCTTTCTGATCGACAAGCTCAGCGACTTAGCCACTGAGCCACCTAGTGAGTCCCTAGTGTTATTTCTATCTAATTATAATATGAATATAGCAGAGAGAGAAATGCACCACATAAGAATAATTCAGAGTGTTTTTGTATGACCAACGTTAATAGCAGTTGTATTAAGTATTAATTAAGACATTTAATATTTGTCTCAGTTCTCTCTGGTACTTGGGGATATCACAACAAGCTGCTTAGCGCCACGCAGCTTACCCAACTAAAAAGAGGTAGACATGGAAACTTCTAAACTGTGTTTTAGAATTTTATTAGACAAAAACTGTGACCTTGGGAACAGTAGCATCATTTACACCCCGTCATTTTCTATCTTTCACAAATATAAGATCTTTATTTATTTTTTATTTTATTAAATTTATATCCCGCCCTTCTCCAAACGGACCCAGGGCGGCGCACAGGAATGTTAAAATACATACAAAACATATAAAATTTAAAAAACTTATTCTAGTAAAACCTGTGCTAAAAACCAAATTAAAATCCCAAATTTAAAACTGTCTAATGGTCAATACAGGGGGTTACGCTAGGCCGGCTAGATGGAATAAATGTGTCTTCAGACACTTGCGGAAGAGGCGGAGGTCAGAGATGGTGCGGAGTTCAGGGGGTAGGTCGTTCCAGAGGGCTGGCCCAGCCACAGAGAAGGCTCTTCCCCTGGGTGTCGCCAGTCGGCATTGTCCAGCTGACGGCACCCTGAGGAGGCCCTCTCTGTGGGAGCGTATCGGTCTGAGGGATGTATGGGGCAGGAGGCGGTCTCGCATGTAACTAGGCCCCGAGCCATGGAGCGCTTTAAAGATGGTCGTCAAGACCTTGAAGCGCACCCGAAAGACCACAGGGAGCCAGTGCAGCTTGCGCAGGATAGGTGTTATGTGGGAGTGTCTAGGCACTCCTGTAATCACCCGCGCGGCTGCGTTCTGGACTAGCTGCAGCTTTCGGGTGCACCTCAAGGGGAGCCCCATGTAGAGAGCATTACAGTAGTCGAGTCTGAGTGAGAAGTTATCTAAACAAGAAAATTAATTTGAATATCCAAAACTGTAACTGATAATTATCCTGAACTAGACTGACTTGTTGATATTTTTACATAGAACCAAATTAAATCTCAAAATAAACATTTAATAAACACTATCTAATGAACACTATACATGCTACTTATATTCCTACCATAGTAAGAGATAACATGTAAGATACCTGTTCACTAGCATACATCACTTCCCCCCCCCCCCAAGCTCCCTACAAGTATTCTAAATTTGCCTTGGAGGAGGACTAAGGGGTCATTCAGAGCAGATTAGAAGGCAAGGAAGCTGGGGGGGGAGGTAAACAGCAGAACTTCCTCAGAAAATATGACGATAGTGAATCTAGCCCACAACATTTAAAATAACTTAAAATGTTAAACCTATGTATTTATTCTGAAAGTTCTAATTTAAAAAAAATCCTGTCAAATATGTTCACCTTTCAATCCAGGATATCAAGGAAATTAATCTCTACTGTTGGATAGGTTCCTACAGGAAAAACAACTTTAGAATTTCAGGGACACAGTCAAGATTTAAAAAAAAAAGATATTCAAGTTTAGCTTTCAAGTATCTGGACTTTTTCCTACCCTAGAAAAAAGGCCCAAACCAAGTTAAACTTAGCAACCAAAACAGGTATTTGGAAGGGAGGAGTGAAGAGCAAAAATTCACCCACACACCCACCTACACACCCCAAAGTGGGGCTCTTCAGGCCCCAATAGAAGTTTCCAACCGGCCGAGCAAAGCAGCGCCCTTTGGAAACCCGCTTCTTCAAGGGGGAAGAGAGCTGAGTGACCCCTTTCGGAGCACCAGAGTCAACAGGGGAGGCCCCTCTCTGGCTTCCCCAAAGCAACAGGCCCATCATAAGGTCTCTGGACGACAAGCGAACCCGCCACCCACCCCCCGCCCGCGCTTCAAGCCCGGCGATGCCCCTCCTCAGGCCACTCACCAGTCCATGCCCCGCCCTCGCCGGGAACCCAGGAAGGGGGGAAGGGGGCGTGGCAGTGGCAGCAGCAGCAGCAACCTCGCACTCTTTTCGTTGACAGCCTCGTCAACGTCTAGGAGAGATTCACGCCGCCCCCTCGGACCACCAAGGAGCATGCGTACCTCAACCTCGAAGCCCCCCCCGGCCCAAGACAAGTAGGGAGACCGGGCCGCACTGGGAAGAATCAGACGGCCGACATCCCCCCACACACTCCGCCTCCACCAATCACCCGGCCGGAATGCCTCCGCGCGCGGATCACGACCGGCTCCTCCGCTCAAGCCCAAGGCGGAGAAGCGCGCGCTCTCGAGAGGTCAACGAAGCCCCCCACCCACCACCACCCCCGCCCCCATCCAACCGCCACACGCATCGTCTCGCCTTCCACTGCCCCTAACGCGCCCCTCGCAGCCAATCGCAGCGCAGCGCGCCCGCTGCCGTCCGCCACGCCTCTTCCTCGCGCGCGCCCTACATAGACTCGCATGTCATTGCCCAATCACAGTTCAGCGCGCGCCCAATATTTGGTCGTCCCTTTAACTTGTCGTGTTCTCACCTGCGCTGGGAAAAAATAAGGCGACGATCGTCCCCTCCCGTCCCGAACTCCGTATCTCCGGGAGGGAGGGGCACCCGTTGTTCTCTACTCCGGTGCCGTCCGTTTGTCCTTCCTTCCGTTCCTTAGGGGGCGGACTTACTCGCTGCCAGTCTCCGCCTTTCCCCAAACTGTGGCGGTACTCCAGGCGGAAGTGACGTCACTCAAGTGATCGGCCACTCGCGGCTCGCAAAACCCGCCGGAGACTCTGGAATTTCAACAATCGGAGAGGGACGTTTGGGGCGCGCTCGGTCCTTGGCCAATGTAGGAGCCGGGATTGCTGCATACAAAAGCTTCTTGGTAGTTGCACATGGAAAGTCTATATGTGACTTAACAACTAAACCAGAAATTCCAGAGACCTTCACCATTCCCTGTGTTTTCCTAAAATGGGAATACACTGGAAGGAGAACCTGTAGGAAGAATAATTCCCCTAAGTGCTTTCGCATATGCATTTTATAAAATCCAATGCATATTAGGCATTAAAGCAAAGGTGGCAAAGATAATTGTTGCCTGTATATATGAATTTTAATCCTATAGATAAGCATGCAGCGGATCTTTTTGGACATCCCAATACATCTACAAAATATCACACCATGCAATTCACTCGAATCATCATAATCAACTTTTGATTATCTCTTTAGTTTGTGCTTGTTTTTATTATCCTTGCTATCTCTGGAAATTGCAACAGGATTCGTGCAGATCGCTTAAGCGTGCCTTTAAGGCAAGAAATATTTATCGTAAATTATATTTATCGTAAGATTTCCATGGGATGGAAAATAATAAACCTCTCCTGAAAATTAAATGTTTTTCTCTTCCCATCAGTCTGCTAAAAATTACTTTTCACATGCAGTTGAAGTCCACTGGGATTTTTTGGCATTAAAAAAATGTTCCAAGTGTTTTTCTACACTTAGGAGAAATTACACCTATTACATTATTTGCAAAATTACACCTATTACAAATTTGCATAATTTGTTCTTCATCTTATTAAAAGCCAGGGATTAAAACAGGCACTCTTGGATTGTGTAAAATGAGACCTTAAGTGAGGATTAAAACTTCTTCCAGGTAGGTAACTGACTTCTCAAACACTGAGCACTGCCCATACAGTTTTAAGCAAGCCCTTGAATCCATAACACTGGTCCCCGGGGAAAAAAAGAGACCGAAGAGTCTCAGGAAATAAAAGATAATGTTCTTTGAGTTAAGGAAGAAATAATTACTCTTAGTTTACTCCGCAAAACTAAAAAGAGTGGAAATTGAACTCGCAGCAAGTTTCCTAAAATTCTTCTTTGGATTGTGTATGAAAAATCAAGCCGCGTTTGTAGAAAGGAAGACATTCTAATTAGATAAATTAACATGGTAGAAGGAGGCAATGGGACAAGTCATGTAGTGGCCAGGATAACTCCACTGATGTGCTGCTGAAATCACTAGCAGTCAAACTCAATTTCGTTTTGCTCCTTTCCAGGAGCAACTGGAACACGCCTCCCCGGCTGCTCAGCTCCTCTTCCTCGGCTGTAGGTGGCGAGCGAGGCTTAATTGAAGGGAGCCAGTGCTGAGGAAAGGAGGTGTGGCCAGAAAAGGAGGTGTGGCCAGGCCTTGGAGCTGATCCTGCCTCTTCCGGGGATCTGGTGGCTGCGACAGTAGTAGCGGCGTGTTTCTGCCATGGCGGGGGAGGTTGAGTGGATCTACCGGGGAGATCCCCAGGAAGGACAGAGCGCTCCGCTAGGTGAGGCTCCCCGTTGAGAAGAGGCATCTGTCGAGTTGTGGTTGTGACTCTTTCAGGGCTCTTGTTCCGTTCAGCTTTATTATACTTTGCGTTTGCACTGCCGGGCGTCCTGCAGGAGAGGCAGCGTGGGCAGCGTGATGGGGATGGTACGAGAGGCTAGGGAAAAAAGTTTCCCATTTCTCGAACTGAGCGGTCAAGAGGCAGTAAGGAGGAACGGGAGGTGGGTGGGCTCTTGATCAAGTGCAATGGATATACAGGTAGTCTTCGGCTTTTTCAATTTCTTGCTGTTCAATTTCAGTTCAATTTACAAATGGGAAACTGAAGAATCCTGAAAATATGAATTTCACTTTGTACAGAAACAAAGACAGCAATAATCCCAGAAAGAAGAATTATACAATTGTGGTAAATACAAACTTGTTCCAAGCTTTTGTGTTCATTTAAATATGTTGATCTGTTATATTTATGGCATGCATGCTGAATAGAAGTGTCCCCCCCCCCTTTATGAAACTTACGGCTTTATCATTAGGCAGTGCAATGATTCATGTCTCTATTGAAGTTCATATTTCCAATTTGCTAAATCCAATTTCCCTTTAAGGCAGGGATGTCCAAACTTGGGAACTTTAAGACTGTGGACTTCAACTCCCAGAATTCCCCAGCCAGCTATGCTGGCTGGGGAATTCTGGGAGTTGAAGTCCACAAGTCTTAAAGTTCCCAAGTTTGGCATCCCTGCTTTAAGGTATCTGCTTTGTGGGGAGTGGATGTCACACAGATGAAGGTTTATCTTTTATAAATTCCAGGAATGGAAGATCTTTTCAAAATGCTTGTTATCATTCTACTACTGTATAAAGCCAAGTCTAGGGTCTGAGAATTTTCGATGCTTCAGCACATAACTTTAAGACCATCTTTAAAGCGCTCCATGGCTCGGGGCCTAGTTATACGCGAGACCGCCTCCTGCCCCATACATCCCTTCGGCCGATCCGCTCCCACAGAGAGGCCCTTCTCAGGGTGCCGTCGGCCGGGCAATGCCGACTGGCGACACCCAGGGGAAGAGCCTTCTCTGTGGCGGACCCTGCCCTTTGGAACGACCTACCCCCTGAATTGCGTACCATCTCGGACCTCCGCCTCTTCCGCCGGTGTCTAAAGACACATCTCTTCCAGCAAGCCGGACTAGCCTAACCTCCCGTCGGGACTATTTTAGAGGATAGGATAGCATAGGATTGTAATTTAATATGTTTTTAAATTTTGTATTTTTGGTTTTGTATGTTTTTAAATTCCTGTGCGCCGCCCTGGGTCCTTCGTGGAGAAGGGCGGGATATAAATGTGATTAAAAGAAGAAGAAGAAAGAAACTGTACAACTGGAACCATGAAAAGTGCTTGAGATGTTTGAGATATATTACATAAGAACTGTTCATGTGCATGTATTTTCACTGCCTAGTAGTTTGGGTATAATTTATTGGCCATATAAGGGTTAGTTGCATATGAGAGTTAAATCTGAAAATTGTTCTTAGTATGACCATGCAAATTAAATAAGTTAATGGAGGAAACAATTTAACCATTAGCCTCAATTTACCATCGTGCAGTAATGAAGTTATAATTGCTGTTATCAAATTCTCACTTTTGAATTGAATACCTCTGGTAGCTTTTTGTGGAAATTGCACTTGTTTTCCAATGTAATTTACAGAATTAAAATGTAATAATGTCTGCCGAAAACATACAGAGTCAAAATTCAGTTGATATATAAAAATTTAGTATACAATATAAAATACCAAAAAATGACAGCAAAATAAAAAGCTTAAGAGATTTTTAATTGCCTAGACCAGGGGTAGTCAACCATTTTATACCTACCACCCACTTTTGTATCTCCGTTAGTAGTAACTTTTTCTAACCGCCCACCGGTTTCACAGTAGTGGTGATTTATAAAGTAGGGAAGTCAATTAAATTTTAAAAAAAGAAAGTGCTTCAGAATGGACAAAACCTCTACCGCCCACCATGAAAGCTGGAATGCCCACTAGTGGGCGGTAGGGACCAGGTTGACCACCACTGGCCTAGACTTAGGGTCAAAAGCAATTAATAAAATATCATAGACAAGGAAAAGAATTCTCTATTTTCATTGCTTATCTGCTTGAGCTTATGTATAGGTTGCGTTGCTTTCAGGATATAATTTTCATTTTTAAAAATGGGCAGTTTTTAATGAGTATAATCAGTAAAATCAACTTGTATAGCTGGGATTAGTAAACATTTAACTAGGAAAAGAGGGAAATATTAGAGGACACTATAGAACAGCTTACTTTTTATTCATTTATATATTGCTGCAATAAATTCATACCTGGGATGACAGGATAAAGTGGGAAAACCTTTTGGAAAATGCCTTCGCCTAGGAAACCGGCATCCATAGCTTATTCCTGTTTTTTGTTTCCATTCAGAATGCAGAAACAGACCGGCTGTCTTACGTAGGAAATAACTTTGGTGCAGGAGCCCTAAAATGCAATAATCTTTGCAGGTATAATTAATGTATCTGTATCTGTAAAACACACGAATGTTTCAAATATTTATTTATTTTATTTATATATAACTATGTACAAATATATTTGCTTTCTTTAGCAAGTCAGAATTAGCCAAGCATTAATAGCTTCAGAATAACAATTTGATTTCCTCTCAGTGTTATAATATGGTATCTGTGATTCAAAGTGATGAATAAGATTAATGGGACTGGAAAGCAAATCATAATGTACATGTGAAAATATATTACAGTGAGGCTTGTATTTGTTCAGAATAGAACAAATACCATATTTTTCAGAATATAAGGTGCACCTTTTCCCCCCCAAAAAGAGGATGAAAATCTGGGTGCGTCTTAGACACTGAATACAGCACTTTTGGCCTCCCAAAACACCGCCCTGCGCATCCCGTTTTTCACAAAACTGGACGTGCAGAGGGTTTGGGAGGCCTGTAGAGTGCTCCTGGGGGCTGGGGAGGGCAAAACGAATGAAAACAGACCCATTTTTTCACAAAAATGGGTATGTTTTCGCTCTTCCAAGCCCCCAGGAGCACTCTATAAGCTTTCCAAAATATGCACGCCCTTTGTTTGCTCGTTTTTGCCCTCCCCAGCCCCCAGGAGCACTCCACAGGCCTTCCAAGCCCTCTGCCCTTCCTTCTTTTGCGAAAAACAGGCCCATTTTTCAACTCTTAAACCCCTACAGGTCGCATTTTTGGCTTCCCCAGTCAGCCCCAGGAGCACTTTTCAGGCCTCCCAAATTCTCTGCATGCCCTTTTTCATTAAAAAAAAGGGGCATGCAGAGGGTTTTGGAGGCCTGCAGAGGGCTCCTGGGGACTGGGGAGGACGAAAGCTTTTTTTTTTTAATACCTCTTCAAAATCTTGATGTGTCTTATACTCCAGTGCATCTTATAGTCCGAAACATATGGTGCTTTTGCTTTCTTTTATGGTATTTGTCTACTGCGTTTTTTTAGTTTTGAAATTTTATTTGTAAGACGTACAGTATATGCTGTCTCAATCAATACAGTCAATTTAACAGTTTAAAATACAGGTAGCCCTCGACCTACAATCATTTATTTAGTGACTATTCAAAGTTACAACAGACAAAAGTGGCTTATGACCGTTTTCACACTTATGACCACTGCAGCATTTCCATGGTCACGTGATCAAAATTCAGATGCTTGGCAACTGATTTATATTTATGACGGTTGCAGTGTCTTGGGGGTCATGTGGTCACTTTTGACAAGCAAAGTCAATGGGGAAGCCATATTCACTTCATGTTACTAATTGTTCCTCCATCCTGGTCCTATTAGACCTCTCGGCGGCTTTCGATACCATCGACCATGGTATCCTATTGCATCGGCTGGGGGGGTTGGGAGTGGGAGGCACCGTCTTACGATGGTTCTCCTCCTACCTCTCTGGCCGATCGCAATTTGTGTTGGCAGGGGGGCAGAGGTCGACCTCGAGACCACTCACGTGTGGGGTGCCTCAGGGGTCGGTCCTCTCGCCTCTCCTGTTTAACACATACATGAAGCCGCTGGGTGAGATCATCCGTGGTTTTGGGGTAGAATACCATCTATACGCTGATGATACTCAGTTGTATATATCTACCCCAAACCACCCCAACGATGCCGTAGCGGTGATGTGCCAGTGCCTGGAAGCCGTGCGGATCTGGATGGGAAGTAACGGACTTAGGCTCAACCCGACCAAGACCGAGTGGCTGTGGTTTCCGGCTGCCCGATTCAACCAGCTTATTCCATCGCTGGCCATAGGGGGCGAACATCTTGCCCCTGTGAAATTGAAATTGAAATTTATTAACCGCACCCTCTCCCCACAGGGACCCGGGGCGGTGCACAGGCAAAGCTAAAAACAATATACAATAAATACAACATACATACATTAAAATAGAATTAAATAATATTTACCCGTGCTAAAAATATAAGATTAAGAACCCACTAAAATTTGGAGTCAATAGACAGAGAGAACTATTCAAGGCCGGCCAGTCGAAAGAGATAGGTCTTCAATTTTACACGGAAGGAGCGGAGGTCAGTGGTCGTCCTAATATCAGGGGGAAGGTCGTTCCAGAGGGCCGGGCCCGCCACAGAGAGCGCCCTTCCCCTGGGCGTCGCCCGCTGACAAAGTCTAGTGGACGGCACCCGGAGAAGCCCCTCTCTGTGGGAGCGAATCGGTCGTGAGGATGTGTGGGGCAGGATCCGATCTCGCAGATAGCTAGGTCCCGAGCCATGGAGCGCTTTGAAGATGATAATTAACACCTTGAAGCGCACCCGGAAGACGACAGGTAGCCAGTGCAGCTCGCGCAAGAGCGGTGTTACGTGGGCAAACCTAGAGGTGCCCATAATTGCTCGCGCGGCTGCATTCTGAACTAACTGAAGCCTCCGGGTGCACCTCAAGGGGAGCCCCATGTAGAGAGAGTTACAATAGTCCAGTCGGGATGTCACGAGGGCATGAGTGACTGTGCGAAGGGCGTCCCGATCCAATAGGGGGCGCAATTGGCGAACCAGGCGAACCTGGTAAAACGCCCTCCTGGCCACGGCTGTCACTTGCTCTTCCATAGACAGCCGGGTATCCAGGAGGACACCCAAATTGCGCGCCCCATCCACAGGGGCAAGATGTTCGCCCGCTATGGCCAGCGTTGGAGAAAGCTGGTTGAATCGGGCAGCCGGAAACCACAGCCACTCGGTCTTGGTCGGGTTGAGCCTAAGTCCGTTACTTCCCATCCAGATCCGCACGGCTTCCAGGCACTGGCACATCACCGCTACGGCATCGTTGGGGTGGTTTGGGGTAGATATGTACAGCTGGGTGTCATCAGCGTACAGATGGTACTCTACCCCAAAACCACGGATGATCTCACCCAGCGGCTTCATGTATGCATTAAACAGGAGAGGCGAGAGGACCGACCCCTGAGGCACCCCGCATGTGAGGGGTCTCGGGGTCGACCTCTGCTCTCCTGCCCGCACAAATTGCGATCGGCCAGAGAGGTAGGAGGAGAACCACCGTAAAACGGTGCCTCCCACCCCCAACCCCCCCAGCCGATGCAATAGGATACCATGGTCGATGGTATCGAAAGCCGCCGAGAGGTCTAATAGGACCAGGATGGAGGAACATCCCCCATCTCTGGCCCTCCAGAGATCATCTACCAACGCGACCAATGCCGTCTCGGTGCTATGCCCGGGCCGAAAGCCGGACTGGCGCGGATCTAGATAGTCAACTTCCTCCAGGTGACGGGGAAACTGTTGTGCCACCACACTCTCAACAACCTTCGCCAAAAAGGGAAGGTTGGAGACTGGACGGTAGTTGTTCAAAAGAGCTGGGTCCAAAGAGGGCTTCTTGAGGAGGGGCCTCACCATAGCCTCTTTTAGGGAGGCAGGCAAGGAACCCTCACTCAAGGATGCGTTGATAACCTCTTGGAGCCAGCCTCGTGTCACCTCCCAGGATGCCAGTACAAGCCAGGAGGGGCACGGGTCCAATGAACATGTGGTGGCTCGCAGTCGCCCACGTAGCCTGTCCATATCCTCGGAAGTAACGGGGTCAAACTCCTCCCAAACAAGATCTCTCTCGTGGCATCCCACTGGGCCATGAATGGGGGCTAGCTCACTCTGTTTCTGGGCGGTTTTCTCCTGCAGATGTGGATGGGGCGCGCAATTTGGGTGTCCTCCTGGATTCCCGGCTGTCCATGGAAGATCAAGTGACAGCCGTGGCCAGGAGGGCGTTTTACCAGGTTCGCCTGGTCCGCCAATTGCGCCCCCTATTGGATCGGGACGCCCTGCGCACAGTCACTCATGCGCTCGTGACATCCCGACTGGACTATTGTAACTCTCTCTACATGGGGCTCCCCTTGAGGTGCACCCGGAGACTTCAGCTAGTCCAGAATGCAGCCGCGCGAGCAATTATGGGAACCGCTAGGTTTACCCATGTAACACCGCTCTTGCGCGAGCTGCACTGGCTACCTGTCGTCTTCCGGGTGCGCTTCAAGGTGTTAATTATCATCTTTAAAGCGCTCCATGGCTCGGGACCTAGCTATCTGCGGGATCGGTTCCTGCCTCATACATCCTTGCGGCCGATTCGCTCCCACAGAGAGGGACTTCTCCGGGTGCCGTCCACTAGACACTGTCAGCGGGCGACACCCAGGGGAAGGGCTATCTCTGTGGCGGGCCCGGCCCTCTGGAACGACCTCCCCCCCGATATTAGGACGACCACGGACCTCCGCTCCTTCCGTCTTAAATTAAAGACTCACTTTTTCTGTCTGGCCGGCCTAGGTTGAGTCTCTCTGCCTTTGGGGTTTTATGGGGAATTAGTATTATTTAGTTTTAATGGGAATTTTAGCGCAGGTTATATTTAATTTGTTTTTAGAATTGTTGTATGTATTTGGTTTTTATTCTACCTGTGCACCGCCCCGAGTCCCTGTGGGGAGAGGGTGCGGTTTTATAAATTAAAATTATTATTATTATTATTATTATAAATTATTATTATTATTAACAACTGTTCACTAAACCAGGGGTCTCCAACCTTTGCAACTTTAAGTCTGAAGGGCTTCAGCTCCCAGACTTCTCCATTTGGGAGAATTCTGGGAGCTGAAGTCCTTCAGACTTAAAGTTGCAAAGGTTGGAGACCCCTGCACTAAACAACAACTAAGCAGTGGTTCACTAAACATCTATGACAAGAAAGGTCGTAAAATGGGTCAAAGCTCCCTTAACAAATGTTTCGTTTAACAACATAAATTTTGGGCTTAATTGTGTTCATAAATTGAGGACTGCCTGTAGTAGTTTGTACTGTGGATGACACAATCTGAAAGTTGGGGGCGTAAAAGGAGGGGAAAGAATAAGTATACGTCACATAAAGAGTCATTTCGATGTTCCTTAGTGGCTAAGGCATCTGGCTAGAAACGGGGAGATCTTGAACTCTAATCCCACCTTAGGTCCAAATGACCAGACTCACTCAGCCCTACAAAGGAAGCAGTGAAGAAAAGTACTTCCAAAATCTTGCCAAGAAATTTGAATGGACTTGCCCAGGCAGTTGCCAGGGATGACTCAAAGGCATCTCCCCCCTCCTCTCGAATTTACATAGAGTTTGTATGCAAATGACAAGTCTAGAAAGAGTTGAGTAATGGTTTGGTTCTAATGGAGCTACCGTAGTGGAGTTGATTTAGTAAATTGGGGGGAAAGGAGAGCTACATTGCTATCCAGTTCAGCCTTCAAGTAATCTTAGAGACTTCATAATAATTTTAAAGTACTATTTTACTTTTTTTTTTAAGTAACATGGAAGGGAAGAGAAGGGACGGAAGTAAATGCTAATGAATTTACTTCTTATTGCTAAAGTGGCAAAATCTGATGTGCTACATCCAATATTTTGCAAACCGAGCCTAATTTGTAATTTTCTGTCTTTGTCCCTTCTACATCTTCGTCTTCTCCCCACATTTACATGAGCAATCCTCTATTAAACTTTTAAGGGATATAAAGAGAGTTGTAAAGGTTTTTTTTAAAAGAAACCATTCTATTGAAAAATGCTATTTCTGAAGCCAAACTAGCCATTCTAAATGCTTCTAAAATGAAAGAGAAAAGCTACTCAACACCATCTCTTCCATTAGGTATTTTGTCGGTGTTTTAGATGAATCCTCTGGGCAAATGGAAGTCTACAACGCAGAATTGTTCAACTTGCAGCCATTAATTTCAGGTAGGTAAAGCATGGTTTCTTTTTTCTAATTTTAATTGTTGGCAAGCTTACCTGGAGTCAGAAAATGATTTTTTCCCCTTTATTTACTTATTTCTCCCCCTTTAATTTTTGTAAAAATAACTTAAGACAGTTCACAAGCCAATGCATTTCTTGATGATGGCTCTTTTTTATACACAGCCATCAAACAATCAATAAAAGTCATTTACTGTTTCATATTGGTTTTTTCCTATGCAGGACTTGGGAGATATTTTCTTTTATTGATTCACATAGAGCAAGGGTGTCAAACTCAATTTCATTGAGGGCCACATCAGGGCTGTGGTTGACTTCTGTCAGGGTGTGTGGGTGGGTCTAGCCGACTGGGAGGGCATGGCCAGCTTGATGCCACTCCCCAAACTGCTGGCAAAACTTTGTATTGGGTAGACTGGACCGAAGCCATGCTGGCCTCTTATATTTTCCAGGACGGCCACACAGGCTGGATCCAACCACATTGCAGACCGGCCCCTGCCCGCAGGCCTTGAGTTTGACACCCCTGACATAGTGCTTACTACCCTGAATGTTTAACAACAACATTAGCGCATCAGTGCTAAACCTGTTGTAGATTTTCAGAATACAAATGGAATTAAGTGGTCTACTGTACCAAATACTCCCAATCTATAGAAAGCAACCCACAGAGTAGGAAAACTTCAGTTAAAGTTTTCCTAGTATGCTAGTTTTCTATTGAAAGGAATATTTAACGTTTTAAAACTTTAATCCCAAATTGCATTCAGAAATATTAACTTCCTGGAAGGATGTCCTGCATGGGGTTTTTTTTCTGAATTTGTTCCTATCTACTAGTCAGGATTTGAGAATTACCTTGCTTGATGAATGAAGGTCGTGCTTCTAATATTTGTCACTCTGAAAATTTTTTATCAGATTTATTTGTTGTGCATTAACACAGCTCATTCTACCAGGCATATATAAATGATCCTTGATTAGAAGAATTTAAAAGAACGTGTTGATAATAGATAACTAATATATCATCTTTCCAGGAATGCTTTAATAATGTTTGATTGGCATGATGGATGAATGGATTGACCAGGAGTCTTGTTGAGTCTGACTTTTACTTTATTTCTTCTGTTGTTGTTCTTAACAGATGATGTTGCAGATAATGACCTGTCAGAATATTTGGCCAAATCCTATAGAGAGAAGGTATGTCAAGCAACTAGGATACTATGATTGGAAAATTTATTTTGATAAATTTGCTATATTTAAAGGCCTTTTGATTTATTCATTTTCTAATTAAATGGCAATAGTATTTGGGTACATTTTGAGCCCTATTTTTTAAAAATGACCTTATTCTGGACTATTTCTCCTTGTAGTTTCTCTTTGGTAGAATTCTGGCCCACTTGCCATTCTAATTTCAGTGATACGGTTTCAGTCCAGCCTAATTCAAAAATGGAAACTTGAACACAGTCTTTAAATTCTATTGATATTTCATCTCCTCTCATTAGTCATTTATAGTTTGAATGTTTAAATCAATGCTGAGGTCATTCCATTTAATTCAATCCCTTAAATAAGAAATCTAGTTAATGGGACACCATTGCTCAATCTTGGAGCATATTCTTTCTATACAGGTGCTGCTCATTTAACTGCTATTTGTTCAGTGACTGTTCAAACCTATGACAGTAGTGGTAGTTACAACTGGTCATCATACTTGTAGCTGGCACAGCATTCTCACGTGATCAGGATTTGTGACCTTTCCTGTCAGATTCCCACTAGGAAAGTCAATGGGAAGCCAGAAGGAATTCAGAAGTGATGGTCACATGAAGGCGTCACTTAACAACAGGAACTGGGACAGCAGGAACTGTGGTTGCTAAGCAGTGTAGTCACATGATTTTTCAGCTTACAACCTTGTCTTTTAACAGTGACACTTCTGATTCCAATTAGCATTGTTAAGTGAGAACTACCTGCCAACCATCACCTCCGTGCGCCCCATTTTTGGCCCATTCCAGGCAGCAATGGCACCACACGGAGGCTGAAAACGGGATGTGCAGAGGCTAAAAATGGGGTTCGTGGAGGCGGTGGTGATGGGCAGCGATGGGTGGTGGCGATTCCTGAGCTTGGAGCAGCTGATTGGCAGTATTCCGGGAGGCCGATCCACCCACCAATCAGCTGCTCGTGCTAAATCAAGTTGTGCTGAAGCTGACCAGGCTGTTTACTGCAAGGAGGCAAATTGCTGGGAGGCAGAGGCAAGATTTTTTTTTCTTGTTTTCCTTCCCAAAAGCTATGATCTCGTCTTATAGTGCAAAAAATATAGTATATTGTTTTCATGTTGGCACTTCGAATTATTGACATTGTATTTTTCTCTTGGGTTTTTTGGTAACCAAATCGTTAATAATAACAATGCAAATAGTAATGGTAATAGTAAAATGGTAATGGTAATGGTAAAAGGAAAAATGAGATCACCCCACTAGAAAATAGGATCTTATCCCCAAAATGAAACCTTTCTAAGATATTGGGCTGTAATTAAATAATAATACATTCTATATAATCTGTTAAGTTTTTGTTATCTATAAAATGACTGTTAAAAAGAGCTTTTAAAAAGCTACTGAATTTAAAAGATAATCAATTACTTAGAAGACAACAAATGTGTTCTGTTTTCTTTCCCACAAAATGAATTTTGGAGATGGGTTTGGAGTCTTGTTCTTCTAGGCCAGGGGTCTGCAAAGTCGGCTCTTTTAAGACTGGTGGACTTCAACTCCCAGAGTTCCCCAGCCAGCTATGCTGGCTGGGGAATTCTGGGAGTTGAAGTCCACCAGTCTTAAAAGAGCCGACTTTGCAGACCCCTGTCTAGGCTGTCTTGTTATGGGCAGAAAAGGTCTCAACATAGTTAGTACTTTGTGTTCTTACTAGCTACCTCAAAACTGAATTTCACCTGCAAGAGAGCCCAGTAGGAGTAGCACTGTGGCTTATATAGCAATCTCTTGATAATTTTACAGGTAGATCTCTGCATTGAAGCCTTTGGAACCAACAAGCAGAGAAAAGCCTTGAATTCTCGGAGAATGAATGAAGTCAGAAAGGAGGTATTAAATAAAGCAGTGATTAAAGCTGCAGAAGATGTCATAGAGACAAAAGGTGTTGCTGGTAGGTATAAGAGCCATGAAATAAAGTATTGGAACTGTAAGCCAATCTAAGAGCTCTCTTTTTAATGTAATGAAGTGTATTGCTGGTTATGTAATTTATTTTGAGCGTAATCTTAAAAGTGACAACATTGCATGCTAATGAGTCTCATCCATCTAAAAATAATTATGAAATGTAGAAAGGGTCTCTCTCCTGTCATTTACCTTCATATGATTCTCAACTGTGCAGCCCACAAATAATTTTCTTTCCATTATTTGAACTAATGTGACTCATTTCTAAATGTTTAAAAGATTCTCTATATTGCTTGACCATTTCAGATATTTGCTATTGTTTTAATTTTTTGTTAAACGGGTCAGTATTGCTGCTTACTTTTTAAAAAAAATACTCCAGTGTAATTCAGTGTAAAATATTTTAACATCTTTCAATTTCCTATTTCTTGTTGGTTCTTTTAAAACTACAGGTTAGATTATCCCTCATTATGCCTCACACTCTGGTATCTTACAACACCCCTGCAACTACCACATCTTTTCAAAGATAAATACTTACAATAAAATCCTTTGTATCTTCAGTTTATAAGTGGCTGAATTGCATATCTTTATTTAACTTTAACTTCTTCTGTGCTTTTCCAAACTGGGCTATTTCTCCATGTGTTAGATTGTAGCTCTCATTTTAGAGTCCTCCAACCAACATTGGTGATTATCTAACAAAGCATAGAAATTGATAATATGCAGATCTTGTATCCCTTACTGTCATTTCAGAATTTTCATTCTAGCAAAATTGTACCTGACATTCTCTCTTTCACTCTTTAGGAAAACCCCAAATTCTTTCCTCTTCCCTTTCTGAAAAGAATTTGTACAGTTTTATTTATTTATATATTTTTATTTACATCCTTTCTTCCAACTAATATGTTGCCAATATTCTTAGGTGTTGTTGAGTAAGCATCTTGTACATTTATGTTATTTTATATTATTTTACTTTACCTTTGTTTCAGTTCTTTAATTGGAGTAGTTTGCCCTAAACTGTTTTCTGAATGTCTAAGGCAGTAAGGCAGTCTAAAAATGATGGGAACTATCTTCCAACACATACAGAGAAAGTTGAGAAAGACTCTAAAGATTGTGGCATTAACTTTTTTCAAATAAGCATCCTGTTAAATAAATAAATAAAATATTTCATTTTTTATTTGTTTTCAAAGCATTGGTTCATGATGCAGCAGCAGATGAGAAAACTGATGTCTCCTTGGTTCTTCCTCCCTGCCATGAAGATGCTAAAAATCCAGAGGACGTCTATAAATTTGAAGACAGTATCCTTTATGAGCAGAATGAAGTTTGAGAATGGGCCTTAACGTGACTATTAAAGAAAATGTATGCCCCTCATTGTTAAAGAACATATGGAAAAGAGAGGCCATGAGTTCTATTGTGAATGTGTTGTATCTAAACAGCATCTAAAAATCATGTGTGTAGTGAGTTAGGGAAAGGAAACAATTGCCAAGAATTGTTACCTTACTCATAAAATGCCTTTGGAAAATCTTATCCTACACAAGAAAGGGGGAGAGAATTTTATCATAGTCACAGAGCAAACGTGGACAAGAAAGGTGATGTTTTCTTCACTTCCCAAAAAATCTGACCTGACAGTATTCTATATTTGCTACATCACTGACACATTCATTCTAAAACCTTCTCTCCTGAATGTATGTTATCGTCTTAAATCTTGCTGAGATACTAAGAACACGTTGAGCAGTCTTCCCTAACCAGTGGTGGGATTCAATTGGTGTAACAACTGGTTTGCTGAGCACATGCTTCGCGCACCTGTAGTGGGTTTGAAAAGAACTCAAAACTTACCTTCTACTGCAGCCCCGGTGAGTGAAACAGCTGAGGGGCGGCAATCCGCTCTGCCGCGCCTATAATCTGGGCTTCAAACAAAGGAAATATAGGTCAGTATAGCACAGAAGTGGGCAGGCGGGCCCACCTGATTGTTGAAGCGAATCAGTTCGCTCTCAGCTGATCGATGGAGGTACCATTTCGCCTGAATCGGTCCGAACTGGCTGAATCCTACCCTTGTCCCTAACCCTATAATTTCTGATATAGGAAAAGGATACAAGAAAGAAGAGAGGAGAGAGAAGAGAATTCTTTATTGGCTAAGTGTGATCGGGCACACAAGGAATTTCCAATTCATAAGCTCACGATGTATATATAAAAACAGCAAATAATAGGTCATCCTGGGTCATAATCATAGTTAGAATCATTAATCATAAGTTACAAACAACAATTGATAAATCATAAGAAAGCAATAGTAGAAGACAGGAAAGATGAAAAATGAGACAGTGCTGTGGGAATTAAGTGTTCAGCAGACTGATGGCACTGTGAGATGTTTGTTATTACAACTCGGAGTTCTGGAAGTTGTATGCCCAACAAATTTGGAGGATTCCAAGCTGGAGAAGGTCAGGAAAGCATTTGTGCAGTTCAGATCATTGTTTAGTTTCTTTCCTTTTGATTTAAGTAGATCAAAGCTCTGCTGTGCTATGGAGGAAAATATGTTTTAATTAATCCAGCAGAAAGCGCTTTGATGCAGATTAATGTAACAAAGGTAACTGTGCAGTCTCAACACAGGTAATCCTCAGTTTAGGATCAATGCCAGGCAATGCCGGTTGGCGACAACCAGGGGAAGAGCCTTCTCTGTGATGGGCCCAACACTCTGGAACGCTCTTCCCCCTGACCTCCGTGTCATCTCGGACCTCCGCCTGTTCCGCCAGCGGTTAAAAACGCACTTCCAACAAGCCGGCCTGGCATGATCTTACTCGAACACCGTACTGCTTTTAGTTACCAAAGTTTTAATTCAAGGGTTTTAATATGGGTTTTAGCGCAGGGTGGGTTAATTTAATTTAGTTTTAAGAATGTTTTATTTTTGTATATTTGTATATCTATATTTTTATATTCCCTGTGCGCCTCCCCAAGTCCCTAGATAGATAGATAGATAGATTTTATTTTTCCAGGGGGACTCGGAGCGGTGCACAGGGAAAATTAAAACAACATAAAATATATACATAAATAAATACAATAAAAACAAATTAAATCAACTGTCCCTGCACTAAAATCCCCATTTTAAAATTAACATTCCCTAACCCCTGAGGTAGAGACTAACCTAGGCCGGCCAAGCAGAAAAAGTGAGTTTTTAATTTCTGACGGAAGGAGCGGAGGTCCGTAGTTGTTCTAATGTCGGGAGGGAAGGTTGTTCCTATGTGGTGAGATGGGTGCAGCTTATAAATTTGAATAATAAATAAATAAATAAATCATTTAGCAGATTGTTGAAGTTATGATGGACCCCAAAAGGTACATATTTATTTTATTTTTTATTTTATTAAATTTATACCCCGCCCTTCTCCTACAAAATGACCCAGGGCGGCGCACAGGTAAATTAAAACACAACGTACATGAATAGATCAATTATTAAAATCCAATTAAATTAAATTACCCCGTGCCAAAACATCTTAAAATTCTCTAATTAAAATTTATAACTAAAAAGTCCAGATCGGGTTGTTTATCCTAGGCCGGCTTGTTGGAATAAATGCGTTTTTAGACGCCGGCGGAAAAGGCGGAGGTCTGTGGTGGTACGGAGTTCAGGGGGCAGGTCGTTCCAGAGGGGAACCATACACTATGGTTGCAAAGGTCTAATGGTTGCAAACATATACTCTGTAGTCACATGAGTGCATATTGGGCGCTTAGCAACCAGCTCACCTTTACAGCCATTTGCATTGTCCCACAGTCACATGACTGCCTTTTTTTTTTTTGCTGGTTTCTGGTATTTATTTCCTGTTTTATGCCCTTTGGATAGAACAGATTTCCTTAACAGCTGTATTTGCTTGACAGTGGTGGTGTTTGCTTAACATCTGCCATGAAAGTCATAAAATTTAAGTGCAGTCATGTGAACTTAACTACGATGACTTACATCTCTGGGCTCAGTTATGATCATCAGTTGTGGACTATTCAAATAGTGAGGTGTCCCCCCCCCCACCTCTTTTAATCAGAAGCTGATTGTTCTTTTATCCTTAAGAGCATCCAGCCTCAATCCTCTAGTGTGTAAACCTCTGCTTTATATTGATGAGTAAGAAATATTTGTCTAAAACATCCTAAACGTATCTCCAGTCATTTCACCTGCTGAATATGAGGCACTTCAGGCTCCAGCTGCAGTTTTCATGAATATAACCGCAGCTGACATTCTCAAGATGACTGAAGAGAAAAGGTAAAGACCCTCCAAATACAATTCAGGCTAAGTATTATTGATACAGCCTACATGATTTAAAACACAACTGTAGTTAGCAGTTCATTTGGTAAAGAAGGAACCAAAGACTGAAATATCAAGTGATGGGTGAAACTTCACATGTGAATAGTCATTAGAATCTGAAGCAAAATCTTCTGTTGCTTTCTCAAAATGGCATATACGATTTATCTTTTGTGATATTGTTTTGTGGAATTAATGTAAGAAATGTTTCTAAGGCAGTGTTTCTCAACAGTGGCAACTTGAAGATGTCCAGACTTCAATTCCCAGAATTCCCCAGCCAGCATTCACTGGCTGGGGAAATTCTGGGAGTTGAAGTCCAGACATCTTCAAGTTGCCACAGTTGAGAAACACTGTTCTAAGGTCTTCCACTTTGACAATGTGTCTGCCCCGAGTTAAAAGAAAATGTACAGGAAAACACTTCTCTAAGATTTTAATGATTTTATTCTTGTGGTATCATATATCATCTGAAATTCAGCATATGCATAATCGTCCTTTCTAGGCGGGTTGTTTTTAGGAAAGTAAGAGGTTGCCTGTATCCAAAATAAGAGCATTTAGCTCAGTATTGTCTGCTCTCTGAATGGAAAGAATTCTCCACAATTTCAGATGGACCTCTTTCCAGCCAGTCTTTCCTCTCCAGGTAGTCCTCAACTTACAACAGTTTATTTGGTGATTGTCCGAAGTTACAACAGTACTGGAAAAAAGTGACATGGCCATTTTTCACACTTAGGACGCCTGCAGCATCCCCATGGTCACATGATTTATATTCAGATGCTTGATAGCTGACTCATCCTTATGACGGTTGCAGTGTCCAGGGGTCACATCTTTTGCAATCTTCTGACAAGCAAAGTCAATGGGAGAAACCAGTTTCACTTAGCAACCAGGTTATTAATTTAACGACTGCAGTGATTGAGTTAACAAATGTGACAAGAAAAGTCATAAAATGGGGCGAAACTCACTTAAGAAATTTCTCACTTAGCAACATAAATTTTGGGCTTAATTATGGTCATAATTCGAGGACTACCTGTAGATGTCAGAGACTGAACACGGGTCCTACTGTATACAAAACAAATCAACCACTTCTCAGCTTTTAATTTTTGGGAGGTGGCGAACATGCCTTTATGTGAGGGTAGGGATGGGATGTACACTTGAAAATGTATAAAAGAAGGAATTGTGTCAAAAAGAAGGTTGTGTCTGAGCTGCAAAGAGAAGAAAACGAAAAAGAAGAACATACATCTACTGTTACAATACTTCTAAACCCAGAAACACAGGTGTAGGATCCACCTGTTTAAATCTGAGCAAAAACTACACTGAAGCAGATAATAGTAAATTGTGCTGTTTTCCATTGAAAGGGAGATGATTTCTGTTAATATGAACTTGATTGCTTTCAATCCATCCAGAATTTTGTCAGCTTAACAGCAGCTGAAATTGCAGCTCTTGCCAGCTACTTCCTAACTGCTTTTCGAAATGTAAGATAAATCTTTTATATCTTGCTTAGCTATTGTTCCTTTGTCTTGGACGGGCTTAAATCCATGCCTTTGGATAAGAAGAGTTACGATCACAAAGCACGTTGCCTCTGGTTTCTTGACTGTCTTGTCAAGCTGACTTCACAAAAGGTCATTAAAAAGAAACGTAAGGATCTTTTCCCTCTCTAATACCAAGTATATTTTTGATTATTTGTTTTACTTACCGTATTTTCCGGAGTATAAGGCACACCTTTTTTCCTCAAAAAATAGGCAGAAAATCTGGGTGCTTCTTATATATCAAATACAGCATGTTTTGCCTCCTGAAACCCCACCCCCTTCACCAAGTGCATAGCCTTATGGAGGCTTTGCAGAGAGCACCTGGAGGCTGTGGAGGGCAAAAATGAGCAAAAATATGGGCCATTTTCTGCCCCCCCCCCCAACCCCCAGCAGCATTCTATAAGCCTCCATAAGGTTATACATGAAATTTTTTGGTGAAAAACTGGCCATTTTTGCTCTTTTCTGGGGGGGTTGCACCCCAGGAGCACTCTGCAAACCCCTCCAAGGCTATTCATGCCTTTTATTTGGGGGGGGGGGGAAACAGGGCCGTTTTCGTGAAACACGGGCCGTTTTTCGGAGGTTTGCAGAGTGCAAAAATGTTTTTTTTTTCTTTTGGAAAGCTCTTTAACTGATGAGAATTACATTTAATTATTCTGCTGTGCCAGCAGAAACAAAGTCTTAAAGTTTGTCAGCAATTTCCTTCTCCAGGACATGGATAAATACACATGGAAACATCTACCTACCTACACACACTCTCTCTTCCCTCCCTACCTACTGTATTTCTCTTTCTCTATTTCTCCCTCTCTATCCCTCTACCTACCTACCTGCACACACTCACTCACTCCCTCCCTACTGTATTTCTCTATCTATCTCTATTTCTCTCTCTCTCTCTATCCCTTTACCTACCTACCTACCTACCTACTCTCTCTACCAACCTACCTATTGTATTTCTCTTTCTCTCCCTCTCTATCCCTCTATCTACCTACTACTTTTTATAAAATTTGCCTCTTCAAAACCTTGGTGCATCTTATACTCCGAAAAATATATACTGCATGTCCTCCAGGAGCTCAGTTGTACATAATGTTCCTCTTCCTGCTTCTCTCCACAACAAATTTGTGAGGTAGAGTGGATAGAGACAGCCATTAGTCTTCCCTAGGTGAAGAGGATTTGAACCAGGATTTCCCAATCCTAGTCCGAAACCTTAACTACTGCACCATCTTGGCTGTCATTATGGAAGAGTGCCTAATCCTTGAATTAAACCAGAAAAGGGAAGTGCTCAGGTGGTTATTTTTGCCTTCCATATGTACTGAAGTTTGATTCTTAGAAATGTCAGTTAGCTGGAAATGGAGGCCATATCACTTCAAGTATTCCAAATGGAGAAAGGCTAATGTAATTTGATTTGTATAATTTTCAGGCATTTTATTACATCTTCTAGATCGGGGTCTCCAATATTGGCAACTTTTAAGCCTGGTGGACTTCAACTCCCAGAATTCCTCAGCCAACTTTGAATTCTGGGAGTTGAAGTCCTCCAGGCTTAAAGTTGCCAAGGTTGGCGATCTCTGTTCTAGATTTCTTTAAAATGTATAGGTGATGCATCCTTTAATTGTGAAGAGGGCAATGGATTTTGTTCTCTTCCCCCTCGATTCTACTGAACTCCATTCTGCTCTTTGCAGTCATACCAATGTGCTGTAATCTCAGCTATGTTTGGTAATTTGTTGTTTTTAAAATGAAATTTGATATTAAGATTTTGTATTCTGTATGTTTTCTATGTCCAGTATTCGCTTTGTTTATAATATCTCAACTTTGTAGAATGCAGACTCCTCTGGCCATTCTGATTCTTATTTAGATTGGACATTAAGAGAATTTTAGAACACTAACTTTTTTATTTCCAATTGTAGATGCCATGGGCCCCACTTGTCCAGACATCATCAGCAATAAGCTTGTGAAAACTTTCACAGCACTGTCTTATGGCAATGGCAGGTAAAAAAACCTCAGACCTTTGATTTCAAGGCTAGTAAAATGTATAAGTAAAAATAAATTGCTTTATTATTCTTTGGAGACTTATTAAATCATACAGCATTGCCTAAAAGGGGATCAGAAGTAGCATGAAAAAATTCTTGAAAACAATAGAAAGCAGATGTGTTTCTTTATTTCAAATATATTTCATACAGGAGGATCGTGCCAAGAAACTGCTCAGAAATCTTTTGCAGTTGCAATTAACTGTAACGTACAGATGTTTGTTCTTAAAAAAAGAGAATATAAGGAAACACTGAGAATAAACAACAATTTATATAATTTTTGCTATTTTTCTTTTTGTGTCTAATGTGTTTTTAAGAATCCTGTGGAAGGGAGATCTTTTAACATTAAAGCACTGTATTGGGAAACATTATTCAGGAGTCCCATCTCCCAGCTCTGCCCTGTCAAGGTTCAGGATTAAGATTATGTCTGTTTTTACTAAGCAACTTCCTCTCCTATTTTAAGAAAAAAAAGATTGTATAAAATGATAAGCAATAAATGTCTTATTCCCTTTCCCTTGCCTTATTTTTTGACAAAAATAGTTTTGTGCTGTTTTAAATTGGGCTTTTCTGAGTGTATCGTTAAAGAGTTATGGGATGTGTAAATGATCATTGTTAGGCAAAAAATCATGATAGTTAGGCATGAAGATTTTGTGCAGAACTTTAAAGCTCCATTCCGTAACTATTGGAAATCTTAAGAGCTTCCTGGTTGAAGTAGTTAAAGGCACCAGGCTAGAAACGAGGGGGATCATGTGGTTCTGGTCCTGCCTTGGACATAAAAGTAGCTGAGTGACTTTGGGCCACTCTCTTTCAGCCCTAAGGCGTAAGCAATAGCAAACCACTCCCCAGATGTAGCCAAGGAAACTGCAGGGACTGACTGGTCCAGCCATTTTCTAAGAGTCACCACTGACGTTAAGGAACATGCTGTACATTTTGTATGAGTCCTAGATTACATTTTACTTGTCCATGCAAAGTCCACATCTATAGGTAATCCACTCATAGATTGCAATTAAAGAATAATAATACTAAATGAAGCATCTAAAACAGAGATGCTTACATTATACAGACAGTTGAATTTGTATTCTCCTGGGACAAAATACTGTGTGGAATACGGGAAACTGTTGACTTTTTATTTTGCTGCTTTCTAGGAGGATGTGGAAAGAATAGGCAGCAGCAAAGTTGCATAGTTTTTGTATCATGGGTTTCTTATCCTTTTTTCCCCTCTCATTTTGTATTTCAGGATACAAAATCTAATTTCAGCTTCAATGAAAGTTAAGATAACAGCATATGCGATAGCCCTGGCTTTGCACATTAACCGTTTTCAAACAAATCTGACAGTCTTGCAGCGAGATCTGAAACTACGTGAGAACAAGTATGTTTAACAGCACAATTGTATTTTTTAAATCTATTCTCTTACTAATGGGCTAAGAACTTCAGGGGCTCCACTGGCTTTTGAGGTGTGCCTATAAAACCGTATACTCCCCAGTTATTTTGGAACTAGCCTCCCAAATGTCCTAGACTACAGTGCTCATATCTTTCATTCAATAGGTTCTGCAGTCATTTGGTTGGGGATTATAGGAGTTGTAATTAACATTCCTAGGAATCCGGCTGACATTTCTCCCTTAAATGGGAAAAAATTCTCTCCCCCCCCCCGCCATCCCAATTCATAAGTTCAACAAATGAATGTTTTAAATAGTTGCTTGGTCTTGTATATATTGTTTCTGGAACACCAGAGTAGACAGATAACAAGGCAAAGAATAGGAGAGGCCAAAACAGCTGGTTCATTTCAGTATCTTGAAATGGAGCAGATTAAGTGTGATTATAAATTGAACTAGAGGAAGCAAACATGGGCTGTGCAGGACAGATGGCAAGTATGGACCCTAACTAAGATATCCTTTAGTACAAATTCTGTTTTCTTCTACATGAGGGGGTAACATTCATTCCTGGAAGAAAAATAAAATAATACAGTGATCCCTCGTTTTTCGTGGCTTCATGTTTCGCGGCTTCAGTGCTTCGCGGGTTTTTCAAAAATACAGGGGGGAAAAATGCGTCGGTAGGAGACAAGCGCCTCCTAGTGCTTGCTTTAAATGATGTCCACCAACTCAAGTTTCTGGTGCGAATCCTACTTCGCGGTTTTTCAGTTTTCGCGGAAGGTTCCAGTCCCCATTAACCGCGAAAAACGAGGGATCACTGTACTCTGATGCTGCGTACATCCCACCTTTAGTCATATAACTCTTAGAAAGTAATCCTTTGAATTTCTGACTGAAACACATTTTACTTTAGCAAGATCAGTGTGCTACGTTTTTCCTATGAGCCAATATTGATTGCATGGTAGGACAAGGGGCCCCTTACTTCTGATGCTGGATAACCAATCTATTACAACTGGTTATCCAGCATCAGCACCCAAAGTCTCAGTAATGAATTACCCTTCCCTTTAAACTTCCCTTTAAAGCCACGTCAAATCCCAGATCACGTCTTTAACACCAACAAAGCACATACATTGCTAGGAAAGATAATCAAGAATGCTAATTGGTAATATGTGGCTATAGAGATAATTAAAGAGGGCTGCTATTGGTCTCACACATTAAGTTCCAATTAAGATGACTTATTGCTCATGCCTACAGTATACATAATAATCTAGACAATTAACAACCAACACTAAATTAGCACTAAATTGAGAGTCAAGGGAAATGGAAAAGGGTTGGACCTAAGACCGTTATGGGAGTATAATGACTCCAGACTGATCGTTCTCTTGACTCCCTCCCTCCCTCCCTACAACTGCTGAATGCATGCAGATTACATTCCTATTGCCATATTGCCATACAGGTAGTCTTTGTTTAGTGACTGCCTTGTTTAAGGGCCATTTGCAGTTGCAATTCAGTCACTTTACAGCCAATCGTTGCATTTACAACTTTTGGGTGGTTGTTAAGCAAAGGAAAGCTGATGTAACATCATTAGTTGCTGTTTCACTTGGCGACCACTTTGCCTAATGACTTAAGTTGCTGGTTCCAATTGTGGTCACTAAACAAAGTCTACCTATACCTTCCCCCTTCACATCTGACAGACAGAACTCCCTTGCCAATAACTTTGCCTTACATTTGACTGCATCCTATTTTATGCTCAACCCTTTTAGTGTTTGTAATCGAGTGAAATGGCCTTTATGACCTGCTAGTTGGTTATTGATTTGACTGTCATAAAGTAAATGCTTCCAATAAGCTGCTTGGCAGAGTGCAAAGAGGAAGTACTCTTGAGACTATAAAGTATGCTGAAAACTGACTGAAAATGTTGTTCAAAAGAGAATGAGTGAGAGGGTGAACAATATAAATCCTAGATGTAGTTGAACAGGCTAAAGTCCTGATTTGGGGTATGAAAAATGGTCAGTGACTGACTGCAGTTGTGAAATATTTACCCTCTACCAGTAATTTCAGTTCAACCAGGCTTAGTCAACCTCTCCTGTCTCTCAGGTGATGAAAAAAGTACCATGTTGCTTCACCTATCCATTCAGGTAGTCCTTGACCATTCAAAGTTCCCATGTCTGGGGGTAGTTACAACCCAGATTTGAAGTTCCAACAGTTGGGCCCACCCCGTAGTCATATGGCTGCACTTCAGGCGCTTGGCAACCAGGCCATATTTGCAACCATTTGCAGTGGCCACATTTCATGACAGTTTTGCCCCAAGGCAGCATTTGCTTCTGGTTTTACCACTTCATAGGAAAACACTGAATGACCACTGTAAAAAAATAATAATCGTAAAATCAGATCAGTCAGCCCACTTTATGACCAACCTGTGTTATGCTCCTTTATGGTCATAACTCGAGGACTACCTGTATTCATGCAAGAGGTCAATGGTGAATTATGGGGGAAATGATGTAATTCTGTCCAGTGCAAAAACAAAAAGCAAAAATAAGATGCTGGTGGTAATTTTTTTTTACTACATTAAAGGAATACAGGACATTTGTTTTCCATTTTTCAGAAATGTTTTGGGTAGGATGTTGTTGCTTCTGGCAAGTCTTCTCCAATCTCCAGCTGTGTTGAACTACAACTCCCATCAGATGAGGCTTACCGTCCAATTCATCAGGAAGCCTCTAGTTAGAAAGGCTGGCTTGAGGCTTGGCTTTTCTTCAAGCGTGATAGGCTCTTGATTCAATCAGCATGTTGCCTTACTTTGCGGGAAGAAGTTTGCTGGCATCATCAAAAGCCCCAATTTTTTAGCCTAAGGAGCTTAGAATGTAAGTTATGGTTGTAATCTGACAGCCAAAGGAGGGAAAGGAACAGGAAAAAGCCAAAGTCACAAACTGTAAAGAGAAGACTGCTAGAAGAAGAAAGAAGGCACTCTTTGAGCAGAACAATCTTTATAACTGACATTTTCTCTTTTAATGCAGAATACTTGACATTGCCAAGGCTATGAGATTGAAGATCAGCAAAAGCAAAAACCTCTCTGGATTTGAAGAACACAAATTAGGGACCTTATGCTTGCCTTTACCTGCACAGAAGTTACCTGCACGCAGCAGGAAACGCAAACTAATTTAAGAATGCTTTTTCCTCTAGGACTTAAAATAAGCTGGACAAATTATGGATCATCTGAGCAGAGCTACCATTTATCCTGAAAGGAGTGGAGAGATTTGTACCTGTAGTTTATACATTTTTGTTTCTCTCTTGAGGTAGTTTATCAGAGATCTGCACTTTTGTTGAAGTGCTATGTTGTCATTTGTGATATTTGAACATTGGGCATCTTGGTTCAAAACAGCCATATAAGGAATAGTTTCCTCCATCCATGTAAAACAGTTAAAATGTGAGCATGGCTGAATATGTACAATATTTAACATTAACATTAAATATTTTAATGTTTAAAATGTTCCTTATGTTTTTGGTAATACTAATTTTTTTTTAAAAAAAAATCTGTGGTTAATCGTTTTTATTTAATTATGTATTTTGTTGTAACATTCCCAACTATTTGTTCTACAGCTTTTGGGTTAATTTCTAGGCTCTTTTCAGCTTTTTAGCTTACTGTATTTTTTTAAAATAAAAATGTAGTTGTAGATTTAACTGGTTCTTTAAAGCAGTGGATAGTTTGAACAAGGTGAATAATCTAAAATCACACAATTTACCTGTGATCAGGACATGGAAAGCAGGTGGTTGCTATAAAAGAGAGTGATAATACACTATTCTTCTCCAATCTGGTCACCTATAAACATATTGGGCCTCCACTGTCATAATCTCTAGCCAACACAACTGAATAAATGTCGATATAGCAGTCCAGACTTATTTATTAAGACAGCTTGGTTCTTAAAGACTGGAGAGCTATCATCTGTCTCTTTGGTCCTTCTCACACTGTACCTTACATTCCTTCTCCCTAATGCCCAGAATCTTGTCAAAATTCCTACAAGGTGAACCATATTTTATAAACAGACAAGCCACACTTACATGCACACATTATATTTGGTTGACATTGGTCTATTATTAACCTTCGTGCAGCTTAAACTTTCTATGGTAGGCTGGAGTTATAAATAGTACTAATAAAGCCAGGTTCATATAAACTGAATTTTGGAGGCATATGCAGTATCCCTGGCTCCCATCTCTCACACACCAACAACTTGCAGAACATTCAAGGAATTTCTCTTCATTGTGCAGTTAATTGAAGACACTTGTGGCTTGCCACCTTCCATAATGCATCAGGAAAAAATAAATCAGCAAAATCTCTGCATTTAAAATAAAATATTTTTTTTATTTTGTACTACACATATTTCTCTTTATAAAACTTTTCAAAGAGTAGTTTGATTTTCTTTTAACAAGATATATGTTAAACAAGATGTACCAGATTATCATCCAGCCCAGTTATAAACTTAAACGGATTAGTGGTCAATTCCAGTTAAGCTATAATGCTTTAAGAAGTGGTCTATGGCTCAATGCACTTTATTGCTGACAGTGCAGTCTCATGTATGTTTGGAAGCGAGATTATAGCAGAGTTTACTACAAGGTGTGTGGTATAAAACTGCAGTTTAAAAATCAAAGAACTGAGGCAATTAAGTTAGTGGCATCTAATTTTTAATAAGACATTCAATTGATTGTTTACAGAGGACTGAGAACCGTCAATGACTTGTTTGTAATTGTAGCTCATGAGGGAGTACGTTGTACTGGGAATATTGATGTTGAATTCATAATCTGTGTTGGTAGTTAGAAAAGCTGTTTCTATTAAGTAAAATGTTTCTGATCCTGCAACAGTAGGCGCTAGTTCATTCTCTTTACTCCTTTCTTAAGAAGCCTAAGAGAACTGGGAAACGGGCTTCAGAGAGAAAGCCCAACTGGCATTTTTCCCCACTTCCCACTCAGGGAAATGCTTTCTGCACCTGATAAACTGGACCCAGCCCTGTAAAAATACTTCTGGCTTGCTTATTTTACTGGCTTGCAGCTTAAGCCAAGGCATATTTATTCCAAAATGGAACAGTTAACAATTGAACTTTCCTACGCGTGCATAGGATTTCAGACCCAGCTGCAAAGAAGTTCTACAAAACCATGATATTTTTAGATCACACCTTTTAAAAATGTTTACTTTTTTATAAGTATCCATACATATGAAGATAACAGAACCATAAATCCATGTGCAGGTGACATTCTCCTTTTCTCTCTCATTAAACAGTGCTTCCTTTTGAAAGCCGCCTGTTTTTACCGTTTTCTAGGAAATAATGAGCAACTGTAAAATAGTAAACACACATAACAAAGGAGAAACCTAGTAGAAAAAAGCCTCCTTTGTCCAGGTTCAGCCTCCGGCATCTTCAACTTAAAAGGGATGAAGTAATCTAAGATCCTACCCAAGCTGCTATGACTGGAGTGAATAGGACTGAGATTTCTATATTTGGTGCAGGGCAAGATTCTATGCCCCATTCAAACACAGAGGTATTTATAAATGTGTGGTTACTATGGTCTATTGGTTATCTCAAGAGCACTGTTCCATGTTCTGACAGTAGATGATAAGATGTAACTGAACAAACCAAAATCCTATTGTCTCCTAATCAAGTGCTCCTGACCTACCAGAGATTACAGCTTACCAACCGAGAGCTGGTGAGATTTATTTCCATGCTAACAAATGCAGCGTAGTGGCAGCGCACACTACAGTAGACTTGTCTAGCCTTCAGATCAACAGAGACCCTCACAGTCACCTCTGAAAACAAAATCAATAGAGGTTTTTTTTCAGTTTATGTCCTATAATTGTGTCCTTTTATTTCTCCCTGAGCCAGAGCTGATGCATCAATAATTCAATAATACAAAACCGCTGCAACAGAGGTGTCAAAATCAAGGCCTGGGGGCCAGATCTGGCCCGTAAGGTGCTTAGATCTGGCCCGCAGTGGCTCTGCCAGTGAAAAGGGCATGCCGGTCAGCCATCTTGAGCTGTGCTTTCACTGGCAGAAGGTTGCACGAAGCTGTTGCAGCCGAAAACAGAGCTTGGGAGCCTGTTTTCGCTGGCAGAGCGCTCGGGGCCCCCACAGGCGCCCCACGACATGAATGATGTTGAGCTGACCACACCCAAGGTGAAACACAATTCTGATGCAGCACTCAATGAAATCGAGTTTGACACCCCTACTCTATATTACTGGGGCGCCAATCACACCCTTTTCATTTTGATCACTTCTTTTAATTACAGTCGTATGGCAGACCCAGATTAGCCTTCAAAGTCCTGAGATTTTAGCCTACTATATTATTGCTTGCCACCTAACTGTTAAAACAGGTACAAGCTCCCGTGAAGTAAAGACAAATGACAGGGCTAGTTCACTTTGGTTCCTTTAAAATACCTTCATTACTTAATCTTGAGAATTTCATTAAAAACTCTCCAAGAAATCAACTTGCTGAGTTACCATATCTTGCTTCCTCTAAGACAGTGTTTCTCAACCTTGTCAACTTGAAGATGTCTGGACTTCAACTCCCAGAATTCCCCAGCCAGCGAATGCCACCACCTGTATTAAATGCTTACAAAGGCACAGCTTACTTTCAATTTGCCACTCCTGTATAAAACTACGTTCAAGTTCGGAGCAGTAACCCTAAAGTTACTGGGAGCTGCTTCTAGAAGTCCATTTTCTCATTTTTTTAAGACTTTATTTTCAATCCAGCATCACCATATTATGGCAATGTTGATATTAACATAAATACAGCTCATCCTGGAAAGATCTACACTAGTGTACAAGTTATTATTTTGCTAAAAACTCAAAACACCATTCCGCTTTGAGGGATCTTATTTTCTTCCTACCCCCCCCCACCCCAGTATTTTGATAAGAGTTCTAACTTATCTCTGCTTTATGTAACTTTATATATATATTGCCATATTCCTGATCTAATACTCTAGAACAGGGGTTTTCAACCTTTGCAACTTTAAGTCTGAAGGACTTCAGCTCCCAGAATTCTCCAGCCAGAAAAGCTGGCTGGAGAATTCTGGGAGCTGAAGTCCTTCAGACTTAAAGTTGCAAAGGTTGGAGACCCCTGCTCTAGAACCTAGAACCATGATGGCAAACCTATGGCACGCATGCCACAGTTGGCACCCAGAGCCCTCTCTGCAGGCACGCAAGCCGTCACCCAGCTCAATTCCACCATGCATGCATGCACACCTTCTGCCAGCCAGCTGATTTTTCGGTCTCTGCTGTGTGTGCGGGTGATGTGTGCATGTGTGGGCAGGGGGCGAGGGAGGGTCACGCACGCATGTGGGCAAAATGGTGGGGGCCCGCCCTCCATTTTTCATTTCTGGAGGCTTCAGGGAGGCCTGCTAGGCCCAAAATGGGTTGCGGGGGTGGGGGTCGTACACATGCATGGGGGTGAGAGGGGAGCGCAGGGAGTTGTGCGCGCATGCACAGGGGTGTGGGGCATATTGCTGTTGTGCGCGCGCAATTTCAGCATGTGAGGAGAAAAAGGTTAGCCACCACTGCTCTAGAACCTTAAACCAGCGTTTTTCAACCACTGTGCCGTGGCACACTAGTGTGCCATGAGATATTGTCTGGTGTGCCGTGGGAAAAATTCCTGCCAGAATATCAGCTTTGTGTTCAGCCAAACAGGCCCAGGTTAACAGAAATATGAACAATTATAAAATACTTTATTATTTCATAATAAAGTAATTATAAAATAATTTATTTGTGTTTATTTGATTCCTATTCAAGAGAATTACTTTATATATAGTCAATATAGGCACAGAGTTAAATTTTTTTAACATTTTCTAATGGTGGTGGTGTGCCTCGTGATTTTTTTCATGAAAAAAGTGTGCCTTTGCACAAAAAAGGTTGAAAAACACTGCCTTAAACAATGTTCATATATCTATTGGTAACTGCTCTGTTATTTTCAATGGGATTAACTTCTCGATAAATTATATATGTTCCCTCTGTGTGTATTGGATGACAACTCCCATCATTGCAAAAACATGCTGCTTTGGATGATACGTTCAGCACATCTAGAAGGCACCAGAGGGGAGATAACAATCATACACAACAGCCAAAACTGAGGTCTTTTCAGTATAGAAGAAAGCAACTCCTGTTCCTGGAATAAAAGGAAATTAATTTCAAGCTATGCCAAGGTACTGATGCCAAGCAGGCCAACAAATAGGTCAAGGCACCCAGGATTTCACTGACATTAAACTAAGTGGCTTTTTGGCAAATTGCTACGAGTGTAAGCTTAAGTGAATCCCCACCCACTCCTCACCTACACATGATATAAATAGCAAGTGATGTTGCATTTGTAAGAATGGATACAATTCCTTCTGATAATATTGCTTGCACATCACTCCTACTTTGAGCCACATTGAAAGGAGTGAACTGAAACAGAAGGAAGGTAAAAAATTATCTGGGAATTTAATACCTCACATGGAAAGCAGCCTCCCTCTTCCCCTTCTTTGCAACTATTCCTTTTAAAACTCCGTAGGAGGCAAAAATGCAAGTAGGTGACCCTCAACTGCCTTTGTGACATCACAATTATTAGATCAATCCCCTCCCTTAGTTAGACGTAATTCTGAATAATCAGGTCAACAAAGGAAAGGAATAAGCAGGCATAAGAAGCAGGCATATCTTTTGATGCTGCAAAAATACCATTTTCTAAGGAATGAACTTGGGCCTGATGCAAGGATGCAGATGTGAAAGCTGAGGCAAGCTCTCAAAACACTCAATAGGGCATAGTCAGCTGGACAAGGTTGTCGCTGGCTACCAGTCACACTCCCATTAATTCTGATGTACTCACAATGCTAGCCAGTCAGCTGAAAAACATTTGAATGTGAATTTGTTCAAAGTTGCCGTGAACATAATCCGGAAGATGGAGGCAAATCTGCACACCATCACAGAATAGTGCAGAAGATACTACCATTGTTATGACAACCCCCATCTACTCCAGCTGCTATCCTGGCTGTCACATTTGATCCTTTCTGGCTGCTTCCAGCTGTTGACACGCCTCGAGACGATTCTTCTATGTGAGGCCTGGCTGGAGGGTTCTCTAAGGTCCAGGCAACATCAGACCTGAAGAACAGAAATACCACAGTCATTGGTCCTTCCCTCATACGGTACCGGAAATATACTTGGTCTGCATTTAAGGAAACCTATGTCAGGAAAGAATTCATTTTGTAGCTTGAATTTTCTAAGCTTAGTAAGTTTGAGACATGCGAGAGTACAATTTTCATTACCAGCCAGTGTCAGTTGAAGTTACTAGGCAAGATAATAATGCACACCCAACTGAATAAATATTGCTTTGGCGAGAATGGCGCTTTGCAAAGTCTGAACATGCCTTTCTAAAGGAGGCAAGAACTGCCCTCAATCAGTGTTTAGTGCCAACGATGAAATTACAATTTTTTTTTTGACACTTGCTATGCAACAGCAGCGGAATGCTGCTATGTCTGCCAAATATCTTAGGATACAGTGCTTACAGTTCTAACAATTTGTAACTGCTGTCTTAGAGTTTCTGCTTTGAAAAGCAAAAAAAGAATGGAAAATCTGTAAGTTTCTTTATCTTTGATCTAGCTATACACAGATGGTTTTAACAAAATGCTGACTACCACCCGAAGTTCAGGAAAGGGAAGGCATTTACCCATTGAAATAACATCAACATAATCAACAATAGCACACCGAGCAGAATTTAACTTCTCTTCATCATATCTTTTAACTTCTGTGCAAAGAGATTCACACGATCACCCCAGCAGAACTCTCAAGAATATCACCTCCTATCTGCAAACTGAACTTCAGAATCCATGAAAAAGCTTCTTGACTTGATCCTGGTTCATTAGCCCTGGATCTGGGAGGCAATCACCCAGGCTAGATGAGTGAATTCCAAGAAATATTTTGCAAAGGAGCTCTGGAGGGTGGAGTCTGCAGGGGGGAATGGAGGAGGCTAGAGGGAACCTTGGGAGCGGATGTTATGCAGCAGCAGCACCATGCAAGAAGACTGGTGAATGAATGGAGTGGTGACACAATAGCACAGGGAGACTGTGGGACTTACCAGAAAGACTTGTGACCTTACCTGTTGGCTTTCCCATAAACTTAGCTTATGAGAAGCTATAAGGGAAGGGTGCAAATGATAATCAGGTGATTGCAGAGATGGTACAATGGCTGGAATTCTAAGGCCCGGTTGTAAGTACTACTCATTTAATGTCACTGCAACTTCAAATGATTGCTGAGCGAGTGGTTGGTAAACAGGAATCACCAGTGTACTACCTAGTATCCTTTGAGATTTGCAAATAATATTCAATAAAGAAACAAATTATTGTCATGACAAGTTAATCCATTCATCCCCAGTCTAGAACTGCCACTGACAGGAGTTTTTCATTTACTGAAATACTGCCAAACTTACTTTTTTCTGAAAGCAAGGATCTTATTATTCTGAATGACACAATCGTCCATGCTGGATACTTGCTGTAGAATAGTCTTTTTGCTCTTCCCTTGAAAAATCAAGTTATCTTGTACGAAAGCCTTGGTTTGATCAAGCATCTCAATCCCGTAAGCTCGGAAGGAGTGGATTCTGTTCTTGGTTACCTGGAGTGCATAACAGGACAGTAACATGTCATTCCTTTTCACAGTGAATATGAAGGACCAGTTGGCTATCAAACTTAATTCAAGCAGAAACAGTTCTCTCACAAATGGATTTTTGAAGGCAAGTTAAATGGTTCTGCAATTCCTTTGGAAAAATGTGTTTTCACAGGAACTGACAATCAGCCAGTTCTCAAACCGTAGGCAGAACTCCAGGACATGGAACTGTTTTTAAAAACCTGATTAGGTTGCCCAGGCAGAATAAGAGCTCAATACTCTGATTCTCTCCTGCCATTTAAAGAATTTTCTATATTCTTAAAATACCTCAATACATAGAAACATGTAAGGCATATTGAAAAAGTTTTGTGCATCACTACGGAAGCAAAATGTTAATTGCTTTTCCTTTTCCTGTCCAAAAGCAGACCTGAGCACTCTATGGCCTGTGGGCCACTTCCAGCCCAATGCAGTCTAAGAGTTACATCTGACACTTTGGCTGTCCCTATCTGGACTGCAATGGCGCCCCTATTGGTTCGGTTCTCTGCAAGAGTCCCAATTTTTCATGGGACTCGTTGAGAAAATTAATTGCCACTTGGAGGACCTTTATCTATTGTTCAAGGGGACCAATGTACTCAGCACATATCCCACAGCTCTATCATTGCCCTGCTTGACTTTTAACGTTACTAGCTGGCATTTTGAGAAGCCAAACATCAGTGTCTAGCACAGCAATGGATTTCTGCCAGCATTACTGCCGGTTCACTCCATGTGCATGCACAGTTGCCTGTAAACAGGTCTGTGCATGTGCAGGACATAAAAAATGTCAAAAAAATATGCTGTGGTGACCAGGAAACCTGTTTGGGAGCGGGGCGAGCCTGCCATCCCTAACAGTTCAGTGACCCTGTTACAATTTCTACTACTGGTTCGCCCGAACCAGTGCAAATAGCTAGCAACCCACCTCTGATCTAGCATCAGCTTTATTTCCCATGCTTCTTCTGTCCTCACAACAATGTTTCTGTCCATGTCACATTCTTAGGAGAAAAATAAAGGGTAAGTGGCTACAGTTTGATCCACCAGAAGTCCCTGCCAGACAGACAAATACTAGATGGTATTTGGCAGGGAGTCACAGGGAGATGAATAAATATGGCAACAAGGAACATCCTTACCTATTTGCCTTCTTGAAAATACATATCTTGTGACAGGCCATGCCTGCTCTAGCAACTATTTAGTCACTCAGCAAATTCTCCCCTGTGACAAAGGTTCCTCTAAATTGGGATCCTCTATTTAAATGATATACTTAAATAAGCCCATGTGAATCAATTAGGACTTTACATATCCAGATACAAGTTGGATGGGTAAAATGGAGAACAGAACAGGGGGAAAAAATTGCTTTCTGACCCACTGGGAGTTTTGAGGGATGGAGGAAGAGTAAGGCATCTTTTCCTTCTGCACATGTGCATTACTGCCTGCCTCCCTTCATAGTACTGTATAAATTTATATGTTCAGATTTGAGGCCCACTATTCTCTAATAGCTCAGAATTCCCGAAACTTAATCTGTCATATTGGATACTGCGTGTATGCCAACATACATTGTTGTTTGAATCCCCAATCAAGTACGCTTCCCAGAGGGCAATGTTTGATGGTTCCACTTAATTCTGGCTACAGAGAGTAGCACGATGCCCAGTAAGTCATCTAGATAAACATTACCAGGCCCTTCCATTTTTTTTTACTGAGGAAGGATGGGGCATTCTTTGATTTTTAATGACAGGGGAGGGCAATTGTTCTTTATTTTAGGGTTCATGCTAATTTTTGCATTTTCTTCCACTAAATGAGGGTTAGCTATATCAGCAAGATTAAATTGATGCAGTTGAGGGGAGTTCTAGGAGATAGAAGAAAAGGCTATGAAACTATATGTCTATGGAGATTCTCAAGTCATCCAGATCGTGATTGCTCCAAAGGTGCTTTTTCAAAAGACAACTGGATTTTCTTCTTCTTTTTCTTGAAGATGTTTTGCTTCTCTCCCAAGAACTGAACTGAAGAAGCTTCTTGGATGAAAAATGGAACATCTTCAAGGAAAAAAGCAAAGAAAGTCCAGTTGCCTTTTAAAAAGCACCTTTGGTGCTATGCAACTACATTGCAACCTTGGAATTAGGAGAGCTGCAACATCAGATTTCCAATGCATTTGGTGGTAGGAATCACCCAACTCAGTAAACACTGAATCCAACCCTTTTTGACTCCTTTGCACCTATCGTTTCTTGGTGCCAGTGTAGAATTAATGTTCTGTAATAAATTTCTCCCTAAAGCATTTCTCCTCCAAGGAATGGTCTAAAATGTTTACTTGATGGCATCTTCTCTTGGGAAAATAATGGATCCTGGCCAAAATCCAAGTAAAGGCAGCATCAAATGAGTCTCAAGTTTCTCACTGATGTTATCCAGTGGAGGATGAGCATTGCAAGATTCAGAGACATGATTTCAACTGCCAATCTGGCTGGGAAATTCATGGAGGGACTTTGAATCAGCCACCCACCTTAATCTTGCCAACTTCACAATGAGAGCATCCCTTTTGGGAGAAAGTAGGCGATACTAATAATTATACTAATAAGCATGGTCTTTTTTTAGGCACCCACCTTCATGTCGGCTGCCTGCAAGAGTCGGAGGCCACATCCCTGATTTCCTAGAACGTCATTCTCCGTGATGACCCCATCGCCCTTGGAGCTAATGCCATGGCTGCTGTTGTCATAGATCCCATTGCCACGGAGTTCCACCCGGCACTCGGCTTCTACCAGGACTCCCCCAAGGCTATTGCAAGAAATGCTGTTATTTGCAATTCGGGTGAGTTGCGAGCTTTGAAACACTGCCACCCCGTAGTCTTGGTTGGCGTGGATGGCATTTCCAATGATATTCAGAGCTTCGCTGCTTTTGACATACAAACCAGCAGCTGGGGGGGGGGGGAGAGAGAGAAGAGAATACAGAGGGGAATCAATTCTCTTAACAAAAATAAAACGAGGAGAGAAAGCCAAAGTAGACCGGCATGCAGTCTCAATAAATTCCCTAGTTCAGTGGTGGGCAAACTCATTAGTCAATAGAGCCAAATATCAACATTACAACGATTAAAATTTCTTTTGAAAGCCAAAAGTGTGGCCTGTTTTGTGGGAGGGGCTCAGCGGTCATGTGACCAGGTGGGCATGGCCAACTTGAAAAATGTGGTGAAACGCACTTAACGACAGTCTTGCTTAGCAACCAAAATTTTGGGCTCAATTGTGGTCATAAGTTCTTTCTTTCTTTCTTTCTTTCTTTCTTTCTTTCTTTCTTTCTTTCTTTCTTTCTTTCTTTCTTTCTCTCTCTCTCCCACTTTCTTTTTCTTTCTATTTTTCTTTCTTTCTTTCTCTCTTTTTCTTTCTGTGTCTCTCTCTGTGTGTCTCCCTCCTCCCTCCACCCATCTCTCACTCTGTGTGTGTGTGTGTGTGTGTGTGTCTGTTTCTCTGATTCCTTCTCTTCCTCCCTCTCTCTCTGTGTCTCTCTCTGTGTGTCGCTCCCTCCCCCCCGTCTCTCTCTGTCTGTCTCTCTGTGTGTCTGTCAGTCTCTCTCTCCCTTCCTCCCCCCCCCCCCGGGAAGCAGCGGAGGGGCCGGCATGTCCCTCTTCCCTCCTCTGGGGAGGCTACGGCTGCCTCCTCCTGCAACGAGCGAGTGGGCGGGCGGAAGCACCCGAGGCTGCAGCTACCTTAAGCGCTGCTGAGGCTGTCTGGGCACCACACGTCCACCTCCTTCCCAGCCCCGTGGGGCAGGCAGCCCTGGAAAATGTGCCGTGGTGGCCGTAGGAGGGAGCTGGTGGAAACGCGCCCAGTCGTCCTGCCCGATGCCCCTCCTGGGCGACCTCAGACAGCGGGAGCTGTGGATCGCAGGGCTCGGGGGCAGCAGCAGCCACCTATGCAACAGATGAAGTCTGCCCGTGGCTGGGTGGAGGAAGAGCTGCCCTCGAGGGGCCAAAGAGCCGCTTGTGGCTCGCGAGCCGCGGTTTGCCAACCACTGCCCAAGATCACTGAGAGACAAGGAATTTCAGGCAGCTATTGAGTGTAATTTGGGGGCAGTAATAGGGCAGCCAGGTACAGTCACAACAATCAACCCAAAAAAGCAAGAGTATGCCATGGAGTCCTTGTCATCATCATAATCATCCCTACTGTACGATCAGCATCACAGTCTAGAGCTTAGCTCTCTGCTTCTGTTACAATTCACACATTTCAGCAATGAAAACTGCACAGCCCCAGTTGAGGCTCACTAAAAAGTCATGCAATGCAATTGTCTCTTTGGCACGCCTTATGAATTCTTGGCACACACACACACACAAAATTTCAGATGGCAACCCAAATGCCTATATAAAGTCAGTCAACGAAACTTAAAATGAGCTCTTCCCCAACTTTATATAAAATTGAAAATAAAGTAATAATTACAAATTATTTACTATTCAGCTTAGACTAAAACTGGATCAAAAGCAGCAAACAAAACCCCCAGTGTTCACTAGAAATTAGCATGTGGTTTATCCACACAAGTATCATGCAGCAGGCTAACATGTTTTGTAAAGGATTATGACAGCTCTCTACATTACTGTGTTTCTGCAGGGACTTTGCACAAATTATTAAGTGGTGGCCCCTTTGAGGTTTCCTTCATATTAAGCTGGTGTATCCAATTTTGCTAGGACTCACCTCCATTATGATTAATGTTGTTTGACTCCACAAGGGCCACGTTGATGGGCCGCCGGGAAGTCAAGCGTTCATCCTCGCTCTCCAGGTCATTCTCCCAGTTGGCTGCTTCTCCTTCTTCATTGAAGTTCTCATTGCCTCCTTGGTTGACAAGATAATCGTTAGCATTGTCTTTGCGGCAAAACACTGCGATGCCATAGATGCTGTTGTGCCCTATTTGATTGTTGGTAACATGGGGAAGGCTAGATGACATTATCCAGACACCACAGCCCTTATTACCTACAAGAAAAGCATGGAGAGCTGTCAGGTTTCCTTTCAAATTATGTCAAATTTTTGACACTAGAACCGAGAAGCACTTTGGTTCAAGTTAGTTTAGTGAGCTTACTTTATTGCATTGAAACCGCATCCAACAAAATTAAATGCCATCTTCAGTGTACATCATACATAAGAAAACTATAAAACTAAAACAGAAACACACATCCTTCACATTCTATACAAGTCTCCTGCACTTCCTAGCAAGGGAAATCTTGAGGCTCAGGAATGGAAGACATCCATTTCTAAAACTGGATTCAGGTATCAAAAACCAGAGGTCTTTGTCCTATTTTGACCTATCAGTAGGCTTGAACACTGTGCCACGCACAGATTTGTTCAGAAACCCCACAGATGTGGAAGAGAAATCTCCATGGGAAAAAAGGCATGAGTTCCACCTGCTCTTGTGACAATGATCTTCATCACAAGCCACAGAAGAATGAGATAACCTAAATGCTCAATGCACCAAATTCACAGGATGCCATCCAATTTAGATACTCTAAAAATGTCCTTTGGATCTTCATGTTCTGCAAGAGAATCGGCAGCTACTCAGGCCAAATTCTAATTACGTGGATAGGCTCAAAACGGTTCCAGGTAGCATTAAAACAAAAACCTATATTTTGCAAATGTATCCCACATTGCATCTGGAAAGGGGATTTAGAACAGGCTTACCATAAATGGTGTTTCCCTCTACAAGTCCTTTTCCTCGTTCTCCGATAACCACTCCATCTGAATAGCCACAGCAGATCAGGTTACTCCTGAGGAAAGGATCTCCCCCACGCCGGATGTCTGCACCTCCCCACTGGTTCTCTCGGATCACATTTTCTAAAGTGTGGTAGGAAAATCAGTCAATGAAGAATTACTAAAAAGCCATCTTCAAGAAGAATCCAGCATTGATTTCTAAAGACGTCCTAGATCAGTGATGGCGAACCTATGGCACGGGTACCAAAGGTGGCACGCGGAACCATTTCTTAGGGCACGCGAGGGGTTGCCCTGTCAGCTCCAGCGCGCATGTGTGTGCTGGCCAGCTGATTTAGGCCTTCTTTTGAGGCCATTTTGTGCCCTCTGGAGGCTTCAGGGAAGCTCCTGAAGCCTCTGGAGGTGGGGGGGGAGGCTGTTTTCACCCTCCCCAGGCTCCTAGAAAGCATCTGGAGTCTGGGGAAGATGAAAAAAAGCACGCCAAAAGCAGGGGGTCACGCACATAGCATTATGGGTGTGGCACACCCACGCCCGACCCCCCTGCACTCCCCCCGCTTTTGGCACGTAAGCCAAAAAAGTTTAGCCATCACTGTCCTAGATGGAAATTCTATCAAGCCAGCCCGATACCATTCTTCTTTATGCCCCTTCTGCACTATTTTGACTATTTAAGATTGCTAGGGATAGGCTAGCCCAGGGATCGGCAACCTTAAACATTCAAAGAGCCATTTGAACTCATTTCAAATGCACCGCCCCGAGTCCCTTTTTGGGAGAGTGGCGCGGTATAGAAGTCCAATAAATTGAAATGAAATGAAATTTTCCACAGAAAAGAGTGGAAAGCCACAAAACCGGGAGCCACAAAACCCTTCTCATGCCTGCCTCAACCCTTCTCATTTCCTGAGCGGCCACAGAACTAGCATATGTAGTTGAATTAAATGTTCTGTTTTCTTTTTTGGGATTTATCCATGGTTGGCCTCCCGGCGGTCGAAAAGCTCAACAAATCACGTGCCTGCAGGTATCACACATTGACGGCTATGACTCATATTTTGAGATAAAGGGAGCCGCAGCAGAGGGATGAAAGAATCACATGCGGCTCCAGAGCTGCGGCTTGCTGACCCCTGGGCCAGCCTATCATTACAAAGTGCAGTTCAAAGCTCTGTGGCAGCCACAGTCAAGAGACGACCAGCAGGGAAACACCATAAAACGGAATAGCAAAAATTCTAATTTGTCAATACTCACAGCCTCTCTTAGTGGGGGGAAATTAAAATATTGGGATTTGGGAGAGGCATTTTGGGAGGGTGGGATTCTTTAAATCTGACAAAGGCTTAACAGACCACTGCATACCTTAAAAAAATCTCTTATCTCTGAAAATATTGGGCAAATCTTTGTTTCCTCCTTTTGCATTTTCAGGAGCAAAGTAAGCATTTTAAACTGTCCATTCCCCTGCTCCACCACCACCGCCACTCCTATCAGCCAAAAAAGGACTCTGTACTCTGGCATTTCCACTTTTTCAGGAAAGGGAAAGAAAAAAGAAAAGAAGGGAAAGGGAAAGGAAAGAAGAAAGGAATTGGGCTTCCTTTTCTGACCTAGTTCTGAACACCTAATAGCCTTGGTATACCATTTGGGAATTTGGGATAGGAATGCAGCCTGTAGCTAACTGTTCAGACCTGACATGATGTCTTCGATCATACCTACTGCTGCTTTCTAGGCAGAGTTCAAAGAACATCTGGAAAAGTTCCCCTATCTGCCTCAAATGTTTACAGAGGAAGGAATAGGTAGAGGCTAGCAACCAGACAAGAGAACACACCACAACATGTCTTTGTTCTGAACAAAGGCAGTGAAGCGAAGCACCAGTGAGCTAGGAAATAAGTAGGTCAAGCAGCTTTCAACCAGAAACTCAGAAGATTGTTTTAGAAAGCATAACGTCTCCTAATTTTCATTTTCAGCAGGGGGAAAAAACACCTTTGCTTACCTACAGGATTAGTGTAAGGTTTAGAATAGTGGTACCAACCTTGGCAACTCCAACATGTGGGCATCAAGTCCTAGAATTCCCCAGTCAGCAAGTCCACATGTCTTAAAGTTGCCAAGGTTGGACACCTACAGTTTAGAAAGAGATCCTTTGCGAAATACTTTGAAAACTTTGCATCAATTTATTTTAGAGGATGTGGCTTCAAAAAGAATGAAGCAACACAGCAATTCAAGTTAGAATACAAAGCTTCGAGGGTGACATCCTATTAGATTCAACCCCTATCAAATATAAAAAGTTGTCTTTTCTTACCTGTGATTTGGCCTCTTCCATTCTCATTCACAGCTATACCAGCAGCAAGACCCTGGAATATATGGTTCCCACTGGAGCAAAAAGAAAGGAGCCAGTTTTTATAGGACATTCATGTACTTGCTGACAAATTTTCCCAGTAGTTCATATCGATCAGTGTTTCTCAACCTTGGTGACTTTAAGTCCTGTGGACTTCAACTCCTAGAATTCCCGAGCCAGCTATGCTGGCTGGGGGATTCTGGGAGTTGAAGTCCACAGGACTTAAAGTCACCAAGGTTGAGAAACACTGATATAGATCAAGAGATTCGATTGCATCAATAGCAAAACAATAATAATATTTTTTTTTGCTCCAACATGTTTGCTTGCTTGCTTTCTTATACTTTTTCAGTTTTCACCTGCATCTACTTTTTTCACGATTCCCCAGTGGTTTGGCTTTCATTGTGCATGACTTACCATCCTAGTTTAGATCAAGGTTTATAATTTAGTGTTTAGCCTAAATGAGACCCCTCTGGCTTGTTCAATCGGCTATGATTAAAGCAATCCTATTACTAGTATATTACAATACTATCTCCTTTTCACATCAGATCCTTTCTTTTCTTAGCCCTTGATATAGATCAGATTTTTAGGCAGGTCAAGCTGAGTTAGTTTTCTAGTGGAATGGTGGCAATTAAGGTGGGGGCAATAAAACAAGAAAGGCAAGATCTTAAGCATGGAGGGAAAAGCCACAATGTCCAAGTCTTCTTTTTGACTTTCCAAATGAATGGGAATCCCCATCCCCAATTTTGTACATTTCCAAAATAATGGTAACCTTGAAAACAATTATACTGAATGCTTCAGGGGTGGGTTCCTGCCAGTTCTAACCTCTTCTATAGAAGAGGTTCCACAAATCTACAGTGTCGTTTAGAATTGGTTCCAGCTCCCTTCCTCCCGCCCATCCGCACATCAAGATGAAGAGCGAGAGGAGGAATTCTGGGAGTTGAAGTCCACAAGTCTTGAAGCTTTCAATCCCTGGGGTTTTTTTGTCTAAAGGGTTAGGGGTGCAAGGATCTTGTAACTTGACAGCTTTAAGATTTGCGTGCTTCAAATGCCAGAGTTTCTGAGCCAACATTTTGGTTGCTAAGCATGAGCATTGTTAAGTGAGTATCACCACATTTTACAAATTGGCCATGCCCACCCAGTCACATGACTGCCAAGCCACTCCCACCCAGTCACATGGCCAGCAAGCCACTCCCACAAAGCAGGCCACACCTACAAAAGAGGTTCTTAAAAATTTTGAAGCCCACCACTGGAATGCTTAGCTCAAACGTTGGGGAGTCTGCCTCATAGCTACAAAATGCACTACAATTCTTTAAAAGGGTGTCTAGGGACAATATTTTTTTTTAAAAGAAGGGCAGATATTTGGGGTAATCATGTTGATCTCCTGATCCCTGCTATAAATAAGCATTTGTTTTATTCTGGGGATGCCATTCGAGGTTGCTTCTGGTGTCAGAAAGTATGGAGCTACACTTGTATTCCCAGAGATGTGATTCTGGATGATACAGGATGCCCTTTTTTAAAATCCTTTCCATTCACACTTAACCACTTGCCATGTTGCCAATCAACACAAAGACATCTTCATGATGATAGCCACAGTTACCTCACAGTAAGGGGTCAAACTGATTCCTAACTGCAAAGGAAAGAAGCAGGAGCCCACCCCAGTGTGAAAACCATGATCAACTGCACTATCTCTTCCCATTTGCCTTATAGAGCAATCTTTCATGTGAGGGAAATCAACAGATTTTAGGCTTCTGGGATCTTTTTTTCTGGGTGTGGGTGCTAACCCAAGATGACTGATGATAAGGAAGAACCAGTCTGCTCTAGTGGTTAAGATGCTGACCTAGAAACCAGGAGACTGTGAGTTCTAGTTCTGCCTTAGGCTATTGATATTGGGGGGAGGGGGCAGGATAGGAGGCTGCCTTATTTATAAAAATAATAAAGGTGGGATAAAAAAAACCCTAATAAACAATAAAAACGCAACGAGCAAAGAACAGCACTATGTTCTGCCATCTCTCCCCTTGGTGCTTGCCAAACTCCTTGTCCTACTTGACTTAAAAAACAATTTAAAAAAGAAATATGAAAAAGGCTCGCATCAAGGTGCTGGTTGTCATCTTTAAAACGCTCCATGGCTCGGGACCTAGCTATCTGCGGGATCGGATCCTGCCCCATACATCCTCACGGCCGATCCGCTCCCACAGAGAGGGACTTCTCCGGGTGCCGTCCACTAGACTGTGTCAGCGGGCGACGCCCAGGGGAAGGGCCTTCTCTGTGGCAGGCCCAGCCCTCTGGAACGACCTCCCCCCCGACATTAGAACAACTACGGACCTCCGCTCCTTCCGTCGAAAACTGAAAACACACTTTTTCTGTCTGGCCGGCCTTGGTTAGTCTCTACCTCTGGGGTGTTTAGGGAATTTAGTGTTAATGGGGTTTTTAGCGCAGGGACGATCAATTTAATCTGCTTTTATTTATTGTATTTATTGTTTGAATATATTTTTATATGTTTTAATTTCCCTGTGCACCGCTCCGAGTCCCCTTGGGGAGAGGACGCGGTATACAAAATTAAAATATTATTATTATTATTATTAGTTTTTAGCATTATCTTTATTTCCAGCAATAAACATCACTGGATGTTAAAGAAAATATTTGGGGAGTGCATAGCCATCTCTTCACATATTACTCCTTTTCCCTTTCTAGTCCTTCTCTTTGCAACTGATTGCCTCTTGAGTTTCACTTGAGGTCCAATTTCCTGAGATGTACAAAAAAGGCCTGTAAAATATTTATTATTAAGATGGAGGAATTTTCAGTAGTAGTGCTGGGTGCCAGTTTAAATAAGGCTTATGATGGGATTAGACGGTGTTTTTAAACTGATTATTACACTATAAAATTTCATTTACTGGTTAATATTGTGCTGTTATTATTTTGCTTGTACTAAACATTTTATTTCATGCCAAATAAAGGTATTACTACTAAGACCTATCCTCCAATAAGAAGAGTTTGCTGGGTAACCATTTGGACAATATCCACCCCTCACACTTTCAAGGTATAAAATATGGTCCTAGTCCCAAAAGATACCACAATGTGTTGTGTATGCAATTGTTGATTGGAGTTGATGCATTCTAATGGAAAACTGTGTAAGAGTCCCAGCAATGCAGCACTAGAATAAAGACAATAAATTTCTCATTTTATAGGTGAGAAACATGAGCCAAGAGATAAACAGTCTGTCATAGAAATTATTGTTTTTGATTTGTAAACATTTCTGCAAATCACCCACAAATCTATCACTATAGGCAGTCTTCGACTTCGGATCACAATCGAGTCCCAAATTTCTGATGCTAAGCAAGACAGTTGTTAAGTGAGATTTGCCTCATTTTACGACATCTCCTGCCACAGTTGTTAAGTGAATCACTGCAGTTATTAAGTTAGTAACACAGTTGTTAAGTGAGTCTGGTTTCCCCATTGACTTTGCTTGTCAGAAGGTTGCAAAAGGTGATCACATTTCTTGGAACTCTGCATCCATTATCAATATGAGTCAGTTGCCAAGCATCTAAATCTTGATCCTGTGACCATGGAGATCCTGGAACAATTGTGTGAAAAAGAGTCCTATGTCACTTTTTTCAGTGGCACTGTAACTCCGATCACTAAACAAACTGTGGTAACAAACTGAGGTTCCCAATCTACCTTCCACCTTCCCTGTGATTTCTGAATCAGCCTTTCTGAAGCCTGCTATTTTTGCCAAGCTTCTTAATTTTGCCTTTTCTTTAGTAGCATCCCTTTGTACTTTTAAGTTCCTTGCTAAAGGGAAAGGGTAGAAGATATATAGGAATCTGATCTATCAGAGGATGCATCACTTTACCTCCTGGTTGCTGCTTTGGACATAGTGAGCAAACAACAAACCAGCTTCACCATCCTTTGCAATATTTATTTATTTTCAAAGTGATAAACAAGTCAATGCAGAAGTTGTTTTTGGAATTCTTTGGAAAGTTTTAACAGCCACACGAAAGTAATGTGCTTTCTTGACAAATTATAGTGTTAAAAGAAAAACGATTGTGCCATTTGATGAGGGCAATTTGCTCTCTGTAGAAAGGACAAAATAACACAGCACAATGAGAAAAAGTACAAGGCACTTTAAAAGTGAAAAAGCCATCTGGAAAAGCATGGATTCAGGCAGAAAACTGCTAGAACCCAAATTAAGTGGAACATGCAATTCCAGGACTGGACTGGAATACATTTAATCAGACCAAAAAAAATAAATCTGGAATGGAATATTTCACGTAGAGATCAAAGGAGAACTAATGATTCACGGCCTTTAGTTCACCAACACCACCTGAGACAAGTTCTTACATTAGAGGGCAACACTGCCAGTCCAAAGAAGCTAACTTTGACACAATCAGTAGTTAAAATCCAGAAAGAATCACATCCATTTTTTGCTATCTTCTAATTTGAAGCTTTAGTTATACATTTCATTATCTAAGCAAATTACAGTATAGCAAACATGTTTCCTCATAAGCACAACTCTTATGACGGAGATTAAGCTGAGGGAAATAGTGACTAACTATCTTTTACTGAACCAATTACCACTAGCTGTGTGCTCACAAAAACGGATGTGCAAAATTCAACCAATTCAGCAGTCACCAAAAATTGTGGAATGTTTCATTTCTCCTCTGGACTATGCCAAATCTCTCCAAACCTTTGTTGGATTTGGAGATTTCCAAAAATTGTCAAATGTCCACCCCATCCTCCTCATGGCGCACACTTCAACAAAAGAGGAATGGAATGTTTCAGAGAACTCTATTTTCCAATTCTAAATCATGGAATTTGCCACATCTCTAAGTTAAGATGTAAACCAGCAAATCATATGATGCCTTAGCATGAAGTGTGAATGCAACTACTGATTGGTCTGTAAAACATTTTGAATCTGAACTGTCTCCAATTTGAATCAAGATTGAAGCAGTAGCTTGGGGAGCAAAATTATTTATTACACATTTGGAACAGGCCAGTCTGATCATTTTGAGAATGTTCTGCATTCAGGACACTTCTCATGTGATTGGAATGACCAATTTGAACTCAAATGGGATGTCTCACATTTGAAGCAGTTCAAACCCAAAACAGTTTGTACTTAGAAATATGAGACACAGACAGAACCTGGTTCCTAGTTTCACATTTTTAATTCTGATATTGTACTCTCTCTCCCTCCCTCCAGTGGTGGGTTTTAGAACCTCTTCTGTAGGTGTGGCCTGCTTTGTGGGGGTGGCTTGCCGGCCATGTAACCGAGTGGGAGGGGCTTGCCGGCCATATGATCGGGTGGGAGTGGCTTGCCAGCCATGTGACCGGGTGGGAGTGGCTTGGCAGTCATGTGACTGGTTGGGTGTGGCCAACTTGTAAAATGTGGTGAAACTCACTTAATTATGCTCTTGCTTAGCAAGCAAAATGTTGGCTCAGAAACACTGGCATTTGAAGCACGCAAGTCTTAAAGCTGTCAAGTTACAAGACCCTTGAACCCCTAATCCTTTAGAAAAAAAACCCCAGGGTTGTTCAAACTTGACAGTTTTAAGACTTGTGGACTTCAACTCCCAGAATTCCTCCTCTCGCTCTTCATCTTGATGATGTGCGGATGGGCAGGGGGAGGGAGCTGGAACCAGTTCTAAACGACACTGTAGTTTTGTGGAACCTCTTCTATAGAAGAGGTTACAACTGGCAGGAACCCACCCCTGCATCCCTCCCTCTGTCTCCTCCTCCCTCTCTCTCCTTGCTGTCAGAAAGGAACAAGGCTTTCTATATTGCTTTCCCCATTTTGCTACAGCAAAATCAAAGCACAATTTCTGTGTACTACTAAGGAAATGGAGGACAGAATATGATTTGTGTATTGGAGGATGAGGAACCAAAAGATACTCTGGGGTATTTCTTTGGTACTTTGAATTAAAAATGAAATCTTTCAGACCAATCAGTAAAGGGTAAACAACAAAAGAAAACTCCCCCGTGCAATTTTCTTACATTTCTGAAAATGTCTCCCCATAAAAACCCAATTCGTTTTGGAATATTGTTAGGAACATGGACCCAAGTGAGAATCTTTTTAGTACATATAAATCACTGGGGAACAATTAGTGTAGCAATACTTTCTTAGGCACAACAGCTCCTTGTGGAAATAGACTAAATCATCAATGGGGCTGTCTCTTGTTTTGCTTAGACAGAAATAGATATCTTCATTTCAACAGACTTCTGTGAAAGTTGGGCTGTAGCTGCTGTTGACACAATACCCAGAAAGGAAATTAAGTCTCCACTCTGAGCTACTGATTCCTTTATGCATGTTTTCTTCCAGGTGGATTGCCTATATCATTATCTCTACCTTGGGCAGCTACCTATTTAGAAATCATACTCATCTGATAAGTCTGATTCCCATTGGCTTTAGAGAAGTAAAGGGACTCGTTAGTAAGATATATAAGATTATAAACTTTGATGGAAATCCACAAATGGTAATGAAGACGAATTGGGAGGAAGAACTCAAGATCAAAATATTAGATTCGGACTGGAATGTGAATTGGAAGAGTCGAATTATGAGGATTTTGTCTATAAGGATTAAAGAGCACAACTTTAAGGTTGTTTGGAAATGGTATTGGACTCCATTAAGGTTATCATTGATGGATAAAAAAATTAGTAATAAATGTTGGAGATGTAACATGGAATTGGGAACTTATGAACATACGTGGTATAAATGTGGAAAAATTAAAAAGTTTTGGCAACAATTGGAGAAAACGTTTGAAATGATGAAGAAAAGAATAACATTGAGATCAGAAACTATATTATTATTGATAATTAAGGAATTAGAATTAACAAAATATGAGAAAGAATTGATTAGAATTATGATTATAATGGGTAGAATTATAATAGCAAGATACTGGAAAATAGAGGTAAATATTAAAATAGAAGAGTGGTATTGTGAAATGTGGAAATTAGCTTTAAATGATAAAATGACATGTGATATTAAATTTAGAGAGGGGGTCTATAAAAAAGACATTTTCTGGAAGACTTGGAAGCCATTTGTGGACTATGCACTTGGAACTTTGGATGCCTCGATACCTGTACCCAGAGAACGTGGATTTTGGAGATCCTAAAGATAACTGAAGATATCCGAAGAACCAACTCTTCCTTTCGTTTTGTATAGCACTGGGTGGAATATTGTAAAATATAAAAAAAATAAAATAAAATAATAAGTCTGAAGGAAAAAAAAAAAAGAGAGAAGTATTTGTAAGGTTTTTAAAAAAAAAGTTTTCTACTTATCAAACTATTATGGCGAGATAAGCCATTCTCAAACAAACACTTAAACCTCACTTGATTGCAGCTTTTTCTTGGATCATCTCCCATTTGAATTTGAAGTCTAGCACTCATATGAAAATGATACCACTCTCCACCCACACTGGGAGAAATCAAATCCATACAGTAGTCTCAGGGTCGGAAGGGGCTTCACACAATGCTCCCGTTGTAAATGAGGCAAAGAGGGGAGAGCCTTACCAGTTGAAAAGGCTTCTTGGATGCTTTCCATACAGCTTACAGGGAAAGTGTACAACCCACAGTGATGGTGAAGGGGGGCAGGGAAGGGAGCAAATATTAATGAAGGAGAATATTTAATAGTAATTAAATATTTAATTAAGGAATATTTATATTTATAGTAGACCAAAAGACCCAACAACCCCAGAAGAAAAAACAGGAGTGATCTGCATAAAATGTAAGGACTGAAACAACCACTGTGTAGGGCAAACAGGCAAAAGAATGCAGGGCGCATCCATGAAAACCATAGCAGTCAGAACCTGATGAAGATTCTTTAATTTCACAACATATAGACAGCTTTAATCACAGCTTCAATTGGGAAAATGTAACCATCCTAGGCTAAGCTAAATCCAAAAACGACAGGGAATTTCTAGAAGCCTGCCACTCTGACAAATCAGCCATCAACAGACACATACACATTAACAACATCTATAGCAGTGATGGCGAACCTTTTGTGGCTCGCGTGCCAAAAGTGGGGGGAGCAAAGGGGGATCATATGCAGGTGTACCATACCCATAATGCTATGCACGCTCCCAGCAGCCTCCTGCTTTTGGCACTGTTTTTTCGCCCTCCCCAGGCTCCAAAGGCTTTATGCGATAAAGGATAATCAATAATCAATAATTAATGATTAGTGATTAGATAATAATAATAATAATAATAATAATAATAATAATAATAATAATAAGAAGAAGAAGAAGAAGAAGAAGAAGAAGAAGAAGAAGAAGAAGAAGAAGAAGAAGAAGAAGAAGAAGAGGAAAGGAGAAGGGAGGAGGGAGAGAGGAGGAGGAGAGGAGGAGGAAGAAGAAGAAGAAGAAGAAGAAGAAGAAGAAGAAGAAGAAGAAGAAGAAGAAGAAGAAGAAGAAGAAGAAGAAGAAGAAGAAGAAGAAGAAGAAGAAGAAGAAGTCAAGAACTTGTGGAACTTCAGAATTCAGACTGACAGGCACTTGTCCTACAACACACCTGATATAACAATAATTGAAAAGAAAAAAGTATGGTTCGTTGACATTGCAATACCTGGTGATACACAAATTGAAAATAAGCAGCAAGAAAAAAACCACAAAATACCGGAACTTGCAAATTGAAGTTGAGCGATTATGGAAGAGAAAGTCGTGTGTTGTCCCGATTGTGATTGGAGCCTTTGGAGCAATACCTAGGGGACTGCCTCGCTATGTGGAGGTTCTAGGTTTGCAGACTTGAGCATTCTGACTCTACAAAAGGCCACCCTGCTTGCAACAGCTTATATCCTTGACAGTTCCTAGGTCCTTGGTTAGGACTCTAGCTGTTGAGCTACCAACCAGCCCCAAAGGCTGTGAGTCTCACCAAAGATTAACCACAGAATAATAATAATAATAATAATAATAATAACAACGATGTTATTATATATTGTATATAATATAATAAAAACCACAGAATAACAATGATGACAATAATAATTCTTCATCATCATCATCATCATCATCATCATCATCATCATCATCATCATCATAATAATAATAATTCTTAATAATATTAATAATAATGATGATTTTCTAGCTATACCCCAATATTTTGGGGTTGGGGGAATGCAAAGGATTTTCTAGCTATTCCCCAACATTTATTAGATTTTCTAGCTTGGACCTGGGGCAACTGGGAACTCGACACAAAAAAACTTTCTCCCTCCCTGCCTCTCTCTTTCTCCCTTCCCTTCCTCCGATTGGCTGGCGGCTAACTGTCTCTTGAGCCCAAAAGGCCAGGGTGAAGAGTATCTCTCCCAAAGGCCCGTGAGGAAGGGCTGGGGACAAACCCAGGACAAACAGCCAGGTCCCTAAGAGTGGAGGCCAAGTGGTAGAGGTGGATGATTGGGGGAGAAACCCTGGGGGCGAAATAGGCGTGGCGAAGGGCAGGAGGAGAATGGCCGTGCTGTGCTGATACGGCACAGCTGGTACTCTGAGGAAACTCTAGGCCTCAGAGTTTTGATTGCTTTGGGGTTGTTATTTGGAACCCTGACAATGTGAACTGTTGTGTGGAAGATATGTACATTAGGCTCAACTCAGATTCCATGCTTAAATACAAATTAAGTTCTTTTTTAGTTTTAAAAAACCCACTTATTTTTCATAAGTGGTTCTGGAACACATAACTCTAGAAAGACACAGTATAGCTCTGGCAAATCTAAAGGGATTACAAAAAGGTTGGCTGGGGATAATGGGAGCTGTTATCCAAAAGAAGAGGGGGCCACTAGGTGGAATAGGCTGTTGTTCAGGACAAAGGTGTTCGAAAAATTGATGGGACACACTACTGTCAGGCATGAAGGCGCACATTTCATTTCATTTCATTTCTTCAATTTATGCCCCACCCTTCTCCAACAGACTCAGGGCGGCGATTTCCCTGGCTTTGCTTAGGAACAATAAGCCACCTCTCTGGAAGCTCACCCACCATGCTTTAAAATGTCTCACTGAGGACTTTTTAATATGCTTATGTAGGATTTCTAAGCACTTTTAATGAAAGCCACTGTCTCAAAGCATCATGCAATTATCAAATGCTGAAGTGCCCCCTCGCAGCTGTTAGAAAAGGCAACACCTTTCCTGCCTGCTCTTTAACAGGAGAAAGAGCTGTTTCCTCAATAATGGGATGCCCAAAAGATAGCAAAATAAAAAAAAATAAAAAGAAATACTGCAACTCATATACGTACCTTACCAGAGGATTGCCATTATAAAGAATGTAAATGCCAGCCTCCTTATTCCCATAGATTTGATTGCTACGGATGATGCCTTTTCCGTTGCCAAGGGCAACGATGCCAGAGCGAAGGCCACTGTGGATTCTATTACACTGCCACATTGTTTTATGCATGGTGGAGGGGAAAGAAAGAATAAAAGAAGAAGACAAGAGTGAGCGATGTCTATCATGCTAAATCAAGAACTTCAACATGATTTCAGACTAAGATACCCAGATCCTTAAATACTAGGAGCTATTCATTTCAAAAATATGTGCGTCCACTTCCAGATCCTACTTGTGGACCTGACATTTCAGTAGTCAGTAAACTATTTAATAGCAACTGAATTTTAAAAAAATGAACGCCCTGGTCAACATGTCTCAATTGTTGTTATTAGTTGCAGTCATGTCCAACCCATCGCGACCCCCTGGACAACATTCCTCCAGGCCTTCCTGTACTCTACCATCCTCTGGAGTCCATTTAAGCTCACACTGATTCAGTGACTCCATCCAGCCACCTCATTCTCTGTCGTCCCCTTCTTCTTTTGCCCTCAATCTTTCCCAGCATCAGGCTCTTCTCCAGTGAGTCCTTCCTTCTCATTTGAGTTTCATCTTCAGGATCTGGCCTTCTAAAGTGCAGTCAGGGTTCATCTCCTCTAGGACTGACTGGTTTGATCGCCTTGCAGTCCAAGGGACTCGCAGGAGTCTTCTCCAGCACCATAGTTCAAAGGCCTCAATTCTTTGGCGCTCAGCCTTTCTTATGGTCCAACTTTCACAGTCATACATTGTAACTGGGAAAACCATAGCCTTGACTATACACGCTTTTGTTGGCAGGGTGATGTCTCAATATTCTCAACTATTACCCAATTAATTGGAACATATGCCTTGCCTGTTGTTCATCATTCTCTGTCTCCACTTCTCAGCTATTACTCTGCTCACAGATCATACAGTTCAGCAATCCCTAAATCAGGGTCTCTCACAGAGGTGAGAAGCTCTTTGCTGCTTTCCAGTTTCTCCAGTATTTTTAACTACACTTTAACAGCAGATATCAGCAAATGATCGTATTTTATCTTAATTAGTGAAAAGTGTCTCCTGCTGATTTTTGCAGGCACATGAACAAGCCCAGCAAGTGTTCATTCCTGATCAGTTGGCAATCAATCTCCAGAAGAGAACTTACATTTACAAAGGACAAAATCAGATAGCTACCTCAAAATTTAAGAATGCATGGCAATGGAGGCTAAAATAGTAATAGAGCTATTAAACAGCTTGGGGTTTGCTAAATTAAGAAGAATCAGAAGAGTAGCAATTGCAATAGCACTTAGACTTATATATCATTTTATAGTGCTTTAGTGCCTCTCTAAGCCAGCGTTTTTCAACCACTGTGCCGTGGCACACTAGTGTGCCGTGAGATATTGTCTGGTGTGCCGTGGGAAAAATTCCAATTTCATCCGTAACATGCGGCTTCGGCTCACAAATAGACCAATCATTAGAGTATAAAAGTATAAAAAAGTATAAAATACTTTTTAACATTTTCTAATGGTGGTGGTGTGCCTCGTGATTTTTTTCATGAAAAAAGTGTGCCTTTGCACAAAAAAGGTTGAAAAACACTGCTCTAAGCGGTTTTACAGAGTCAGCATACATAGGTGGTATTTGCCGGTTCTCTGAACTACTCAAAAATTCCGCTATCGGTCCTCCAGAACCTGTCAGAACCTGCTGGATTTCACCCCTGATCTGATCCCGTTATCGCATGCTGCCTTTATGTTGAGTAGATCTTGAACTGATGATTCAGGGCAGAATTTCTCAATCTTTGTAAATCCATGGCCACCTCTTTTGACCTTGATTTTCTCTTGTGGTCCCTCTATACAGGTTCCATTACTTGATATGGACATGGGACAACAAATGTATGTCCTGTGGAATTAACAAAACTGTATTTGCAGCATAGTACATTTTGCTTTTCTGTGTCTCTCTTAGCATGTACCATGGCCTCAATACATGTTTTTCACCTGTGGCCCCAAAATATCTTAAGACTTCTAGGATGCTGAATGGCATCTGGCTGAGCTGATCTAGCAGACAGCTCAGGTTGTGAGAATCATCATGAGATCCAAACATGATTTATAACACTTATATAAAGGTCTCCTCCCTAAAACGAGGCTGGCTGCCAGAAATACAACAAGGTCCATCTGTTTGCCTCAATCCACAATCCATGATTCAACTTTGCATAGTACAGGAAAGACCTCCTCACTGTTGAACACATGGATTAGATTGGACTGGATTGGATTAGATGCATATTTGACATCTATTCATCATAATACCCACTTATAGTCAGCTCAATACAGTATTTTACATTAGGAGTGTTTTAAGATGCTGGACTATCTATATTCTATAAGCTTAGTATTTTAGCAACAGAAGGCCCAACTGCAAAGCTGAATGAATCATTTTCAGATATGACAAAAGCTGTCAACCAAAAACTATCACCTATGCTGCAGTCAAAGAATGCATGAAAGAAGTGAAAAGTTGAGAATGTGAACTGTCAATTTCCTTTGCCTCTTCATTCCTCCTCACAAAGGCCTTTTGTTTTCCTAACAGGGATCCCAAGCAGAGAAATATCAGAGGTGGGGATCTATAGCAGGAGATTTATCTGCTTCCTCTTCTCTATCCATATATCCAAATGCCCAGTCAAATTAAAAAACAACATCAATACCAAGATTAAAGGGTTAGCTCCCTTCCGAATGTCCACTCCTGCTTCACAATTGGAATGGATGTTATTGTCTGCAATCAAGCCACCTGCACCAAGACGCAGAAATATCCCTGAGGTCTTGCAGTGGTGAATGTCATTCTTGAGCATAATGATCTGAAAGAGGGAAGAGAGAATGAGTTAGATTTATTCACCAAAAAGATTGCAGGCAGCCAAACGAATAGTGCAGGAATATTTACTTGGGAGTTAATATACAGTCAGTACCAAAATATGGCCATCTCTGCAGTAACTCTGACAGGGTCTGATATTTGCCACTAAGTGCCTTTCAGGCAGGCAGCTTTCTCAGTATAATACAGGATTTCCCAACCTTGCAACTTTAAGATGTGTGGACTTCAACTCCCAGAATTCTCCAGCCAGCTTTCTAAAAACCATTTTCTGAGTTCCTGGGTTGAAAATTGTATGACCTACTTATTTCCTAGCTCACAGGTGCTTCCCTTCATTGTCTTTATTTCAAACAAAAACATTCTTCCTGAATGAGACTACTCCATTTTGCTCTGCCATTCAAGGTATTTTGCCAATTTTAGACCTGAGAGGAGATCTCACCGGCTAAATCTTTGTGCTTTTTAAGCACCCAGTTCAAGAAGTTTGACTAACAGCTTGCATTTATGATTGTTGCAGCATCCTGCTGTGATGTGATTCTAATTTGCAAAAAAAATATCCATCGGGAAAGCTGCATTTGCTTAACAACAGTGTGGTTTCTTACCGGCCACTATAAAAATTGTCGCCAAATCTAAATAACCCTAAATAGAAATCCCAATCCCAATTGTAGTCATAAAATGAGGACTACCCATATTCAATATAAAAGGTAAAGTTTCCCCTCACACATATGTGCTAGTCATTCCCGACTCCAGGGGGCGGTGCTCATCTCTGTTTCAAAGCCAAAGAGTCAGTGCTGCCCGAAAATGCCTTCGTGGTCATTTGGCCAGTATGACTAAACTCTGAAGGCGCACGGAACACTGTTACCTTCCCATCAAAGGTGGCTCCTATTTTTCTATTTGCATTTTTACATGCTTTCGAACTGCTAGGTTGGCAGAAGCTGGGACAAGCAATGGGAGCTCACTCTGTTATACGGCGCTAGGGATTTGAACTGCCAAACTGCTGACCTTTCTGATCGACAAGCGCAGTGTCTTAGCCACTGAGCCACTGCGTCCCCTATTTCAATATACAGGCCTTATTTATTTATTTATTTATTTATTATATTTATATGGCCTAAACCTTTGACACTAACATGATGTACTTGATTCCATAACAATTTTTTAAGGAAAATTAGCGAAAATTACATTTTGCCTTAGAAAATACTTAGAAAATACTTAAATACTTAGAAGGTATTAATCATCATCTTTAAAGCGCTCCATGGCTCGGGACCTAGCTACCTGCGGGATCGGATCCTGCCTCATACATCCTCACGGCTGATTCGCTCCCACAGAGAGGGACTGCTCCGGGTGCCGTCCACTAGACTCTGTCAGCGGGCGACGCCCAGGGGAAGGGCTCTCTCTGTGGCGGGCCCGGCCCTCTGGAACGACCTTCCCCCCGATATTAGAACGACCACGGACCTCCGCTCCTTCCGCCTGAAATTGAAGACTCATCTTTTCCGCCTGGCCGGCCTAGGGTAGTCTCTCTGTCTATGAGTTTTTAAATGTATACTATATTTATTGGATGTTTTTAGTTAAGGGGATTTTAGCACAGGATTGATTGAGTTTAATTCGTTTTAATTTGTATGTATTTTGTATATTTTTCGTTTTTTAATTTCCCTGTGCACCGCCCCGAGTCCCTGTGGGGAGAGGGTGCGGTCAATAAATGCAACTTTATTATTATTATTATTATTATTAGAACACAAATTGCTGTTTATGTAACACCCAAGAAAAGTCATACCCCAAGAAAATGTGATGATCTCCTTCAAAAGCATACTTGTGTCCCATAATAGATGAATTAATGGTTTTGCTAAAACAGAAACATGTTAAGAGGTTTCGAAACTTTACAAGCTTGCAATTCCCTAAAATGAATTGCCATGGAATACAATGCAATATAATATAATTGCCATGGAATACAATTAACTAACAAATAGAGGTAGTCCCCAACTTATAGTAGTTCACTTAGTGACCATTCAAAGTCATGACATAGAAAAAAGCGACATGTTTTTTACACGACTGCTGCACCATCCCCATAGTCATGTGATCAAAATTCAGACACTTGGCAACTGACTCATATTTATGACACTTGCAGTACCCCAGGGTCATGTGATCACCTTTGCAACCTTCTGACAAAGAAAGCCAGATTCACTTAACAGCCGTGTCACTAACTGAACAACTGCAGTAATTCAATTAACAGCTGTGGCAAGAAATGTCATAAAATGGGGCATAATTCACTTAACAAATGACACAATAGAAAATTTGTGGCCACAACTTGAGGACTACCTGTAATAAAACAGCTGGGACTGGTGACTAGCTTTGGCAGGCAATTAGGAGTAGTCATCTTTCAAAACCTCCACCAAATTTTGCTCCAGCCTTCATTCTATTCCAGTTGAGTGAGATTTGATAGCATTCCTGCTTTGCCTGCAGAAATTTGATCAGCTTTTAAAATCTTCAACTTCCAGAAGTTGCTTATAACACATCAGGGGGAGCAATTCCCCCTCACCTCCATTTTGAAAGTCTGCATTATGAGATGTTTTAGCATATGGAGCAAATCTAATAAATACTAAATACTAAAATACTAAATGAGGGCATCGGGAGTCATTAAATGAACCCAAGGCAAAATGTTTACCTGCTGTATGTCACCTAGAAGGCTGAGTGGAAGGCACTACAGTCATACATGCAGAAAAATGGTAGGAATCCTTGCTTGTAGTGGACACTTAGTATTTTATTTGCTGGGACTATTTTAGTTGACAAAGAGCTTATGGTTTAGAGCTAACTGACTTACAAAACAAGAAGATGCTGAAAGCAAATACATATCGCCCTGAGATTTAATTTACTCACAGCTATAAAAAAAAATTAAATCCGGGCATTGGTTTATTTGAGCAAATAAGTGGTTTAAATACGCATGCATGTAATTCTTTTCCAGTCCAATAAACCTTTAAACCCTTACCTGACAAGCGTAAAGAAACAAATCTACAAATTGCAATATTCTTGCCATAGTGAGCAGCGCATATCAAAGCTGATAATGAAATTACAATCTCCTTTATTTGCTCATTTTAAAAGATGGCTCGCTTCCCCTTCCAATCAGTTAATTAAAATGCAGGAAGAAAAGACAGGCGGCTGTGCTCCTCTCCCTATTAGTCACTCACTGTTAACCTGGCAGAGAGGTCAAGCCCTGATTAGAATATTAAGCTGGCAATCCGACATATTAACAGAAAATACTGCCCGTATCCTAGCAGAGTAATAGACTGACAGGTGTTTACAGCTATCTTAACTTTGATTGTGATGGATCAGCTTCGGAAGCTTACAGAGGTTGGCTTCTCAACTCACTCAATTGGATCTCACAGTCGCTGGCCTGGGAATGTGGGCATTCAGCCAGTTTTCTCCTAATGCCTTCTTTTACATGTGCTGGCAAGGAATTCCCATGGTTCTTTATCTAGCGCACTCAGTATCTATGGATGGTTGGTCTAGATCAGGGGCGTCAAACTCGATTTCATTGAGGGCCGCATCAGGGTTGTGTTGATCTCGGGGGGGAGGGGCAGCGGGGGCATGGCCTGCTCGGTGTCGCTCATGTCGGGGGCGCCTGTGGCAGCCTGAGCAGGCTCCTGAGCTCTGTTTCTGGCTGTGAAGGCCTCCTGCAAACCTCTGCCAGTGAAAACGGAAATAAAGGAGATTGTAATTTCATTATCAGCGAGCTGCACTGGCTACCGGTGGCCTTCCGGGTGCGCTTCAAGGTGCTTGTTACCATCTTCAAATCGCTCCATGGCTCAGGGCCTAGTTACTTGCGGGACCGCCTCCTGCCACATACCTCCCACCGACCGATTCGCTCCCACAGAGAGGGCCTCTTCAGGGTGCCGACTGCCGGCCAATGCATCAATAAATTTAAATTTGAGAGACCAAGATAGATCTATTTCGAGCTTATTACCTTTCATCAGTTGGCCACACCCCACTGGGATTCGAACCGGGGCTGCAATGCATCCAAGGCAGAAGCCTAGCAATACAGCCTAACCGGCTCTACCCATTGCATCAGCTAAGACAGGAGTATTTAGTATAGATAATTGTTTTCACAACTTCCTATTAGGGCCCCATTAAGGGAGGAGACATACATACATACATACATACATACATACATACATACATACATACATACATACATACATGTTAGGTTTTTGAGCTGATCAATAAATAAACAAGGGACTAGGATAGATTTATTTCGAGCTATTTAGCTCTCATCAGCTAGCCATATCCTTACTGGGATTCGAACCAGGGAAGAGTTACATGTGAGGCAGTTGTAATTGCCACTAGACTACTGGTTCTTATCCTGATCAGCTAGGCCAGAGGAATAAGTATTTACTTGTGTCACAACACCCTGGTAAGCCACAATTAAGGGAGGAAGCAATCTGCTTTCCTTTTCTGTCTTTCGGCTCTTCACTAGAGATCATGCAGACAGAAAGCTATTAGTTTCTAATAAACTAGCTGATCAGGATAAGAACCAGTAGTCTAGTGGCAATTACAACTGCCTCACATGTAACACTTCCCTGGTTCGAATCCCAGTAAGGGTATGGCTAGCTGATGAGAGCTAAATAGCTCGAAATAGATCTATCCTAGTCTCCCTTGTTTATTTATTGATCAGCTCAAAAACCTAACACACATGGAAACAAAAGACAACAAAACTAATAGCTTTCTGTCTGCATGGTCTCTAGTGAAGAGCCAAAAGACAGAAAAGGAAAGCAGATTGCTTCCTCCCTTGATTGGGGCTTACAAGGGTGTTGTGACACAAGCATATACTTATCCTCCTGTCTCAGCTGATCAGGATAGAACCAGTTGGTCTAGAGGCAATTACAACTGCCTCCACATGTAATACTTCCGTGGTTCGAATCCCAGTAAGGGTATGGCTAGCTGATGAGAGCTAAATAGCTCAAAATAGATCTATCCTAGTCTCCCTGATTTATTTATTTATCAGCTCAAAAACCTCACACACACACACAGACACATATATATCTCCCTGAATCTCTTGACTGGGGCAGAATATACATTTTATATAAGTAAAATAAATAAGTAAAATCAACTGTGCAAATAAATTCCCACCATTTTTCTAATCACACAACACAATTCCCCTGGTTTACAAATCTGGCATTCCAGTAGTAGTAAGCCACAATAAAGGAAAACAGCATGACTGGCTACTGCCACCTCCTATTCTAAGTGTCCACTTCACATGGTTGTTATGATGCTCCAAAGGAGGAAAGGAGGAACAAGGGCATAAAAAATGAAATTAATAGAACAAAAAGAGTGACTACAACTTATAAACAACCTTTGCTTAAACTTCATTATCATAATACATAAAAATGAAATAACAAAATGAAATAAAATAAAACAGGCCTTTTGGAAGACTAAGTAATTGTTAAATTCAATCAATCAAATTCAGTCAACTCAGCACCTTCAAGATTCTTCTGATGTAGGAGAAAGAGTGGCAGAATCTGGGGGCGGAGTTAAAAGACGAATCAGCTTAGCATCCATACGTAGCCATGAGCAGAATAAATCTAATCCCACTTGAATTCTGTCGAATCCTATCTAACTTTAGGCAGGTGCTAACTATTACTTGAGAAGATGACTGTGCATAGGCTATGTAGCAATATAAATGAACTTTTAATTGGACTTTCACATGTAGACCTGGTCTTTTGAGCCTGACAGTTAAATCACCTTAAAAGCTCTTATGGACCTTTTGCTGAAATTAGGAAAAAAATGAACTGGTGATTTATAGGTTTCCTGATCAAAAAGTTTTGATTATGAGAAGAGAATAATGATGCAATTTTAATGATGAAGGAGATAAAATAAGTTTGTAACCATAATAAAGAAGATCAGAAGTCACTTTTTTATATATCTTTTCCCCTTTTTTCTATTTCTTTCACCCTTTTCTTACTTTTTCACTTCACATGACCTCTTCTTATATTATTTTAATCTTATATTATTTCATGTTTATCTCTGAATTTTTAGAATACATTTATTAAACGTTTCACGTCTTTAAAACCAGAGAGAGAGAGAGAGAGACTGTTGAATCACTAAATATGTAAAGCAAATCCACCTCCTGTCACCGAGAAGTAAATTTGAACATGATGAGCATAGGCATGGAACAAAAAACCATAGTCAAGCAGCCGTTTTCTGAGACTGCCCAAGCAAAGCAAAAGAAAGTTTCCACTTTGCTGTGCTTTAAATGAAATGGAAGCCCGTGGCTAATGGGATGAAAAGCCCATGGCTATGCACGGAGGCACAGAGCTGTTTTGCCAATCATGCACGGCTACTTCTCCTTCAAGTCTTTTGCTCCTTAGCGATTCTGCAATGCCTGACTTATAGCAGGAAACACGAAATTCATCCTTGCATCAAATGGGCAGGTATTTTAAAAATGTAAATGGCACCTGCTGGGACAGCCTGATAATGGCACCAGCAGGAGGCTTCCGGTTTTGAAGGAGGAGTTTCTCTCTAGATTGCAGGAGGAAGCTTAAATTAGCTCCCCACATCTGTCAGATCTTCTTTATTGTCAGCCGCCTCCCCCATGGTACAATCTGCATTTGAAGAAGAAGAAGAAAAAAACCCAGCAAGCTAGTTGTGAAGACACATTTGCCTTCATGCTCAGTTTAGCTTTCGCCAATTTATCATAAGGATTCAGGCTCAGATGCAATTGAAAGGATATTGCATATTCTCTCGTTTCAGCTTCCCAATTTCACCATCTTGGAACACTGAATCTTCTCACTGTTTGCCATTTCAAGAGACAAGACCCAGGTGTAAAACGGGAATGGGAGGGGAAATGCACTGGATGAGAAGACTCCTAACCTTTTAAGCAATGCCAAGAGACAAGATATTTCAGCAGATGGATATTTTCAGATAGGAGTCTAAGAAAAAAATGGAATATTCTCTTTCTTGATCTGAAACAAAAATAAATATTTTGTTTCTTAATTGGCCATTCCATCCTGATGACTCAAAATTTAAATTTTGATTCAGCTAAATTATACCTTTAAGGCACTGGACAAAGAGCAGAAGGACTGTAAGATCTAGTCCTATCTTAGGCATGGAAGCTAACTGAGTGATGTTGGGCCAGTCACTCTCAGTCCTAAGAAGGAGAAGGCAAGGGGAAACAACTACTCCTGGAAATGTTGCCCAAAAATACTGTATGAATTGGTCCATGTAGTCACCTGGAATCAAGACGGGCTCAAAGGAAACAACAGAAAATGTCATCTTAAGGCTGAATTCTCGTGTTGCATTAAGCTTTACTTAATCTTGGTCAGTGACAACCAGAAAACGTATACATTAAGCCAGAAACTCTGAATTGCAAAAGGTCAGTACTGGGTTTGTAGAAAACGCTATCCAACCCAAACAAATCACATTATGGTTTAACACATGTGGGACCACTGTACCTTACTACACAGGAATAGCACCACTTCTATCAGCAAAGGCATTTCTCTGAGCTTGCTACTGTACTGTATACGCACCAGTGTATAAGACGCACTCAGGTTTTGAAGAGGCAAAACCTTTTTCGTGAAAATGGGCCCATTTTTTTTCAAATAAAAGGCATAAATAGCCTGGGGAGGGCTTGCAGAGTGCTTTTGGGGGGCAAAAATGAGCAAAAAAACAGCCCATTTTTTGTGAAAATGGGCCATTTTATGTAAAAAATATATGCATGTATAGCCTTATGGAGGCTTATAAATTGCTCCTGGGGACTGGGGGGGGGCAAAAAACAGCCCATTTTAGGCTCATTTCTGCCCTTTCCAGCCCCCAGGAGGTCTCTGAAAGCCTCCATAAGGCTATGCACGGCCATTTTGGTGAAGGGGGTGGGGTTTTCAGGAGGCAAAAAATGCTGTATTCGATGTATAAGACGCCCTCGGAGTTTCAGCCTCTTTTTAGAGGAAAAAAGGTGCATTTTATACTCCGAAAAATACCGTAATTCCAATAATACTGTTTTTGTATCAAACATATGGAAAAATACATCTCCATTACTCCTTGCACTGTTCAGTGCAGCTTTAGAGCAAGCTCATAGTTCATTTCCATAATATATCTAAGAATCCAAGGTGATGCTAGTCACCACTGCACTAACTTCCTTCCTTCCTTTCCTCCTCCCTCCCTCCCTCAGTGGATTTGATTTAAATCAAGTCTATTTAAATATGATTTAAATCACTAATAAACAGGCTTGATTTAAATCAACTCGATTGAAATCATAATTTTTAAAGAGCAACTGTCATCTCTGTCCCGCAGTGGCTCCTCCTCTGACCTGCTGTTGACTCAATGACAGTCCCAATATTGCAGAATCTACAGCCTCATGCTACATAACTAAGCTCCATTTCATGCTGAATAAACTAGATTATGAGTGTATCTTAAACAGATTATTATTATTATTATTATTATTATTATTATTATTATTATTATTATTATTATTATTATTTATTTATTTGATTTATAGACCGCTCCCTCTCCCCGCAGGGACTCGGGGCGGTGCACAGGACTTAAAAACATATATAAATATAACAATAACAATATTTAAAATTAAATTAAATAATTTATCCTGTGCTAAAATTCTTAAAGTTTTAAAACCTTTAAAACCCTGAAAACTAATCCCTACTATCCCTATTAAAACAATCTCAATTTATACTACAGGTTACAATTGGATTCTTTAGGCCAGGCCGGCCTGATGAAAGAAGAAAGTTTTTAACTTTTGGCAGAAGGAGCGGAGGTCCGTGGTTGTTCTAAGTTTGGGGGGTAGGTTGTTCCAGAGGGTCGGGCCCACCACAGAGAAGGCCCTTCCCCTGGGCGTCGCCCGCTGGCACTGCCTAGTGGACGGCACCCGGAGAAGTCCCTCTCTGTGGGAGCGGATCGGCCGCAGGGATGTATGAGACAGAATGCGATCCCACAAGTAACTAGGTCACGTGCCATGGAGCGCTTTAAAGATGGTAATCAACACCTTGAAGCGCACCCGAAAGGCCACAGGCAGCCAGTGCAGCTCGCGCAGGAGTGGTGTTACGTGGGAGAACCTAGAGGCTCCCAGGACAGCCCGCGCGGCCGCGTTCTGGACTAGCTGTAGTCTTCGGGTGCACCTCAAAGGAAGCCCCATGTAGAGAGCTATCTTTAGATAGATTTTTACTCCGAAAGCATTTTATTAAAATAAATTTGATAAAAATTTTAAAAAATCCAATTTGAATTTTAAAAATCCAATTTTTTAATTTTAAAAAAAGCATCGGGTTTTATCCGCCCTGCTCTCTCCGTCCCTTTCCCTGGGCAGTTTGGAACAATACAAAACAGCACAGAGTGAAATATGCCTGGGAAAAGCAAAACAAAGATAGCTTTTTAGCATAAAACATCCCCACAAGGAGCCTGTCATCCATCCTAGCTTAGGCCTGGAGAAAAGTCAGATTTCAAGGGCCTGATTAAATAAGGTCAGGGTAGAGGAGATCCAGATTTCTGGAAGGATGCCATGACAGGCACTCTCTATCAGAAAACCAGGTGAGTCAGAAATTAGATACCCAGATATCAGAAGTTTCCCACCTCCCCTTTGCAGCTCTCTTTCATTTGGTTTCCCAGCAATAAAGTCAAAATCAGAAGCAACAATATGAAGTATTTTAAGAATGAATTGGGGGGGGGGGGGGGAGTGAATTTCTCACAGATGCTCTTTCTAAGTCTTGTAAATACTGTGAATTAACTACTAATCAAGGTGAATGGGAGTCCATGGGACCTGATATAAACAAAGCCTAAATCAAAGGATATCATTAAAGCCTTTCCTTCTCCCTACTTTTTGAAGTAAATTATTGCCTTGAAAGGCAGGAACAGAAAATGTAAGCCTAACCGTTTTCACCTGAGAATCCAAATCAATGGTTCACTCCAAAGCCATGCCAAACATCTCTGCCACCTCACCTCCAAAGACTGCTGTCACCATATTATCCCTCGGCTTTTTCCTTCATAAGAAGCCTGGGCCTCCTTGAGGAAGCCTTTACATTGCTTGCCTCAGGCAAGGCATTATTGTATTGCAGTTGTCCTGGAGGATCAGTGACAACAATTCCTGTGATTCAGCTTTTATTTCCATCTATTTGCTTTTCATGTATCCAACTGACTACAAACCTACAATACATTTTTCAATCAATAGGACCATGAGCCTCTATCCTTAGGCAAACAGTCCACAGCAAAGAGCTAGTTCTGAATGCCCAAGGCTTGCTAAACAGAGAACAATAAATAGTAGGGGCTGCCAGATGGCTGAAAAGACACAAGGAGGCTTTAAGGCCTAAATCTTTAACAGATTAACAGAGTTGGAAGGGACCTTGCAAGTCATCTAGTCCAACCCCCTGCACAAGCAGGAGACCCTACATGTGTCTCTACCTAGGATTGAACTCACAATCCCCTGCTTGTGAGGAAAGAGCTCTACCTCTAGGCCACTTGTGCGGCTACTCCTTTCCCTTCCGCAGCCCCTATCCAAATTCTCTTGCCCGGTGCCTCACATTTTTCTCAGTTAGAAGAAACAGCCCAGGAGGGCTTTGTTTCCAAGTTCTGCCTCTGAGGAATGATTCACACAGTGCCTCCTGCGCTAAATGAGGTATCCGTCAGTATGGTGGAAGTGGGATTTGCAAAAGAGGAATGACATGACCAAGATCACTTCACCAAAATTCACTGTGTTTTAAAGCAGAGGCCTTCAACCGTGGCAAATTTAAGCCTGGAGGACTTCAACTGGGGAATTCTGGGAGCTGAAGTCCTCCAGGCTTAAAGTTGCCAAGGTTGAAGGCCCCTGTTTTAAAATATAAATGTATGTATGGGGATGGTGCGTGTGTGCGTGCACACACACTAGGTAGTGGTGATGAATGAACAAGGTGGATTCATAGATCAACTACATTATTTAACAAAAGTGAAGAAATGCTCTGCGGTCTGATATTCTGCAGCAAAAGCTGAAGCGCTTTTGAACCAGGCCCTCGTCATGGTTGTCTCACCAAATGAACTGCATCCCAACAAGCTACCAGGAATCTTTCATTTTTCCTATTTACAAACCTGCTGGGCCAACGGAATTCTGCAATTTAATTAATAGGGAAGACAGAAAAGTCATGGAATCCTACTTTCCATGAATCTCTTGTCTAGGGAGATTCTCAGGTCATCCAGGTCATGGTTGTGTCCCAAAGATGCTTTTTTCAAGAGGCAACTGGACTTTCTGGTTTTTCTTTAAAGATGTTTCACTTCTCATCCAAGGAGCATCTTCAGCTCTCGAGTCAGAGCAGAGCTGAAGATGCTTCTTGGCTTGGGGATACTATGGAGCCAACAGAACCTTTGGGGAAGATTTAAAATAGGAAAAGGGTGAGCCCTTCGCAATTTTCCTACATCTTGGTCTCTCCTATAATTGACATCACTGTGCAACATAAGGCAACTCATTAACAAATTAGGTTAATCTGCATAGAGTAGACAAAAATCCAACTTTAAAAAACTAAACCAAAGTTATGCCCTTTGAATTATTTATCATTTTGTTTTGAAAAAGTGTGGTTAGAAAAATATTACAAGGCTAACGTAATACACATTCACAAATATTTGTAGGAACAATTGCAAGGCTGTTCAAGTTGGCCTTAAAAAATGGCTAAATATTAGGTAAAGGTAAAGGTTCCACTCGCACATATGTGCTAGTCGTTCCCGGCTCTAGGGGGCAGTGCTCATCTCCATTTCAAAGCCGAAGAGCCAGCGCTGTCTGAAGTCGTCTCCGAAGTCATGTGGTCGGCATGACTAAAGGACGAAGGCTCACAGAACGCTGTTACCTTCCCACCAAAGGTGGTCCCTATTTTTCTACTTGCATTTTTACATGCTTTCGAACTGCTAGGTTGGCAGAAGTGGGACTAGTAATGGGAGCTCACTCTGTTATGCGGCACTGGGGATTCAAACTGCCAAACTTTCTGATCAACAAGCTTCGTGTCTTAGCCACTGAGTCACCGCATCCCCAATTATTAAATATTACTTTAGGTTTAACTGTAGCATGCAAGATCTGCTCCTTCCTTTTACAGCACCTTACTGTTTTGTATGCATCGCACAGCATAGGTCAAGTCCCTGAAGATGCTTCCTTCCACTCTGGCTTGTCCCTGGGAACACAAAAAGATGCCACCTTTCCCGTCCCTGAAAAGACATTTCCTCACAAGGCATCCTTGCATGGTGTTGGCGAGACACTGAGCCTCCTTATCTTGCTGCAGCTCCTGAGTCAAAGGTTTTAGCTCATAGTCACTCTGAAGGGCTGGTAATCCATCGGTGGATGGCTTCCCATGGACAACCTTGGCCAGCATGTGGCTCAAGCTATGAGCCTGGTAAGGTAGTTTGTACAGCGACTCATCCTCGTCTTCATTCTCACTGCTCAGGCTCAGTTCACTGTCACTGGAATCTGTGTCTATAGTCATGGCCTCTTCTTTGTGTGCTGTGTTAAGATTCCCAGACGCCTCCCTTTCCTTCTCAAGGCCTCTCCTTGGCACCACTTGAGTCTGTGAAACAGGAAATATGTGACTTGGGTTTTCAGCTACCACAATGTCACAGGTCCTCATGTCTGAAATTGGAAGAGCCCCCTGGCTCTCAAACTTTGATATATTGCAATGGGAGGGCTCAGATGTCTGCAGCAAGACAGAGCGAGATTTTGCCAACGTGGTCAAGTGCTTGCAGGCCCAGTTCCTGTCCAAAGATGGACTTCCTTCCACTGTCACCGAAGCATTTTCACTGCCAACAAATTCACAGTTTTCCAGGAGACAGACAGCCACGCTATGGAAATGGATGCTGGACTGATTGAAAGTGCAGAATTTAACCTGGCAGGTCCCAGGAGCAAGAATCTGCAGCTGACTGTTTTCAAAATTGCAATTGTCGAACTGGACGTGGCCTGAGGTTGTCTAAGAAAAGAGAATGAAACCAGATCAGCCTATTTTCATTTTTTTTTTTTTAAACAATCAAAGGGAACACTCATTTTCCAGATAAATATTGCCTGCGAACAGATACAGAAACTCCTAATTTGCTATCTTCTAATTGTGCTGATGGTAATGAAATAGGGAGACCCGGATATCATGGCAGCTCCTAACTGAACATGGAAATGAAACAAGTATTGGTTCTTCCCCTGACTAACGCATGATGCTTTCATAGCAATATATACCACCCCGTAGTGTTTTATAAGACGGTTTGCAATCTGGGTCCTCATTTTACTGACCTTGGAAAGATGGAAGGCTGAGCCAACCTCGAACCCGTCCAAATCAAACTCCAGACTATGGGCAGAGTTAGCCTACAATATTGCATTCCAACTACTGGGTCACATACTTAAGGGAAAAAAATACCTTGTCTACTGTTGATCTAACTTAGAAAGGTATCTTTCTTATCCTGGTGTCATCCAGATGTGTTGATTAATTTCTCACCAACTATACCAACTATAAATTGAGTTAGTCAAGTCAGGCTCCCTGGAAGCCTTCCCCAATCTGGTGGCATCCAGGAAACAACAGCCATCCTGGTGGGGAACACTGGGGCATGCATTTAAAAGGCCCCAAGTTGGGAAAACCTTCATGTGGATTCTGCCACATTACCCAGATCTTCCTAATTCTCACATTACGATTCTTCAGGAAACCCCAAGTCCTGAATGCTTCTTTGGATCCTTCTTCATACTCACCTTATATATTACTGGTGTGAACCAGGCTGGCATAAAGACCAAATTGCATAACCTCATTGTTGGACAGTGCTGGTCAAAGCTCACCAGAAGGTTCACATCCCCGAGCTTGCCCTTTCCCATGATTTCCACAGGAGCCTTGAGAAAGATTTCACTCTGTTCCTCATACATTCCTGGCAGCAGGACAATCCGGTCATACATGCTGGCTGAAAGCAAGGCGCTCCTCAGATTGTCAAACTCGCAGCCAGGCCCAACGCAAAGAACCCGCCTGTCCTTTTTCCTCCTGAATAAGTAGAAGCAGTTGGAGGACTCCAGGTCGTGGCTGTTTTTGGTCCAGGTTTTAGAAGAGAGGTAATGCTGCTTCAAAGCTTCTCTCCATGACCAAGGCTCCACGCCAGGCTGGTTAGGCCAGTTTGGATGCCGGCATTCAATGCAACCAAGGCACAGTTGTCTCCACCGAGTATTGTCCAGGCTGAGGATGAGCTCATACCATGCTCTGCACACTAAACTGCAGCGGCCAAGGTCAGGAAGACGCAAGTAGGACAGTATTAAGCGCCACAGTTCTAGTGGGAGCCCACTGATCTCCATAATCACCTAGGAATAGTGGGGCACAAAAACAAAGATTTAAGAGATCACCATATACCTTCTGTGCATCATTGTTTGGATTTAACTGAACACAATGGGAGTTGAGATATGCCCATCAAATCAATGCACCACTTTTCGTCTTTTCCCTACTTATTTGACTTTATAGCTTAACAATGATTGAATAAAATCAAAAGCTTAAAAAAAAACCACAGACATGCACCATTGTGTGTTAACACTTAACCTCTGAGTTCCTTACCTATGTTAATAGAAGTATTAAATAGTAATCGGCGGCAAGGATTGCTTTTGCACAATATTGGAAGAAAGATAGCATTCCACAAGAGGGATTAGTAATCCAAAAAATATTTGATTGTGCAGAAATGGACCAACTCACATTAGAGTTAAAGGGAAAGGATGATTCAGAATACTGTGTGGTATGGGAGAAATGGTATGAATGGAAAGACAATAGAAATAAGGATTGAAAATGTACATAGGATTAGAACATTTGGAAACAGAATGTATATAATGTATCGAACACTGATTCTAGTTATATGAAGATCTGTTAAATAAGTGACTGAGATATGTAAAGAAAAATGTATATTAAAAATAAATATTAAAAAAAGAAGTATTAAATAGTAATCTTCAACTAGGTCTTTGTAGTCTTGATGAGCATTTCCTGATCTACAGTAATTCAGTTATTGATTTCTATTTGTATAAATTTTGGGGTATACCTCCTGTGGCCCCATGGCTGTATGATTCAAACTTTATCCTCACAGAGCCAACAGATGGAAGAGGGAGATATAAACATGAAATAAGGAATTTCCTGACTATGAGAACGAGTAAGCAATGGAACAACCTGTCTCCTAAAACCAAGGATATGCCATCACTGAATGTTTTCATGAAAAGTTTCCATGACCATTTTTCCAGCATGGTATGAGGAGTCCTGTGCTGGATGGGGAGGTGAACTAGAAGATATTCAAGCTCCCTTCCAAACCTACAACTCTATGAACTTTGCCACACAGTCCCTCTACAAATACTTTTATACTATAAATCTGAACAGAAGAGAATGGGAGATATTGAACACCTAGGAGAGAAGTAACTTTCCTCCATTTAGTCACATTTATGTCCTGGTTCTATCCACTTTTTAGTTTCCCTTTTGCTTCAAAAAGGCTGTGCTCTCCTACCACATAGGCTTACAACTGGGGAAAGCCTTTGAAATAGTCATGTGCTGCTTTTAACTCTTTATGAAATAGTGGCGCTTCATATGCACAAACAAGTTATTTAAACACCAGTTTTGAACGCGCTGCCCAATCCTAGTATAAATATGCAGGATATCCACCATTTTGGATTGGCTCCAAATGGTTAAACTGAATAAATTCTCCAGGGCAGTTTCTAATTAAAGCTAGCTACCAAGATATTTAGATGTTTGTTTGTTCAAACACAAATTCTACAACAGAGGCAAAAATTAAATTAGAAAGGTTTTTTCCCTCCTTAGGTCACACCTATATAGCCTATAAATGCTCTTTAAAACAATTTTGCCATAAAATGGGTGACATGAAGATCGCACAGATTGATCATACATATAACTCCCTTGAATTAGGCAGGAACTGTAATTGCTGCTGGAAGAAGAGCACATGCTGTATTAAATATACTTGATTTTGCATGGTATGAAATAATTTTGAATTGATATTTGGTTTTTTTTTATCACTGTTGAACATTCAAAGACCTACTCTGTACTTATATAAGGAGAATGGGTCGGATGGTAGACCTGTTTCAAATCAAGAAGATTTGCTCCTGTAGCTGTGGGATTGAAAACAAAACCTTGTGGAATAAATATACCTTCAACGGTAATTTGTGATCTTGCACATTATAAATAGTAACAGCAAACTGTTGTGCAAAGAATATGCTGTTAAAACTGTTTATGACTCAGCCACATGGAGAACAAATAGAAGTATATATAATGCACGCTCGACTGTGGAGAAAATCCCTACCTGGTCAGATTCTGATTTAATTTAAAAAATAGTACAGTAGTACATATGTGTCAACTTTGTATATTTACCTTTAGGCAAACTTGTCATTGCAACTGTATTGTACACACACACACACACACACACACACACACACACACACACACACCAGCTTTTATATGGCACAGGGTTCTCTATAGCTCTCTGATATCCAACCTTTTGGCTTGTCTGAGCTAGTCTTGGGCTATGTATGTATGTGTATGTGTATGTGTATGTGTATATATATGTATGTATGTATGTATGTATGTATGTGTGTGTGTATACACACACACATACATATATACATACACATATACATATATATATATATGTTACGTTTTTGAGCTGATCAATAAATAAGTCAGGGAGACTAGAATAGATCACTGACTTATTTATTGATCAGCTCAAAAACGTAACACACATATAAAAAAATTACACAACGGAATTCATGGCTTTCTGTCTAGATGGTCTCTGGTGATGAGCCGAAAGGCAGAAAAGGAAAAGCAATATGCTTCCTCCCTTAATTGGGGCCCTAACAGGGTGTTGTGGAAACAATTATATATATATATGTATTTGTATATATCTGTATTTGTATTTGTATTTGTATTTGTGTGTGTGTGTGTGTCTGTATCCCAAGACAGAGACAGACAGAGACATATATTCATACATATTATGGTTATGTTACGTTACGTTAACCTATGTACTAGCTATCCAGGACTGGATGTGGCAGAAGTTGGATACATCTGCTTAAGAGAGAGATTAACTTTTTTAGTTATCTTCCAGAAAAAAATGTAAAATGTTGCACACACATTTACACTATGCTTTTTATTGCTGTTGACCATATGGAACAAGCTCCCTCCACACCCAAGATTCTCAGCTCTAGTCATCTTCCAAAAAGCTGTTAAAATATGGCTCTTTTTAAGATAAAGATGCTTTCCCTCCATCTGTTTGGCAGTATGCTATTTTAATTCTGTATGGTTTTTCATGGGAGCCAAAATAAATTTCTTAACCACTTAGAGATGTGCTATTGTAGCAGCATCTACAATAATAATGGTAATGGAAATAAGTTAATAAATAAAATGCACATTCAGTTCAAAGTAAGCTTTCTCTTACATTTTGTCTAACAATCCCAGTCCAAGATACAGGTAGCCTTCTACTTATAGCCACAACTCTAGCACAAAATTTCTTTTACTAAGAAGACAGTTATTAAGTAAAATTAACCCTATTTTATGTCCTTTCTTGCCACAGTTATTAAGTGAACTACTGCAGTTGTTAAGTTAGTAACATGGTTGTTAAATGAATCTGGCTTCCCATTGACAGCAGCACCTTCTCATTTTTCAATTCTGTGCATGCGCAGAACAATTTTAATTGCATAGTGCAGGGGTCCCCAACCTTTGCAACTTTAAGTCTGAAGGACTTCAGCTCCCAGAATTCTCCAGCCAGCAAAGTCTGAGAGCTGAAGTCCTTCAGACTTAAAGTTGCAAAGGTTGGGGACCCCTGGCATAGTGCATATGCACACAGCGCGCATCAAGCACGTGCACAAACACAAGCGAATCAGCAGTTGTGCCGGCTAGAACCCACCCCTGGTCATAAGTGTGAAAAATGATCCTAGGTTACTTTTTTCAGTGCCCTTGTATCTCTGAACAGTCCCTAAATGAATGGTTGCAAGTCAAAGATCACCAGTAATTATCTAGGTAATTTTTTTCAGCCACTTATCTGTCTTTCTCTCTCTCTCTCCCGCGTGCGCACACGTTAGACTTGCCGCTTTGCATTTCTAAGCTTTGGATTCAGCTTTGTATTACAATGTTGCTTTGCAACCAGTGATTTTTGTGTTTGAAGTTTCTGGCAAACCTGACACTTGGCTGTTCAAAAGCACAGATGGAAAGAAACAGTTCTGCTACAGATGAGGCCGTAGTAATGTTGGATGGACACTAAACAGGATTTTTTCCCCCCAGATTGCCCTGCACATGAGAGAACTCACAAATCTTTTTGACATATATTGTGGCTTCTCTTCCAAGGAATTTTTTTGAAGAAGAAACATGGTAAAGACCTGAAAGAATTAAACAACACCTCGCCCTTTCACAGAACAGAGACAAAAGCTTTTTTGACACACACAAGAGACTTAAAGGAGAGAGAGGATACTAGCTGACCAAAATAATGGCTTTCTGTATAATTAGACCATATATTAAACAAGTGGCTTCTAACAGCTATCAGGATCTAACCTGCAGCTAGATAATTTGCTTCTATGCCATGTCCAAGGAATTAATCTCAAAACAGCAGAGGAAATCAGATGCTGCACACCTTCACAGTTCTGGATTTACATTTTACCCAGAGAGATTCAGGTGTTGTCATTTTGTTTGTGGTTTTCCACTCACTGCAAATAATTTCCATATTTTTATTTATTGCCCAAAGCCCATAAAAATTGTCATGCAATATAGGAATTTAATTAGCCCTGGTATGTATGTCGCTTCATTTTATTTCGCTTCAAAGGTGACTTTTGTTAATTTGTGATTGTATGAATTATGTGTATATGTGAACTTAAACTTTTAAAACACCATTTGTGAATACGTAGAAATCGAAAAGTAATTAGTACAATCTATATATAAAGTGCTTTTTCAAATGTAATTCAGAGGCATGAGAGTAGGGAGCAGAAGTGAGAGTTCAGCTCACCAGCCCATCAGCCAGAATACAATAACAAACAGTGAACCAAATTCAATTTCACATGGAAAAAACACCCACAAATTCAACAGGATTCCCCATCCCACCCTCATCTATCCCTTGCGCCAAATATCAGCCATATCTGCAGATTTGGATGGTAGACAGAAAGAGGTAAATTCGTTTCACCAACGACTTCTATTCTATTGATGGAAGGTAACATATACAGAAGGTAACATATAAGATTCATTAACTTCTACTTTATCACACAAATTATTTATTATAAAATGCTGAAAGTATCATTTTGTTGTTATGATCATCAGGTTTTTAAACCAATCCAAGAAAACTACACCCTCTTGCAGTCTCCAGATCTACTCAAGGGTATCTTAACTTTAAACAGATGGACAGCATACCAACACTTTTAAAATTAATTCAAACCCTGCATGCTTGGACCCTGAGATCCAGCTTGAGCAAAGAGCCTACCAGAGTAGAGGTCCCAGGCAAAAGGTCCCAGAAGAAACTATTATGCATTGCCCATTCTTAAAAAATATTTTTTCTGGAGTAGGTGAAAGCCAGGCTCCCAAAGTTTTGTGGCACAATTACTATGGAATGAATAAGATGTTTTTTGTCTTCTGCTCCCATCCCATGCACAACAGTAAGAAAGCTTTAACCAGGCATTAATCCAAAATAATTAACACAACAGGATATGAACAGCAGGAACCTCTTAAGTAAAGTATAATATACATATTCTCTGCAAGCCTATCCTTAGGCAAGTTTAATCAAAGTCTCACTCTCTTCCATGGGACTTACAGATGAGCGAGCATAGCCACAAACCGATCCCGATCACAACTCTGCCGAGCCCGCCTTCTTTTATGGTTCAGGCAGAATCCACTGCCTCGCCTTCCCACAGCATCCTACCCACTCCGCTCGCGTCTGTTAGAGTGCGAGCGCGAAGGAAAACACCCGGGGACAGGAGCCACTCCCCTTGCTCCAGCGCGCACGGGCGTTCAGATCATAGAGATCTTACAAGGGAAGGAAGGCGGAGGAAAAAAGGGAGATCATCTCCTTAGCTCAGTAGCTCTAGCATTGCGATCACATGATTTCTGGGCTCCCCGAAGAGGCCGCCAGATGGCAGTAAAACCTACACTTTGGGGGTTTCAGCCCCAGACTAAAAACTCCTGGAAGTCTCTGCTTCCAAGAAAGCCTGCGTTGAGATGTGCTGAAGGGATTTATCTTTAAGTTAGAAAATATTTAGAGTTGAAAAGCTGCTCAGGTTAAGGTTACACAGTACCAGCATAACTGGAATAATAAAGTTTGCTTGAACTATATTCATAAGACATGTTTTTCTCTATTGTGTTCGATAAACATATGGTGCTCACAGATACCATATAGTTTATCCAAAATAAGTATTTTGACAGTGGCAAGATAGGTGCAATAGGTGACATGAAGACATGGCCTTTTCTATCAATAAGGTGACATTTCTTTTAGGGGACTCCATCTTTCCTCATATTTGTGTGTGTTTTGTACAAGCAATAATTATTATTTTATTTCAACTTAACTTTGTTTCTTAGTAAAATGTTTTAACTTTAACACTGAGAAAGAAAGATTGCTTGACTAGAATCTCGCATTTGCATTTGTTTTTTGTTTGATTATATGCCCTCAAGTTGGTGTGTTGATCTTAATGACCCATTGTTTTTACATGATACTAATACAATACATTTTGTACTTAATGAGACTTTTAAGTCTCTAATATACAGAGAAATCCTACACATGCAATGCTTCCTTTGCACATTAATCTAAACTCTCTTTAAATATTTTTAAAGCTAAAAGAGATATATCTTAAATAAGAAACTGCTATAATATAAACCAATAACATTCAAGTCATACATCTTTATTTTCAAGACTACCTCAGAGCCTCACTTGAGCCCTGCGGCATTCTTACAAAGTAAACATTATGAGTGGCTGGAATGCAGCGCTTAGTTAGAAATGTTCCTGCCCAAAGACAATGGGGAAAAAATATGGTGAAAATGCAAGCATCGGACTTCAAGCACGGCAACAAGACTTGGATTTTCTGAAACCTCCTCCAACATTCATCAACAGCAGAATCTCTTTTTGACAAGCCAAATCAGCAGTGTAATCAATATAATAAAATTAGTTACCATTTTATATATCCCCTCCAAACAGAATACAGTATACTTAATTTAAATAACCCTTTTAAAAGAAACATAGTAATTCAAATAATCTAAAGACCTTTCTGAAAATTAGCATAGAGCAGGGTTTCCAAGCTGTAAGGTGTACCTCCCTTGTGGCAGTGCAGCAGAGTCCAGGTGAGGTGCAAAGAATATTTTAGTTACACATTTTTACAGCTTTCCCGAAGTTCAATTGCGTATTTTTAGGGGAGCAGTATATATTAAGATTACAGTAAAGAGAGGTATGATGCAAAAAAAGAGAGGAACCTCTAGCATAAAGATTGTATCAATGAAGGGACTGACGCGATGCGTTTTCTATTTCAGTGTGGTGAGCAGGCTTCTCTAAGTAACCAAATTGTCCAAACAAGGACAATATCATTAAAAAAACATGATTTATATCTTTTATGAAAACTGGCAAACTAGGCCCTCATCCAAATAACATTACAGCAAATTATTATATTATAGTGTATATATTATATACCCATTATAAGTACAACAGGAGCTAATATTCTGGTCTCTCTTTCATTCAAATCTGATTATAAACCACCCTGAAATCAAATTTGGGGATAACACAGGCCTTCTGCAGCCATCAACAAGAGATGATAGGGAAAAGGTAACAACCTTTAATGATTACATACTTCAGGAACTATATTATAATTGTGACCTATAAGATACATAAGGAGCTACCTTTTTTTCTTCCTACTCTCTTGGTTTACTTATGTTTTTTATGAAGTGGGATTTGTTGGGCATTGTCTGTTTGTATATGTGTATGTCAGTAATTTCCTCATGTGATTTTTTTAAAATGAATTTTGCTACTGCTGTTTTCTGAAAAATACACAGTACAGTATTGTGTGTAGAGAAATGAGATTGAAGGATTTTGGGCAAAAAGCTGTACCTTCCCTCCCCCCCCCCCCCCTTATGTGAAACAATAGCTGACATCTCTGGATTTAAAAAAATGAATTATTTGCTTAGAAGTCAGAGATAAGCATTTACTTTATGGCTACAAATCAGTATTTACAGTAATTCTTTTTTAAAAAGAATAAAAAAAGAATTACTATATATTATTTTGGGGTGACGCTGTACAAAGTAACATTGGGAAGTATATTTCTACACACAGGCTCCTCTAATACAGGGGTCTCCAACTTTTGCAACTTTAAGTCTGAAGGACTACAGCTCCCAGAATTCTCCAGCCAGCTGGCTGGAGAATTCTGGGAGCTGAAGTCCTTCAGACTTAAAGTTGCAAAAGTTGGAGACCCCTGCTCTAATAGTAGCTTTATTATTCATTGTCATAAGCAATTTCAAAGAAATAATATTTTAAGGATATATTTTAGAAGTCTTTCCTAACAAGCAAATAAGACACATTATCTTTTTTCAGTCTCGTAAATAATTTTTATTGCATATTTATACTTTTTTTCTTATACAATCATTTCCCGAGCACCATATTACTAATGTAATGGATCGTTTGGTTTTATGGTCCTTTAAAGACTAACATTATTACAATGTCTGTCGTTGCTTGCATGCATATCCATTTCAACAAATGTCTTGAACAAAGTGACATCTGGGAGGTCCAGGAGCCTCTTAATTCTTTGTCTGACTGCTCTGCAGAAGTAGTGGAGCAATTTTCTATCTGTTAAACACAAATCCACACCCAAACAGCCTTTTAAGAAGCTAGCCAGTTAATGCTACATCCACTTCCTAACAGGGGTCCCCAAACTCTTAAGCTCATCCAACCCTTCATGAAGCTTTAGACTGTTCATCGACACTCAAATATTATATTTAATAAATAATTAAACAAATAATACTTTAACAGTACTACAAATAATAATTTTAAAAAATCTGGCTAGTGAATGTGGCAATACCTGAACACAGCAAAAGAGAAGAGAAAGAACTTGGAGAAGATAGCAAAATACAAAGACCTGCAAATAGAACTATAGAACAACTGAAAAAAGAAAGCAAAGGTGGTGCCAATAGCAATAGGTGTCATGAGCGCATCTCCAAAACAACTAGAGCACCACTTGAACATCCATCACCAATCGGCATTGACAATTTCAATTGCCAATTGCAAAAGGGCAGCTTTACTCAGAACAGCTTATATCCTATGATGATGCACATCTAACACCATAAAACACCCACATCTGCCTATCCCAAATCCTTGGGAAGAACTGGATAGGATAGGTGGATTAAAAATGTCACATCCAGTCTGAATATTGTGCCTACTGTCCCTGTCCTACTGCCCCCATTTCTTCGTACCAATTTCATTCATACTCATGTTTATTGTTATACCTATTATCTTGTATACGATTGGCAAATACAATGCAATGCAATACAATAGCAGAGTTGGAAGGGACCTTGGAGGTCTTCTAGTCCAACCCCCTGCCTAGGCAGGAAACTCTATACTGTTTCAGACAAATGGCTATCCAACATCTTCTTAAAGACTTCCAGTGTTGGGGCATTCACAACTTCTGGAGGCAAGCTGTTCCGTTGATTAATTGTCTTAACTGTGAGGAAATTTCTCCTGAGTTCTAAGTTGCTTCTCTCCTTGATTAGTTTCCCCCCATTGCTTCTTGTTCTGCCCTCAGGTGCCTTGGAGAATAGTTTGACTCTTCCTTCTTTGTGGCAACCCCTGAGATATTGGAAGACTGCTATCATGTCTTCCCTAGTCCTTCTTTTCATTAAACTAGACATACCCAGTCCCTGCAACTGTTCCTCATATGTTTTAGCCTCCAGTCCCCTAACCATCTTTGTTGCTAAATAAAATAAAATGATGGACTCTAGCCGGTGGCTGACCATCCAACCTTGGGTAATGTCGTCTCATCTCTAGCCACCTGTTTTCAAGATCGGAAAGATTGGAGTGGAGTTTTACAGAACCCCATTAACTGATCTAAATGACATTTTATCTTTTACTGACCCCCTACTCTCTTTTCTCTCCCAGCCCTTTATTGTCTCTTGGAGGTAGATATTGATTACTGGGGAACCCCGTCCTATACTGTCACTAACCCCCCAAACCCCCCCCCCCCATCCTTCTCAGGGATAGAAGCGGTGGGTCCCAGCGAAAGAGCCGCCTGAATTTCCTGCATTCGCCTTTAAAAGAATGTAGAATTCGCCTCCAGCGCCGCCGTCTCCTCCAATCAGGCAAAACAGGAAACCCTCCCCTCCCCCCTCGCCCCCCTCTCCTTATACAGCCAAGACATCCGCTAGAGCGGCCCCGACGCAGCCCGCCCGCCTCCTTCCTGAAAGGAGAAAGAAGCCCAGCCCGCCTTGAAGCTCGCTTGAAGCGCTAACGCCCAACGCGACCCGGCCTTTCCGCGGAAGGCGAGCGAGCGGATTGGATGACGCCGGTCACGTGCCCCTTCGTTTGGCGGCGTCATTCGTGTGTCTGTCTCTGCGGCGCGCGGGGAGGGCGTGGCGAAAGGAGCTGATTTTTTTTTTTCCCCGGCCGGCCCGGGGGCTTCGCCTGTCAGTTTCAGTCCGCTGCGCGTCGCTCAGGGTCTGCTTGTAAAACGTGCGGGTGAGGAGCAGCGATGCCTCCGCCGCCATGAAGGAAGCCCGCCGCGGCGCGCGGGTCAGTGAATTGGCGGGGATTGGTGAGGAGTAGCTGAGGTGAGGAGGTGGCGGAAGGAGAAGAAAAGGCGCCAGGCGAGTAGGCAAGCGAGCAGGCGGGCAAAATGGAGATACGGAGGGGAAGGAAAGGAGCGGCGGCGGAGGCAGCTGCGGGCCGGGCGCAGGTGCTGGCGGCTGACCTCGGGGCAAAGGCAGGGCGCGGAGAAGAAGGGCGTTTCTGGTTAACCAATCCCAGACTATTGACTCCCCCAAACAGGATTGCATCCCGCCTTTTATAGTGGTGTCTCTCTTTATTTTATTTATTGTGCTATTAGTTTTTGCTGCCCTGAATTGCATCTCTTGGGTGTGGAAAGACGCTATAGTCTAAAAATGGGATGAACCTGGCCGCCCGTCTTAATTTGGAAAGCGCGGCAGCCAGGTTTTAACAACTCAAATTTACTCAAATTCCCCGTGGTAGGAAATTAATTGTGTAGAAATCACGGGATACACTGTTTTTATAAATATGCATGAGCTCCCAAAACGGCACCCCCAAAATTTGCAGGGACCAAATAAAATGCATTTCGATTCAGTGCATGAGCCCAAAATATGCGCGTAAATGTATGTGCAATGCATAATGTGTATGTGATCTTAGCCTTACATCTCCACCCATTAATAAGCATTTAATAATGTTAATAAGCATCCATTAATAAGTTAATAAGCATAAGCATTTAAAAAAAATCTTGTTCCTGGTGTACAACTGGTAATTTGATATATAATTACCATGCTAAGTGTTGAATTGCTGAGGATTGTTTATAGTAGGGATTTTCACTTTCGTTTGCACTATAGTTTGCACTAAAAGTGCGATGGCTATGAAAGAAATTGCACATTTGCATCCCAATAGAATATTATATTAGACCAATTCCAAATTTGCAAAAATATGCAAGATCCCAAAATTTCTTCCAGTTTTATATTGGCTGTATATAGGCTAAACAGAAGTGTAGTTCTAACATGGAGTTTGAAATATTACTATTTTTGTTTGGGGGAGGGTACTAATAGTTGTGCAATATAATACTAATTTTAAGCTGTGTGAAGCTTATGGGAAAATCATGGGCAAATTTCATGGAAAAATCATATGTACTTTATCTTTACAATACTGAGATTATGTTACTGTGTTACTTTACAGTATTGCAGTGACTGAGAATATTTTTGAAATTCCTGGAATTCAAGGGTTTTTCTAAAAATATATTTAGCTTAGATTTGAAATATAAATCATGTACAGTTTAAGTACACCATAACACATAAATAACAAATATCAGTATATGTAACCATTTACTTTACATTTGCATCAAGAAGAAGCATGTTGTCAAATGCATTGATGAAAACAAAATAGCAAGTGTTTCTCTACTTGCTGCTCATGAGTTTATATCTGAAAGGATGTATAGTGGGAAGTCAATATTATTATGGTGGAATATAAGTAATGTGTGCAAACAGCAAGGAAAAACTTTAGCTAAATGTTAGACAGTACAATTTTGACTACCAGCTTGATTGCAGAGGCTGGCTGGCCTTAGGTAAATAATGGTGTAATTGGAATACTATTTAATTATGTAGCGTTTAAAACTTCTTCGAATTGTAAAAATATGTGATTTGGGGTTCTGTATTATGACTACTGTTAATATATTGACGGTAGTCATAACACAGAAAATAATGAAAAATCTTTATTTCATCATGCTCAAGAAGAAAGTTACAGGAAGTTTTCTCCTCACCCAAATAGTAGGAAAAGTTTACCATAGTGGCTGTAGAGAAGCTGATAGAATATTCTATAAATGCAGATGGTGAATTGAGTAAATTCAGACAAAAGCTAAAGTATCAAATATTCTTTAAATAAACAAATCATAATCAGCACTAAATAGCAGTAGAGTTAATTTTTTGTGTCTTTGCTGCCATCTTCTCACCAACTGAATTTTTGCAGCCAAATAAAACGAGATTATTGATTCCTTTTTAGGTAGAACTGTTTGAAGACCTGCTCCAGAATGCTACTTATACAGAGAAAACCTTGTTTTGTATCATATAGCAAAGGTAATTATCTCATTGTTACAATAATGGTTTCCTTATAATAAAGTTTGTACCCCAATGTAGATTATTATCACACTTTTATTTCCATATAATTTTTTATTAAGATTACAATTAAAGTTTAAAAAAACCTCACAAAAAACAAGTAACTTCCCCCCTCACATGGACAAGTAGAAACAATTTTGATAACTTATCTTCTCTTAAGCTATTATTATCAAATCTTGGCTGGTGGTGCTGTCTGAGAAAGCAGCTTGGATAAATTAACATGCAGACTACGGCAGCTCTTAATAAATATGTGCCCCTGGTGTGGGGAGAGCAAGTTTTAATATTATCGTGCCCTTACTAGCAGGCGTAAATCTTAGTAAAGTCTCCACTGTTGTTTACATTTGTCACATGAATGCAGTCCACATTATGCTGAGGAATGAGACATTGTGTTATTTCAATTTGGCTATATATTAATAGGTTCATTTTCCTCCCCCTCTATTGATAATTTATCAAGATAATGATAAATTACCACTGTATTTTGATACATCTTCAGTATAGTTAGAATAACGCTGACTCACTAAAACAATTGTATTTTACTGTTCATTTTTTGTGTTTACTTGGTGGATTGTAATTGCTGGAAGTAGTATCTAATCTTTTACATATAATAATAATAATAAATAAATTTAATTTGTTGACCGCTCCCTCTCCCCGAAGGGACTCGGAGCGGTGCACAGGGCAAATAAAACAATAAATATACAATCATAATAAAAACGAATTAAATAATATCCCTGCGCTAAAAATTATTAGAATCCCCATCTAAAATTATTAACAACCTCATAGAAGGGAGACTACCCTAGGCCGGCCAAGCAGAACAAATATGTTTTTAGTTTTAGACGGAAGGAGCGGAGGTCCGTGGTTGTTCTAATGTCGGGGGGAAGGTCGTTCCAGAGGGCTGGGCCCGCCACAGAGAGAGCCCTTCCCCTGGGCGTCGCCCGCTGACAAAGTCTAGTGGACGGCACCCGGAGAAGTCCCTCTCTGTGTGAGCGAATAGGCCGTGTGGATGTATGAGGCAGGATCCGATCCCGCAAATATATTTGATTTCTATGTTGTCTTAACAGGGTAGAACAGTAAAATATTCTATATAGATTATGGAGTGTCTTCTAAGAAAGTACAAAATTAAAGGAAAAAAATTAATGGAACAGAGAGCATTGTACTCCATCGGTACTTGTTTCTGGAACTTCAGCTCATTCCATCCTTCCTGTTAAGAGTAATATATGTAGCTAAAGGATGGAATTTCCTCCTTTTCAAAATGCAGCCTTGTATTTTCCTAACCCAATTCTGGGTTCATTTGCAATACAATATTCCCATTCCCATTATCTTTTTATTTTTCCTAAATTAGCCTCTTCTAGTGATAAACCAACATGGGATAAAACTTCTGTGTTCTGTTTTCTTGAGTTGAAATTAAGGAATGAGAGAGAGGCAGAAAGCTTCGGGGCAATTCCATTCAGAATTCAAAAATGAAAACACGAAGAAATAAGTAACACACAACGGGTAAAAAAGAAATATAAGAGGAAGATTTAAAATGATTGCTAATGACCTACTCTTGCTCAAACAGGAATGTGCCTGGAAAGGCAGGTTTACAAGCAGATCAGTAGCAGACTTATGCAACAAATGTTAATTAATAGAGAAAATAAAGGTAATTCAGCCATAAAAAAAACTTTGTACTTCGGATTACTCCATAGTCCAGTTTTCTTTGCCAGATATAAATACCTAGTTACCATGACAGTTTTATTTATTGATATTGCAGATGATAAAGCTCTATAGATAACACATAGAAAGACAAAACAGTCTTTGTCTGGCAGTGGGAAAAAATAAATGTAGGCTCCAGTTGAGCTCCTTAAGATGTCACATTAGAAAAGGTCCTCATTTTAATGTCATGCCTTGCCTTATTAGAAGAATAATTCCTGGGATTCCTGCCCATGCAGGGGGTTGGACTAGAAGACCTACAAGGTCCCTTCCAACTCTGCTATTGTATTGTATTGTATTGTAAGAAAATGGAGAATACAAGGAAAGCTGGGATTCTTTGAGATGCCCAGGACCTACGTTGGATAGGGTTTTAAAAGAAGAGGATAGCATTTCAAATTGATCTCAGAAATACACTTCAAGGAATTTATTCCATTAGGTATTACAGTATATGTTGTCAATGATATTGCCTGTCCAGCTATGTTCTGTATTTAACTGCAGTTTCTCAATGGCGGTACACTGAAACAGTTCTGATTTTTGCAATAAGCAGGCAAACCAGATAAATGTTTGTTAATTTTTACAGTACTGCAATACAGCATATTGTTAACTGGCTTCACCATTGCAGAAAGTTGTAGTAGGAATACTTTCATTCTCAGAAACCTAAAAATACCGGTGTTTCTCTTCTTGATTGGTCCAGATATGATTGCTAAATATAATTACTAGACAATGAGTAGAAAACATGTAGTAATTGAGTCTGCCCCTCTACTCATTACTAATCAGGACAATGGGTGCCTTAATGGAAAGAGCATTACTCTGCAACTAAAGGGTCTCCATTCTCTTTTGACCATGGTGGTTACAATTTAAGATGTCTACATTCTTCTTTCTTTTTGAAAGTGATATTTCTTTAAAGAAAAAAAAGGATAGGTATTTACTCAAAGTTGGGAAAGGAAAACCAGAAAATGAAACTGAGAACAAGAGAAGATTTGAAGTAATTTATCTATTTGTTTAGCTGAGTGAAGTGCAGAAAGGTAGCAAAAAAAAAAAAAAAAAGCAAGATGTGGAATTTTCCCCTTTAAAGGCTGTGCATGATGTCTATTTCTCCATTGGACTGACTGACTTTACTCCGTTCTTTTACATTGAATAATAAGCAGGGTGGATTTGATTTAAATGAACTCAATTTAAATCATAACTTTTAAAGAGCAACTGTCATTTCTGTCCCACAGTGGCTCCTCCTCTGACCCGCTGTTGACTCATTCACTATAATGGGATGCCTGGTGATGCGGCAGTGACACAATAAGGTGAGGGACGTGGCGGGCAGCAGGTGACTGGATACCCACTAACAGGCACTGCCATGATGGATCTGAAATGACAGGTGCTCTTTAAATGTAAGGACTCATTCTTGCTGGTAGTTAGAATCTTTAATATTATTTGCAAACAAAATGAAGGTTTCCTATTTAGCTTGCAGAGCTGGGATTCATTGAAAGAGTCTACAAAAAATGTAAATATTGCAGAATATGCAGCCTCATGCTACATAACTAAGCTCCATTTCACGCTGAATAAACTAAATTATAAATGTATCTTAAATAGAAAACTATCTTTAGATAGATTTTTACTCCAAAAGCATTTTATTAAAATAAATTTGATTTTAAAAAAATCTGATTTAAATAAAATCCCATTTTTTATTTTAAAAAGCAATTTTTATACACCCTGATAATAAGTATTAATGGTCCAGTTTTGTGTAATGATTAAAACACCAGACTAGAAACTGGGCGACCATGAGTTCTAGTTCCATGTTAAGCACAAAGCTAAGTAGGTGACTTTGGCCCAATATCTCACAGCCCTAGGAAAAAGGCAATGGCAAACCACTTCTGAAAAACCTTGCCAAGAAAACTGCAGGGGCTATTTCAGGCAGTTTGCCAGGAGTCAACACTGACTTAGGGACACAAAAATAAAATAAAAATAAAGGAATTAGGGTAGACAGGACAAAACAAGATAAATAAATATTTGGCAAAATTTAGATAAATGCAGACTTTGTCACTAGCTATTGCTAAATCAAATTTTAGTATAATGTATTTGACTGAATAAAATGAGTTGACAAAAAAGGAAAACAAGTTTTAATAAATTATTTAATAAATAATTTAAAATTAAAATTAATTTGGTATGGTTTTAAAATGGGTTTTTAGCATGGGTCCAATAATTTAATATATTTTAATCGATTTTGTATTTTGTATTTTGTGGTTTTAATAATGCCTGTGCGCCGCCCTGGGTCCTAACAAGGAGAAGGGCGGGGTATAAATTTAATAAAATAAAATTTAATAAAATAAAAATAAGGCAAAACAAAAGCAAGCTGAAGTACATTAACGACCTTGTGTCGGAGGGGGACCCGGATCTGGTGGGGATTACGGAGACCTGGTTGGGCCACGAAGGGGGCTTACCCCTCGTGGAAATGTGCCCACCAGGATACCGTGCATTTCATCAACCGCGGGCCCTAGGCAGGGGCGTGGCGGTGATTATTAGGGAAAGTCTGGAGCCAAGAGAGACCACTGTGCCACAGACCACCGGCTGTGAGTCCCTCTACGTGAGGTGGGGCCCTGGGAGGCAGCTGGGCTTGCTGCTTGTGTACCTGGCTCCCCGCTACGTATCAGCAGCCCTGCCCGAGCTCCTCGAGGTGATAGCTGAGGTGGCGGTTGAGTCTCCCAGACTTGTAGTCTTGGGGGACTTCAACCTGCCATCACTCGGCGGATCAACCGAGGTAGCCCGGGAGTTCATGGCCTCCATGACGGCCATGGACCTGACCCAGGTAATTGAGGGTCCCACTCACGAGGGAGGACATACGCTGGACTTGATCTTCGTCTCAGGCCAGTGGAAAAGTGATCTTGATACAGGGGATTTAGCCATTATACCCTTGTCATGGTCAGATCACTCACTTCTCCGGCTCGACTTTCCTACCGCTACACCTCACTGCGGGGAGGCGGAACCAGATATCCCCAGATGGTTCCGCCCCAGGCGCCTGATGGACCCAGAGAGGTTCCAGACGGAGCTTGGGCCATTACCTGTGACCCTGGCCCGCGCCCCGATCGAGGACCTAGTGGCTGCATGGAACATCGCGGCCACTGGAGCCTTGGATCGGGTCGCGCCCTTGCGGCCTCTCTTGCGGCAAAGAGTCACCTGGGCTCCTTGGTTTACCGAGGAGCTGAGGGGGATGAAACGCCACAAGAGACGCCTAGAGAGTAGATGGAGATCTACACGCTCTGAATCTGACCGAACACAGGTGAGAGCCCATTTACGGACTTACATTGTGGCGATGAGAGTGGCCAAGCGTCAATACTGTGCCACTCTTATCGCATCCGCAGAAAACTGCCCTGCCGCCCTGTTTGGGGTGACCCGCTCCCTCCTTCAACAGAGGCCGCGGGAAGCCCCTCTGCAGGGTCGAGCAGAGGAATTTGGTATTTATCTGCAGGATAAAATCGCTCAGATCCGGAGCGAGCTGGTCTCCACCGAGAGTGGCCTAGAGGGATTGTCGGAAGTGGGTCTTGAAATACCATCCTGGGAGGAGTTTGACTCTGTTGCTTCCGAAGATATGGACAGGTTACGTGGGCGACTGAGGGCCACCACATGTTTATTGGACCCGTGTCCCTCCTGGCTTGTACTGGCATCCTGGGAGGTGACACGAGGCTGGCTCCAGGAGTTAGTCAACGCTTCTTTGAGTGAGGGGTTCTTGCCGGCCTCCCTTAAAGAGGCGATGGTGAGACCCCTCCTCAAGAAGCCTTCCCTGGATCCAGCTCTGTTGGAAAACTACCGTCCAGTCTCCAACCTTCATTTTCTAGCGAAGGTTGTTGAGAGTGTGGTGGCACAACAGTTTCCCCGTCACCTGGAGGAAGTTGATTATCTGGACCCGCGCCAGTCCGGCTTCCGGCCCGGGCACAGCACTGAGACGGCATTGGTCGCGTTGGTGGATGATCTCTGGAGGGCCAGAGATGGGGGTTGCTCTTCCATCCTGGTCCTGTTAGATCTCTCGGCGGCTTTCGATACCATAGACCATGGTATCCTATTGCATCGGCTGGAGGGGTTGGGGGTGAGGGGAACTGTTTTACAGTGGTTCTCCTCCTACCTTTCCGGCCGATCGCAATTTGTGTTGACAGGAGGGCAGAGGTCGGCCTCAAGACCCCTCACTTGTGGGGTGCCTCAGGGGTCGGTCCTCTCGCCACTCCTGTTCAACACATACATGAAGCCGCTGGGTGAGATCATCCGTGGTTTTGGGGTAGAGTATCACATCTACGCTGATGACACGCAGCTGTATTTTTCTACCCCAAACCACCCCAACGATGCCGTTGAAGTGATGTCCCGATGTCTGGAAGCCGTACGGATCTGGATGGGAAGCAACAGACTCAAACTCAACCCGTCCAAGACCGAGTGGCTGTGGTTTCCGGCGCCCCGGTTCAACCAGTTGATTCCATCACTGGCCATTGGGGGCGAACATCTGGCCCCCATGGATCGGGCACGCAACCTAGGTGTCCTCCTGGATACCCGGCTGTCTATGCAAGATCACGTGACAGCCGTGGCCAGGGGGGCTTTCCACCAGGTACGCCTGGTGCGGCAGTTGCGTCCCTTATTGGACCGGGACGCCCTCCGCACAGTCACTCACGTGCTTGTGACATCCCGGCTGGACTACTGTAATGCTCTCTACATGGGGCTCCCCTTGGCGTGCACCCGAAGGCTGCAGCTGGTCCAGAATGCAGCCGCGCGGGCGATTTTGGGAACGTCTAGATATTCCCATGTAACACCGCTCCTGCGCGAGCTGCACTGGTTACCTGTGGTCTTTCGGGTGAGCTTCAAGGTGTTGATCACCATCTTTAAAGCGCTCCATGGCACGGGACCAAGCTACCTGCGAGACCGCATCCTACCTCATACATCCCTGCGGCCGATTCGCTCCCACAGAGAGGGACTTCTCCGGGTGCCATCCACTAGGCAATGTCAGCGGGCGACGCCCAGGGGAAGGGCCTTCTCTGTGGTGGGCCCAACCCTCTGGAACGACCTACCCCCCGACCTCAGAACAACCACGGACCTCCGCACCTTCCGCCAGAAATTTAAGACACTCCTGTTCCATCAGGCCGGTTTGGCCTAAGTTATTTACCTAGTCTGCAGTCTGTATTATAAATTGTTTTAATTGGGTTTGTAAGGGATTATGTCTTAACTATTTAAATTTTAGCACAGGGATAAACTACTTAATTCGATTTTAATTATTTATACTTTGTATTTGTGTTGTTTTAAATTTCCTGTGCACCGCCCCGGGTCCCTTCGGGGAGAGGGTGCGGTTATATAAATTTTATAAATACAATACAAATACAAATACATTAGGCCCTTATTTTTATTTTATTTTATTTGGCTTGCAGTTTTTTCATTCTTCATTAATTGGAGAAAAATAGTTCTTTAAGCTGGTTAATTTTTTAAAGATGTTGGAAATCTGAAGCGTGTCTCTGCATCTGTTATTTCATTTGAATCTAAGGGCAGGCTAGAAGAGGAGGACCTGTAGCTCTGTGGAAGTCAAAAGAAATTAATTTATTACTAAAGGGAACAGAGCAGTGGTGAAAGTCAACATTTTTTACTACCAGTTCTGTGGGCAGGGCTTGGTGAGCATTGCAAGGGAAGATACTCCAAAATTTCCATTCCCACTGCATTCCAGAGGTAAGATATTGCAAAATCTCCATTCCCACCCCACTCTGGGGCCAGTCCAGAGGTGGTATTTGCTGGTTCTCTGAACTGCTCAAAAATTCTGCTACCGGTTCTCCAGAATCTGTAAGAACCTGCTGAATTTCACCCCTGCTGCTGGAATGAGGTATATTGTAAAATGCTGATATGCATTATATATAAGATACTGTCTAAATATTAATTCAGTTGAGAAGACATTCAACAAAGAGAAACAGTACGTCCCTTGGGAAGGAGTGTAGTATCAATTGGTTGGCTGAGATCCTGGAAATTAAATATTTTCAAATCTTTTATAATACAATATATGAAACTATTTTCTCAGTGCTTTATTTATTACACGGAAAGCAGAAGTTGAAAACATACTCTTAGTATTTTTGAAGTAGGACGTTCCCTGAAATTTAGCATAAAACATAGAGACCTTTCAGAAAACTAATGAAGAGGCGAGTTAAACGTCTTAATGTGGTTATTTTTTTAACCTGAAATGAAGACAAGTAGATTTTGGCTTTGTTCAATCACCTTTACTTTTTATAGGAGAAGAGAATTCCTATGTGAGAACACAACAAGCAGCATGGCGGATTCAGAAGACATTTTGGTTAACAAGGCAAAGGCAGATCAAACTGGTAAAAGCATTGTAAAAGTTAACTCAGGCAAACATTACTTATGTGGTTATTGTGCAGCCATTACAAACATTGCAGTAACTTTCCCAATCCAGAAAGTCCTCTTTCGTCAACAGCTGTATGGGGTACGAACCAGAGACGCATTATGTCAGCTACAGAAAGATGGAATCAGAAATTTGTACCGAGGTATTCTTCCTCCGCTGATGCAGAAGAGCACAACCTTGGCACTGATGTTTGGCCTATATGAAGATTTGTCTTCTGTGCTCCTCAGACACATAAGTGCGCCTGAAATCTTTGCCCGGAGCTTAGCAGCTGTGCTTGCTGGGACCACAGAAGCTGTCTTGACCCCTTTTGAGCGTGTGCAGACACTTCTGCAGGACTATAAACATCATGACAAATTTACAAACACCTACCAAGCATTCAGAGTTCTTCGAGAGCATGGGGCCAGGGAATATTATCGGGGCTTGGTGCCAATCCTACTTCGGAACGGTCCTAGCAATGTTCTCTTTTTTGGCCTGCGAGGGCCCATCAAGCAGTGCCTGCCAGAAGCAACAACTTACAGTACTCATCTGATCAATGATTTTATATGTGGAGGGTTATTGGGTGCTATGTTGGGGTTTCTGTTTTTCCCTGTGAATGTTGTCAAAGCCCGCATGCAGTCACAGATTGGTGGAGAATTCCAGTCTTTTTCCACAGTCTTTATGAAGATTTGGCTGGAGCGTGACAGGAAACTGACGCATCTCTTCCGAGGGGCCCATCTAAATTATCACCGGTCCCTGATTTCTTGGGGAATAATTAATGCAACTTATGAATTCTTGCTTAAATTACTATAATTGATTAACTTTTCTCTTCCGTTGAGCATCGGACAATCTTGAGCTGTCAGTTTCCAGGATATAATGGGGAAACACTTGCAAGTATCTCTGACCATAACATTCAAAAAACTAAATTGCCAACAAGTGGTGGTTTCAGTTTGTATGGATATCAGCTATTTAAACAGTGCCTAACTAGTTCAAAATATAATTGTATTAAGTCTTGTTCTTGGCCTTCCAATCTATGGATGTGGCAGCTGTATGACTAAATTAACTGAGAAGTTTCCTGAAATGTAAAGCCAGCGGGTTGATTCATTCAAAGCATAATAAATTAAATTTTATGCTGGCCTATGAAAATTTGCTCCAGGTCACCTACCGCTTTATTCAACCAACACTCCTGGTGATCCAAAGAATGCACTTCATAGAAAATAGCAGAGCAAAAAAACTTGATATTTAATTTGTTGCTTGACCATTTGTAACAAATGGTGGGATTTTTTTTGTAACAAGTGGACCTTGAGTTTCCATGAAGCTTCATGTTCCCCCTCTTGTTTTTTTTTATGTTGATGATGATGATGATGATGAATATTATTGTACTTTGAAAAGAACTGCCAAATGCAGAAGAGAAAACTCTTGTTCTAAAACAGGTTCCAAGTAGTTTTGGAGCACTTCTGATGCAAATGACATCTTCTCAAAATTAGTATTAGATTTTAGAAACTAGTGGATGTATCTCTACTATTAAATAGTGGATGTTGACTAGGGAGGAAAGAGTGAGAAAAGCACTGAAAAGCTTTAAAATATTCTTCATCTTGCACTGTCACTGAATTTTTCAATGTCAATTAGGTGTTTAAATTATTAATTTTGGTGAAATACTCTAATCCAGGGTGGTGGTTTCATTTATACACATATAAACACAAAGAGAGACACTCTTTTCAAGTTTAGGAAATTTGGTACAAATCTGGTAAACTAACCAAAAGTAGACAGGATAAAATTCAATGTACTATTTACTGGTACAGTACAAATGATTGAGTTTTACTCTACATCAACCTAAGGTCTAGTGAAGCAGAATTATTGCATACCAAAATGAAATGTTTATTGCCATTTTTCACAGTATTTTACTCTGTTGGAAAAGAAATTACAGAGCTATTTCACACACCACTCAGGAGTGTTTAAGCTGACGATATGTGAGTTTGCAAAAGGCTAGCTTGCCCTTTGCTTTTCCCTTAATGTAAATTTGTCTTCATACAAGAAACTCTGGCATAAGAGATTCATTCATCCACTTTTAATAAGTGACAACATTGCCTAAATCCCTCCTTTATATTATAGCCTGTCCATTCTCTCTATGAATTTGTGTGAAGGACCATCCATATATTTAAAAAGAAGACAAAATGTCTCTGCAAATATTACATAGAGCTTCTGTGAATTATTAATCATGCCAATAAACATACAAGTGTACAAAATAGTAAGCAATGGGTGAGTTAGGAAGAGGAAATTCAGCCAAATGATCATTTTGGCTGGAAGATTTTGTGCGAATAGGTGGTAATATTTCCTATTTATATTTATAGGAAAGGTCTCCCAAACCCTGTTGATCATCCTCCAAGTGTTAGAATTATTTTCTTAAAATTTAGATAACAGACGGTTTGAGATGATAGAGCTTTTAGTTTATTTTGCCTTTTTGTTCCTCCCCCTACAAGAATGCCCCAAATCAAATATTAATTGATCTTCTAGATTTCTTGATGCTCAAGATACTTAGCTTCACAGTTGGATTGCCAAGCACAAAATGAAAGAATGCTTACTATTTTGAATGTTGTAATTATAGATATATATACATAAACAAAATGTCTGTTGAATGTTTAACTGGTAAAATATAATTCTACCAGAGGGGTGTTTGTTTGTTTTTTGGTAATCTCCTTTGGTGGAATAAACACAAGTAAATCTAGTTTCCTGAAATGAATATTCTGTAATAGTGTTTTGTTTTTCCCTGACCATAAAGACTGGGAATATTTGTAGGCATGCCATAGTCATTTTCTGCCCACTCTGTATGGCTGGGGTCATAGGCCAGTCTTTCTGACCTACCCAATAGAACAATCACCTTCAGTGGAGCTGCGAACAACATAATGAAGTCATACTTAAAAATAGTAGGGTTGCAAGAGCAGGTTTTTTTTAAAAGAACTGGATCAAAGAGGAAAGAAGTTTTAACACCAGCACCACCCCATCCCGTGGCTATTACGTTTCCAGTGGAGAGATGTGGTTGTATGAATGGTGGTTACGGTTTACGGTTTATTGGATTTATATACGGCTCCTGTCTCCAGATGGACTCAGGGCAGTGCACAGGGAATTAAAATACCACAATAACAACAATACATACCATACAATAATAAAATTACATTACATTAGAATGTGTGTGGGTTGGCTGTGTATGTGTTGTATCCATTCTACCCATTCATGCAACCATCCAAAATGTTCTGTGGAGACCAGTGAACATCTAGGGGGGGGGGGGGGGAATGCCTTCCTCTGCCCTAACAATAACCTTTAATTTTTAACCAAGTCAAGGAAAATGAGTGTTGAGTATTGATATTACCTTCTTATTTCTTAATAGTCTTACTTTGGATACATCTGTCAAATTGCATGTAAAGCTCAGGCAAGTTACTTTGTTAAAAAATGTTTCTCCTAGCAACACAAACATATTAATAAGTTGCTCATTAAGATGAAACCTGAAACTAGCATGGCTTTAAACATCTGATTAAATTCAGCATTATGTGGAATAGGCTATTTCTGTATTCATGGTTTTAAGCATCACCTGATGGTAAAGTTAAGCAGTAAGATGGAAATGTTAGTAATAAAGTTACTGATTACCTTTTAACCAGCCAGTTAAAAACAAACAAGAATGCATAGTCTTCAGGAAAATATTCCTGAATTAATTATGTGACAGTTGGATAAAAAATAGAATGTTATTTTGTCTAACAAGTGTAGAATGTATACCATTGGCTCTGAGTTACACTGGAAGATGTTACATTGGTATACTCGAGGGTTCGTATGCTTAGCTTTGTAATGCTTAGCTTATCTATACCTGGCTTTGACAAGGTTTTAAATATAGGATTATCAGATTTGCAAATGACACTTGGGAACCAGTATCAAGATTTAGGAAAATCTCAACAACTTCAGTTTCAACAAGGACAAAAGCAAAACCCTTCATTTTTGTGAGTAAAATCAAAAATGTATGTGTAGGGTATACAACAATACATATGAAAAGGAACTGTATGTCTTGGTGAATCTCAAATGGTGCACTGATACACTGCCGACATGGTGCTAGCCTGCATCAACAGTAGATTGTCAAGTTAGTAATTCATTGTTCCTCTCTATTTAGGTTGGTAAGACCATATCTGGATCATAAGTCAAGTTCTCAGCATGGCATTTTGGGAAGGACACAAGTTGAAGTGTGTTTTGAGGAAAATAACAAGATATTAAGAATCTTGGAAGAGAAAGCACTCAAAATGTTTAGCCTGAAAAAAATAAGATAGCTATTTGTTCAAGTACAGTTGGTCCTTGTTTAATGACCACTTCTGGGTTTGGCAACATGGTCATTGAGCAGAAGTGATGATTTTACTTCAGGTTTCCTTTGCATTACAGACAGAAGGTGGTTGTAAATGTGAGGACCAATCAGAGAGTTACTTTTTCTTCACTGTTGCAACTGAACGGTTGTTGTATGAGGCAATCACTAAACAAGGACTATCTGTTTATGAAGAAGTCATGAAGAAGAGTAGATTTCTTCAGCATTATTTCAGAAAATAGACACAAAATTGGTTTTAATTATGACAAAGGAGATTTTGATAGGTCATCAGGAAAAATCTCCTACCTTCAGCAATGGGAGAATCTGCCTCCAGAGACGTTAGCCATTCTTTTCCTGGAAGTATTTCAACAGAGGCTGGAAGGCCATCTCCAGGAGATGCTCTAGTTTTGGATGGCTAAGCAAGGGGTTGGACTGGGAGCATGTAGCATTAGAAACTGAAGTGTGCAGCTACCATATGAGACCACCAAAGCCTGCATAACACATTGTAAACCTCTCAAAGGGAAGGAATAGCTCTTCATCTTCATGCTAATTGAATAGAGCTTATCTACTGTCTGGGCCATTTCCCACTGATGAGTTAAAGTATTACTCAGCCATTCATGAGAGCAGAAAACTAGACTGGCATAAGATTTGCTCTCTACCCCTTTTGCTGGTTCCTAACCTGTCTCTACTGCCTCTTTCCAACTCATTGCAATCATTTAACTTCCTTCCAGGTTAATGACTATATAATGAGTGACAAAGCCTACTAAATTTTATACCAGTTTTTGAAATTGTTTCCCACGAAATCCTTGGCTTCTTTGGGAAGCTAAGAGCATGTGCATGCCCACACACACAAATTGACTCAGGTGCAGCCAGTTATCACTAGAGCATTGCCTCTTGATCAGAGTTCCTGGAATTTTGATTTTTTAATTAACCAGTTCCACAGGCTGAATTGTTTTTTTGAAAATTCCTAGTTTATAGCTCTTGTATCTGCTCACCTATGACATTTAACATTTAAGCCTGTCCCAGAGCTGGGAAGGCACTGCCAAGGGAATACAGTAAGCAACAACAAAGACATTATCATTTGTGTGTCGTAGTTCTGAACAAGTAGAGAAAGACATTGCTGAACAAATGGTTTTTGGTTGACAACTACCCTTACCAGCAAAGAATGAATATCTTACTAGTAAAAAAGAAAGGATTAATTATAATCCAAGCGCAACTATAGTCTTTGATTTACAACTATTCATTTAGTGACTGTTACAACAGCACTGAAAAAAAGTAATTTATGTCAATTTTTCAGAGTTAACAAGTGCAACATCCCCATGGTCATGTGATCAAACTTCAGACCTCAGCTGGCAAATAATAATAATAATAATAATAATAATAATAATCTTTATTGTCATTGTAAAAACTACAATGAAATTGGTTTTAACTTCACTGGTGCAAAATTATAACAGAAACAAAAAAGAGAGAAAAGAAAAAAGAAAAAACTAGCATGTGCATGGAGTGATTGCGGTTGAATTTAAAAGTCTCACAGCCCATGGATAGAAGCTACCTTTAAACCTTTTCGTTCGGCTGGCTATACTTTGATATCTTCTGCCTGATGGTAGAAGGGCAAAGAGATACCAACCAGGGTGTGAATCATCTTTGAAAATCTTCCTTGCTCTGCTAAAGCAGCGAGATCTGGCGATGTTATCCAGTGATGTCAGAGGGCAACCGATGGTTTCTTGTGCCGAATTGATCACTCTCTGTAGTGCCTTCCTCTCCGCAACTGTTAAACCAGCATACCACACTGTGATACAATATGTGAGGACACTTTCTATGATGGACCGATAGAAAGAGGTCATCAGCCGTTGTTCCACCTGATTTTTCCGCAGGACTCTAAGGAAATGAAGTCTCTGTTGAGCTTTTCCAATCACCAGAGATGTGTTGTTTTTCCAGGTGAGATCTTGGCTAATAAGCACTCCTAAGAATTTAAAAGAGGAAACCCTCTCCACACAGCCCCCCTCAATATACAGTGGGGCAGGTTCCTCTCTGTGCCTCCGGAAATCTAGCACCATCTCCTTTGTCTTGCTAGTATTTAGACATAAGTTGTTTCTTGAGCACCATGCGGATACCTTCTGGACTTCTTCTCTGTATGCTGATTCGTCCCCTCCAGTTATGAGACCCACCACATTTGTACAGTCCAAGGTCCTTACGGTCCCTTTGCAACCTTCTGGCAAGCAAAGTCAATGGGGAAGCCAGATTCACTTAACAACTGTCACTTTTTTAACTGCAGTGATTCAACTAACCGTGGCAAGAAAAGTCATAAAATGGGGCACAGCTCATTTCACTGTGTCTTAGCAATATAAATTTTGGCCTCAATTATGGTCAAGAACTACCTGTAAAACTTCCCAATTTGATTTTAGCTGAAAATTTCTTCTCCATGGATAATTGAAGTTCTGAGGAACGGACACCAATTTGGCGCTCGGAATAAGCATAGGAGAAAAGTAAATTTCTTTTATTCTGCCACTCAGGACAATAAACAGGATTTGGAGATGTGTGAATTGCTTCAAACTAGAGAGGGGAGGAAGATACCCTGTGCCTGAATCAGCTCCCAATAAGGAAAGGATCTTATATGTAAACAAATGCAGTAATAGAGCAGAAGACATATTCTATGCTTATTCGGAGAGGTAGTCCTCAACTTGTAGGCTTTTGTTTAGTGACCTAAGTTACAACGGCACTGAAAAAAGTGACTTATGACCTGTTTTTACATTCACAACTGTTACAGCATCCCCATGGTCACATGATTAAACTTTGGGCACTTGGCAACTGGCATTTATTTATAACAGTTGTACTGTCCTGGTGTCATAGTATCACCGTTTGTCATTTTTCCAGCCAGACAAGCAAAGTCAACGGGAAAGCCAAATTTCCTTAGCGATCACATGATTGACTTAACTACAGTGATTTGCTTAACAGCAGTGGCAAAAAGTTTGTAAAATGAGGCACAACTCACTTAACAATTGCCTCACTTAGCAATGGAAATTTTGGGCTCAGTTGTGGCCATAAATTGAGGTCACAAATGCTGGTATGGGCAAGTTTCAAGGATGCTTCTGTCTCACTGAGAGGCCTATTGTAAGACAGCTTGTGGAATATTTCCAGGGAGCACCACAATATAAATTTACCATTTATCACAAAGCAATAAGGTAAATACAATTAACTTGGATTAAATCAGGTTGGGAGGAGGAAAAGGTTTAAAATTGTAACCTTGAATTTCAATTTAACACCAGATCAATTTATTTTAGCCCAATGCTCCTTTTCTTCTTGTTCAAAAGTCACAGCTGAATTGGAATCCAAGTAGAAGCAGCTGAAGTAAAACCCAAATAAGCACAATTAGGTTATTCAAAACAGCATTAGCAGCATCTAATTAATGTTAGCGTTTCTTGAAAAAAGCAAAGCATTTAGATCCAGGTAGTGCTCAGATACGGCACGAAGCCAATTGTATACATTTTCATTGAACTCAACAGTACAAGCATGATTTAATGGCCAGAAAAAGATGTCAATTAAATCCAACTTTATTATGTTTTCTACCCAACATACAAAAACAATACAGGCTTTTCTATAGGAAAGTCTACTTGGGAATATGCTTCTATCTACTTTCATCTTCCTCATTTTTTCTTACCCAATTCAGGGGTATCAGAATGGAAAGCAATATTTTTTTCTTTAAAAAAAATCATGTCACTGTGCAACTGAATCACACCCTTTGCAAAGTTTAGTGGAATCTGATTGCATTTACTAGCTGGGCACTCATTTCAGTAAGCTGTGATTGGTTAATCATTGCTTGAATAATTGAATTCACAATATTAAACTAAAAACAAATGCTATGGTTTTATACTATATATGAATTCATCTGGTGTATACACCAGATGAATTTGAGTTTCTGAAGAAGAGAATTAAACACAATCCTTCACACTGGTGCCTGAGGCCAGAGACCAGAGACAATTTACAATTGAAATACTTAATACTTGAAACATGTTAAAGAGGATTATTTAAGTACAGTTTTGAATGCTACTATTTTTAAGTATCTAAAAGATATCCATTGTTCAGATTTTAAAAAAAAATCTAAAAGGCAACTACACATTACTGAAATATGAACAACAAATTCAGAGTATGAATGTGAAGTGTTTATTAAGCAAGCAAGAGAAATTGTTCAAACATTTACATCACCCGTGTAAGAGTAAATACATTTCCTAGACAGTTCTTGTAGATGTATTTAAAATGTACACCTTTTATTATGAAATAATTTCAAAGTACTCTACATGCACAAATTTGTACTTCCATATTTAAAAAAAATATTTTTGCACAAGATGGAAATATGTTTACAAATAAGCTGACACAACAAAGCTATTAACAAATGGGATGCAAATTGTTTAAAGAACTGGCTTTAGATTAATGTACATTTCAACTGTATTCATTTACTTCCATTTTTTCACTCTTCTGTTTTGACATTTGGGAAATAATTCTCCTTTGTGGTGGTCTCTAAATTTCACTCAACAGTTTTCCACAATGATCTTTAAAAGGGAGGAAAGTTCTCCCTTTCAAACTAGAATCAGTTGCTCAGCTCTGTCTGATACATGGACATATGGAATTCCAAAAACCACTATATAGAATTCATACATATGTGGAAGCCATACCCAATCCCTTTTTAGATTGAAGATGGAAACTGGTAGATTTTTATGCAACGATTTTCCATATAAGTAGAAATGTGATTGATATTTTGAGATTCATACTCCCCAAAGCTAACTTTAAAATGCTAAATCATATTTTTTACAGAAGTAATCAAATCTCTATCTGCTAACTTTTGCAATTAAATCCTGTCCATGAACTGTGTTCAGTAGCATCCAACAGTTTATTCCATATGTTTATTTAGAATTTCAGCCTTCCCCATGCTTTAGAGCTAAAACCAATCGGATCCCTGACATTCATTGCAAAAAAGGGGAAAAGAAAGTATTCAGGTGTTCAGAGACAGCCTATAGAAATGTTTGAGAGAAAAACATGCAAAATATGTAATAGCTTCCAATTCTGATCATCTATAGCTGGCATACAATGTCAGCTCTTAGTTTCATGCTTAAGGAATTCTTTTCACATGAATTTGCATGCTAAGAAATTAACTCTGGAACAGGTTCAAGAATGTGTGTACTCTTATTCCTTAGAGGCGTTATAAAGCTTCAACAGTTTGATCCCCAAAGACCTGACATTTTCTTACCGTTACCAGAAGATCAATGTCGTTGGGCTTGCTGTCTTTCAGGTGATGTTGCCAACCATAGCTGATTGTTTTCAATGTGAATTTTGAACTTGGAATAAGTGGCAATTTTAATGTTTGCTCTATATCCTTTTGAAATCAGTGCAACAAATTCTAGTCTGATTTCAATGTCACTGAAACATGACCAGCTTTTTCACAACCTATGTGGCAATGTTTTATCGGTATAAATCTTTTTTACCCCTATAAATACAGTACTCAGATTTATTCATTCTCAAATCTGATTTATATTACTGCTCTCAGTGTACATTCAGCAACAATTACAATTGTATATATCAGAAGTGTTTTGATAAACTCTTATAAGGTTTTTGTATCAATGTATCAAACTCAATAAATACAATGTATCTGCTTTGGCTGATATGTCATGCTTTCTACAGTTTAATATACAATGGGACAAAAATATGATTAAGCTATTCATTTAAAGTATATATGGGCATAGTACATATTCTGATCAGAATCATAAACAGATGTAAAAGATGTTTATAGACATAAATGATAAATGTAAAGAGAAAAAAATGGTATAAATCAGTTATAGTTATAGCTAATGTTTACTGGAGATCTTTGAAAAGACATGCATAAGAATGTTAATTTTCAATGCTGCATTTTTATAATCAGGCAACTTTTCCCTTATTAAAGAACAAAGATTGTTCCTAGGATTTTATAAAGTCAAATATTAATTTCCATTAAGCCAAAATAGTAACTAAGCTCGAAACATTCCCACTCAAAAATGTTGTTTCATTTTAAAAAGCCATGTGGCCATACTATCTAATTTAACATCACTAAATGTTTTTAAGGATAACTACGAGAGAAAGATCAGTGAACCACTGGACATTTCTGAAACAAAGAGTAAGTTCAGCATAGTATATAATTTTATTAAGGGTTTGAAGCACTAAATCAATATGTCTAGCAGTAATTAAAGCAGTGGTGTAAAAAAATAGACAAAACTCAGAGAGATTGTGGATTATGGGGGTTGTTACCCAACACATTTGACGGACTCAAAATTGGGGGGGAAACAGCAGCGTTCTAGTACTACATGCAGAATATTGAACAGCCTTGCTTTGCTTCAAGGGGCCATTCTCAGTTGCCTAAAATAATCTCTGCACTGCTGCTGGCTTTCTGCATTTTGAAAAGGAATTACCGTACTGTATGCTAGTTTTATAAATGAGCATACTTTAAAAAAGGAAAAAGAAAAGCATGATATGAGGTAGGATGTTTTAAAAAATGCAATGCAATATATAATTTACACAGATGATTGTAATACAATAAATTCAGCTCTACTAAAAAATACAAGCCACGTTCAATTATCTCTGCATTTCTACTGAAGATTTTTAAAGCTTTAGGAAGAGTTAGATTGGGGTAATCCAAACACCAAATCATCTTCATGGCTGCATGTTAGAATTCTATAGGGACTGGGGAAAGTGCAAAATGCTTCCTGGAAATCCCAACATCTTGGGGTTGTTGTTTTTTAAAGAAAATGTTCTAGTTCTTATAGTTGCAAAAAATATGCTTGAAAATGGTATTAGAGTTGGGGGGGGGCTGCTTTTCAGTGACTGGAATTAGTGCTTTGGTACTTCGCTTGCAAAAGCCATAGGAATGATTGAAAAAGCCTTGTATCAAGTCTGTTCATTAGCTATCCAGTTCAAGGTGGGTTGTTGGTTCTTTTTACATCTAATTCATGCCTTCTCCCTCATTAAGGCAGAAGCCATTCACATCTGATGCCAGAGTATGTCTTTCTTTCCTTTCTTTCTCTCTTGTTCTTTTTCTTTCTCTTTATTTATTGGCCACTCAATTTACCACAGGGAGATGCCACAGATTTAATCTCTCAGGCTACATGCAAAGTATTTAATTCCCTTTGCATACTTTTCCACATGTTGCAGACTCTTACTACTTGGTCAATTTTTTGTGTGTGACAGAGTTTATAGTTATACTGTAAAATATTTGAGAAGTTTAATGAATAAATAGGTAAAAAAATTACCATGCCAGAAGCTTTTACATTATCAAAATAAACTGACCAAACAAAAATACTTCTAAGAATCCAGCTTACTGAAATATTATCTGGAAGAAAATTACATAAAAATGAAAGATAATTTTTGATACCATAACATATTCATTTATACTGATGATTCATTCATTCATTCATTCCATTATATAGCTCCCCACTTGCCAAGCAATTCTTGCTACCAGTAGTAATAGTGAAGATTCTATTACCATGATTGTACTTTAAGTTAGTATCATCTAGGCAGCCATTATTTCATTCCAAATACAGCATTTGATCTTTTTTGAAGTATATTTATATCCTCAAATACATAGTCAATTAATTGAATTTGAATGAGATGACATTTACCAGCAATTTAAAAAGTATTTTAGTGTAATTTAAAGTCAATGGAACTGTACTAAGATTGACATTAGCAAAAAGGCACTCTCCATTTCAGAAAACCATTGCTCTTTTTGAACAAAAACTCTAAAGAAACCCTGTTTCTTATCCTATGAATCTTGTACTCAAAAAAAAGCTCTAAAGGTAAAGGTAAGCTGACAATATAAACCTGGATCAGTTCAGATTCATCTGTCTTAGATCTACTGCCATCTACTGCTCCAAATCACAGCAATTAAGGACATCAAAGGAAGTAATTTCCTTCATCAAACAACTTGATTTTTTTTTTAAACTAAGAATTCAATATTGCAACCTGAAACTTATGCACTTAAAGGTTGCACTATGCTTGTGCATGTGCAATATGCACATACAGAAGTTCACTTTCTCAAACTTTCCTGACTAGTCAAAGAACCTTTCATCATGGGTGAGTCACAGTTTCACAGGAACATGCTAAAACAAAGGAGCTACACTTTTATCCCCCAAATATTTATTTTTAATCTCTGGAGTCACTTTTATGCAACCTTATCCTGCATAAAAGCAGAATTCAAATTCTGGCAGCTGGACTAAGGGGATTTCCCATTTTATGTGTATATATTTTTCTTAGTGTAGAATTAATAACCTATACATACACAAAATTCTGATTCATAATCACTGGCTTATACTTTACATGCAGTTTAAGCACCATGAATCTTCTTTGCATCACCCTGCTCCTTTAAAAAAATCTGACACACCAAGAATCTCTTATTTTGTAAGTTCATTAGGCCTTAGGTTTATTTCTGACAGATATAACTCAAAAGTTGAACCAAGCACAATAACTCCCTTTACTCTGTAAATATAATAACTAATTACAAAATTTAAGAATAATGTTTTCAGAGCCTGGATAACATGCCTGTTCTCACAAAGTGTAGTCTTGGAAGATTATTACTGACTGGACATCCAAAATTATACACACTCATGTCAAAATGTAGCAACTGTACAGGAAGATCTCTAATGGAAAAAGAAAAGATAGGGAATCAAGAACATATACAAAAGCACACAGACATTTCTCCCTCTATCCCAGCTTAACCTCCAAAAGAAAAAAGCATGAATACAGGAATTATAGAGAGTTTAGATGATGTAGAAAGATTAATGTTTAATTGCTTACCCTAAAAGAGATTTTGGGGTTGGGGGGAAGGGAGAGAAAGAGTGTGTCCCAACATTCAATGTTTAGTTGGATCAAAGTAAGTATCTATGATTCTGCTGTCTACCTATTTGCTTGCCATTCATTTGAAATTTTAACAAGGTTTCAAGGACCTGCTCTCCATTTCCTATTCCAATAATTGATCTAGCCACATTTTTTTTATTTACAAAGTAATTATATGTGATAAGCCATGGACTACAGTACTTCTTTCTGCAGCCCAATTAAAGGCAGAGTAGTTGACAAACAGCATTTTCTATTTTTTTGGTTTTCTGGCTCAGCTTTTTTAAAGCCTTTGGGATATACATAAAATTTAAGCAAAAATGCACATATTCTAAAAAATGTAAGGAAAAAATACATTAAAAATAAAAAATAAGATTTGACTCTTTTGATCTGCAAAATAATTTTAGATCTGATTTCATCTTAAAAATTCAAGAACTGATTATCTAGCTAATTCAGATCATCCAGCCAAAAGTAATTTGCACTTAATTTTAAATGAAAATTGTATTCATGTCATATCTACAATATATTTGTTTACCTTTCTCTCACATACACAAGAGCACCATTTAAACACACCATATGGCTAAGCAGGCTTCGGATTAAGAAAATTGCTCTAGCCATTAAAATAGATGGCTAGAAACTCAACTCTAATGATGAACAATATTGATTGAATCATCAGAAGGACAAGAAGTGTAGGTATTGTCTGCCATTCCATCCTATGTCTAATTTAAGATATATTCCAGACAGCATACTTCTGGGCTTGTTCGTTTTTATGTTAATCTATTAAATCATCTACAGAGCATATGGTGATCAACATCTACATTCTAATCCCACATGCCATAAGTTTCTTATTAAAGTGGCTACACTAACAATTCTGAGGATCAGCCAATACATTTTTTTCAGAACAGCATTTATAGACATCTAGTATCCCAAATTTGATATTTTTCTGAACCACTTTATAAAAACATTCTGTATTTGGCATAATTTTCAGAACAACTAGCAGAGCAGATAATTGCTAAATGAAACTTGTCCTCCTACTGGAAAAATCACTTTCTTTTAAAAATGATCATTCAGGCATGCAATCATGTTAATTTCCAGGACGCCAGATTAAAAAAAAAAGTCATGCAGATGAGTTTTAGAGGTTCAAACAGATAGGGATGAGAGTCTGGCAAAATCTTTGAAGTCTCCGAATGGCTCTCAATTAACTTTCAGGGAGCCAATTACCTTACTTGTCACCTTACTTGCACGACTGCAGAAACTGACACACAATTTATGTTTTATGTATCTCATGTGAAATGGAAATTCAACATTCTCCTAGTATAAGCAATTCTGCTTATGCCACTACTGGGCAACAATAGGACTTCAGATTAAAAAAAAAAAAACATATTCAGAGGTCTGACTGCCAAGTTATTATAACATGTTCTCACATGCGAATATGCTAGTAAAATGTGTTACTCTTGGAACAGAAGAAAATATTTAGTTTTACAAAATCTTTTGATTTTCATATACAGCTGGTGATAATTTTATATCATATCATATATACATATACGTATATGTATATATATACAATTATCTATAATCTTGCAACATATGGTGTAAGGCAGGGGTGTCCAAACTTGGGAACTTTAAGACTTGTGGACTTCAACTCCCAGAATTCCACAGCCAGCTATGCTGGCTGGGGAATTCTGGGAGTTGAAGTCCACAAGTCTTAAAGTTCCCAAGTTTGGACACCCCTGGTGTAAGGTGTGCGCACTAAGGATTTATTTTTCACATGCTATAGCTTACCTGGGGGGGCTTGCAAAGCACATCAAAAGCCAACTAGTCTTGATCAGGTTGCAAACGTAAGTACAGCACTGAGCAGCACTCATTTAAAAACTGACATTAAAATGTTTTTTAATTCAATTTCGAAGTCCTTTGTTGCGATGAAACCCATCACGAGAAAGGACCCTCAGGATGTTCCCCAGCACCAGCCTCTTAAATGAACAGAAGGTTAAAGGTCCACCATGGTTTGTTTGCTTACAAGCTGCTACTCACTTCACTGAGGTTTGTGGTGTAGTTTCCTGCTGGATTGTAAATATATATATGGTTGAGCTCATATTCTATTCTCCAATCTATGTCCAATAACTTAATAGAACATGTTCCTTTAACAGAGATTTGTAAAAGAAAAGAATGTTAAGTTATTCAGTTCCCAATAAACTTTCTCCAGCAAGTCATGGACAGGCCTAGATGAGAGAAGTTTAGGTGTGGGAGCACAGAGTGATAATTAACACTGCACAGTTCTTAAAGAGTACCAGCCTACAAACTGAACCACATCAGAAAAATACAAAAAAGTAACAGTAACAGTCTATTTAGTTGTTCACGAAAAAAATAATGTAAATGCTGGCTATACTTAGTCTAATGTGCAAGAAAGTGCTCTATTACTTAGGAGAAAATACACCGCAAAATCCAGAAATCAAAGAATCCAAGTGAGCTAATCTCCACTCCTTTGATACAAAGCAGCAGACAGGTTTTAGCTGGTTGTTTTCCCTCCTTTCAAGCCCATCCAACAACTGGCACGAAGAGACACACACAAAAAAACAAGGTTTACAAGTGCTACCAAGCTACCTCTAAATACGGATGGAATTATCAGGAGAGATATAATGTACACAAAAGTTCTAATGTGCAAATTCAGTCACAGCACACATAAAGGACTGGACTTGGGATCAGTTTTAAGTCCAATATTAACTCTGTACTTGTCCAAATTTACAAGACTTGTTTAAAAAAGCAAACACTCCAACTAAACTGAAGTAATTAAAAAAACACAGAGATGTTCCTTTGAAGGCAAGGGGAGCCTAGAACTTTGGCTGATATAAAGAAACACGACCGCTAAGGCACCCAGAGGCAATCTGACAGTGCGTTGGAGAGAACTTGGTAGTCAGAACCACGTCACCATGCGAGTAGAGTGAGCGGATCTCCTGCAAGGGGGCAGCTTCTTTGGGCAAGCAGTCAATCAGTTCGCTGCACTGGGTGTCAAATCCCAACAAACGGATTCCGTAGCCATGTGGGGAGGAGATCATTCGACCATCTGGGCTGAAACAGAGTTCTTTAATATAGCCCTGGCCTACATTGGCTTCTTCGATGCAGTGAGTCAATCTGAGGGAACAGCGAGGGGAAACTGGCCGCACTGGTGCTCCTTCTTGGAATTCATAAACACAGGTCCACTACAGAAAGTAGGGAGGAAATAACATTTAATGTTATATCAACATAGATATTGCATACATCTCTCTCTCTCTCTCTCTATTTCATGGCGGCTTTCTTGTAATAATATGGATAATCTATCAGTGTTTCCCTCACATTTAAATATTAAATAGACACCACCATTCTAAACCCTCTCTAAATTAGCCAGGATTGGTTACCAGCTACTAGTTAGACTCATTCAGTATAACTATGCACAATGTTATGTTTTAGTTAATTACATGGGCATAAGCAATAGCAATGCTTAGTGATCTATGGTTATAACTTGTTGAGTTCGGCATTTTCTTAATGACTAAACAAGTGCCTAAATGTAGTAAGGGAAGTCTTCAGAAAAATATGATTCATGAACATAGACATTTCTTTTTAACTATTGAGTTCATATAAAACCTTGTCCTTTGTGAATTTTCTAATCCCCTTTCAAGCCAACTAAGCTGTTGAGCTCTGGTACAGATAGCCCTCAACTTACAACAGTTCATTTAGTGACAGTTCACAATTGCAACAGCACTGTTGTTCACACTTACGGCTCCTGCAGCATCCCCATGGTCACTTGATCAAAATTCAGATGCTTGGCAACTGACTTATAACAGTTGCAACATTCTGAAATCATTAGATCATCTTTTGCGACCTTCTGACAAACAAAGTCAATGGCGAAGCCAAGATTCACTTAACAACCGTGTTATTAACTTAACTGCAGATTCATTTAACAACTGAGAAAGGTCGTAAAATGAGACACAACTCACTTAATAACTGTTTCACTTAGCAACAGAAATTTTGGGCTGAACTGTGGTTGTAAGCTGAGGACTACCTTTATGTCTGTACAATTATACTCAATTCATTACACATTTGTATTTCCTTTTGTCTATCTCCATCCTGAATTCTTGGAACCAAAACAACTTGAGAATATGATTTTCTCCATGTCTTTCAGTCATTTTCACAAAGGAGAACATGACATGAACCTTGAAAGATGATGAGAATGAAGCAAAATAATGAACCAGATGTTCAACTGCATTGTTTTCAGCCAAGCTTAGTTTACATCATTCTAATGATCCAAATGAAGCAAACACTGCAACTCAAGATTACAACTGTACACACTGCTGCCACATTTGTTCTGTATTTCTAATTTTATCAATGGAGTGACAGTTCACTTCTATTCCATTAATAGACAAAAAGACCTCCAGTTTTTCTGCAAGAACATGATCAACATACATATGCACCATTACCAACACCCTATTTTTACCTCCTGATCATCGGTGTTACTTGAACATCGAAGAAGTGTTGCCCATCCTTTGGGATGAAGCTGCAGTGATGTAATGCAGTTTCCCCGATCCCTCTCTCCAGGAACCTCTGGGGTTAAAACCTCAAGACTATTACGTGGAGAACCACCTAAGGGAACAGAACAGCATCACTACAATTAACACCATTTTTAGTTCCCTCCTTGTCCAATAGGAAAGAACACTTTGTATAAGTCTTTGCCATATAGAAGAGGCTCAGATTTTGCAACTAGTCATTTACTTGTTTTACATACCTTCTCGCTGGGTTACTCGTACTGTATGTTTCTCAGTATGTGGGCCTGAATCTCCTTGGTGTCCTGGTGATTCAGCACTTCTAGGACCAGGTGAAGTGACGGATGCCAGATCTGAGAATGGAAAAGCAAGATGAGATCACATCAAACACAAAAACAGTGTTAGATACTTCTCCTAATTTATTAATTTCATGGCTTTGAAATATTGAGAATATCGTTCTTGATTTTTAAGAACTTTTCTTGTGTTAGGTATCATTTGGTTGCTTATTTCTAAGAAGTATTGCAAAGATTTAGAAATTAACATCTTACAGATTATTTTCCTTGGAATCTCATCCTCCTGAAAACTAATCTTGTTCTTGCAAGACCAGTAACAGTAGAACATACCTGTAAGGTAACTTTCCTAACTGGCATTCTTCCAGGAAAAGCTACCATTAGGCTGGTTCCATTGAGCACAGAAAGTCACAAAAAGAATAGGAATGACAGCAGTTCACATGCCACTGAAGAGCGCTGCCAGCTCTTCATAAAAAGAGGCAAGGCTAAGGATCCATCCAGGTTGATTAATAACATGTATGAACATGAGATGGTAGTTTATTCTAAGAGAAAGAATGCTTATGCAGTTTATTTCTCAAATGTTTTAGTCACCCTATGGCAACTAATTCAGCTAAAAATAGACACAAAGATGCAATAAAACAATGCATTCAGAATTAGCAGAGGTTAAATTCATACACTGAAATTAATTTATTATGGTGTACAAATGCAGCCATATATTCAGTGTGTGCAAGATAATAGAGAAATACTAGGCATGAACTCTCAGCACAAGAGCCATGGTGGCGCAGTGGTTAGAGTGCAGTATTGCAGGCTACTTCTACTGACTGCCAGCAGTTTGGCAATTCAATTCTCACTGGCTGACTCAGCCTTTCATACTTCTGAAGTCGGTATAAGGACCCAGATTGTTGTGGGCAATATGCCGACTCTGTAACCACTCAAAGAGAGCTATAAAGCATTGTGAAGCAGTATATGTAAGTCTAAGTGCTATTGCTATTGCTGCCTGTCCTTCATCCTACTAACCTTTTGCAATATATACCATACAAGCTTTTCAAGTTAACTTACTTCTTGTATACAATTCTATCTATCCAATGCCATCTATTATCTCACAAGATCTAGGAACAATATAGGCACAACAGAGGTAATATTAACCAAATGCCAAAACTTGCCAGAATTTGATGTGGTTCTCCTGGCTCTCAGAATGGGATAACTGACAACTTCTAAAGATTTGGTCAAGTCGAGATCATGCAAGATCAGAAGATACCCAGAAGAAGTGGAGATTAGCATTTTGGAGCAGTCTGGAGTCAATCTCATGCGCATGAGAAAGCGGGTGTGAAAGAACTTCTTGTGAGGACAACCATCTTCTGTGCACCTAAGGAAAGACACCCATCAAACCACAATAATTTTTATTCCATAGTTTTCAGAACCGCAAATTTTAATCCTATGTTTGAGATAGTATTTCTCTTACAGAATAATATTCATCTTTCCTCTTCCTGGCTGACATAATTTAAAGAAAAGCAAAGTGGCTACACGATCATTTTTCTACTGATATTTGGTAGTGAGGCATCTCAACCTTTGATGGTTTATCAAAGAGCCAGCTTTCTCTCTCATTCAACTTGAACCCCAAAGCACTTGCTCCATCACTTCTAAGAAGCAGCAGGATTTTGCTATGCTTCGTAGGTTGCTGGCAGTGTTTCATGTGCAGTACACAAGCAGAGGCTTCAAACAAACAGCAGTTGCCATGACCCAGTACTATATTGCTGCTGATAAAATAAGACAACATGTGGCAGATATTCTAGAAGATATTCCCGCACCTCTAATCTGCCAATATTATATGTTCTGATGTAAAGCACTGGGCTATTATGCAGTGGTAACATATCATTGCTGCTCAAAACACCTGATTAGTTTCAGTATAAAAGTTCTAATTCTCCATTTTTCTGTTTTATTTTTGATAAATAAAACTGTTAGATTTATGGTCATAGTAAAGATTTGATGTGGTCATTCTTACTCATCTACTAGAATTTTAAAAAAATGTTTCAAAATTCTGTTCCAAGCTTGGCTCTAAGTGGACAATTTCCAGAAGCATTATGCTAATTTCAGTTATGACAGTTTGTTGACCTTACAATCAAAGGGAAAGGAAAGAATAAAGAATGATAGGAAATGAATTTTGATCTACATCTGCACAACACTAAGACATGAACCAAGAAACTCAAAGTGCAACCATATCCTAATTCCATGCAGCTAGCAAGTTTTGAGATAACATACTAAAAAGGCAGTGTTGTTGTTTTTTCAGTCTTCTAAATGAAAAAAAGGGATCAATATAAAATTTCTTTACCTGTTGGTATCCCAAATGATGACATTTCCATCAAATCCCGATGTTACTAGCAATCTTGTGTTAGTATCATATTCAATATTCTTTACCCAGCTGGTGTGACCATGTAAAGTGCACACTTTTGAATCTAGCTTCCTCAGATCCCATAGTGCTACGGTAGTATCATCAGAGCAAGTTGCAAACAATCTGTTATCAAGAAACCTACAAATAAAATTAAAAAAAGGGAAAGGGACAGGATCTCATTAGTGCAGTCAAGTTCCTATCAAACATAATTAAATCATAACGCTAAATGTTACCCTGCATTGATTTCAAAAAATAAGTATACCATATATAATATCAGTTAAGTGCCTTTAAAGCATCTGACTTCTGAAAGACTAAAGCAGATCTCAAAAAAGCTGTAGTGCTTGAAGTGAGAATTTGAAGACCTGCTGGTTTAAGAAACATCAAAAGAAGCTTTCTAAGGTAGCCAATTTTACATTTGGCTTATTTAGTAAGAATGTATTACAGGTACTGTTACTTTAACATTTCACAATCCATGAAAAATACCTCATTTGAAAAGAAACATAAATTTTAAATGACTATAAATGATTATATCATATTCAATTATTAGCTTGCATATGTATTCATTTTAAACAATGCTCTCTAGTTATTAACAAAGAAATGTGTTCAGTCAAATTTGAAATTAAGGTTTTTTTTGTGCATATATATATATTTTGTGCATATATATTTCTTTGCAAGAAAGCCAAGGCTGAAGCCTGATGATGATGGGGGTGATCCCATCGAAACTTTGCAAAAACACCTTTAATTTTACACGGGAAAAGACCCGAATAAACCAAAATCTACATACCTATACCCGTGAAAATCTACGAATATATATATATATATATATATATATATATATATATATATATATATATATATATATATATATATATATATATATATATATATATATATATATATATATATATATATATATATATATATATATATATATACACACACACACATACATACATACATACATACATACATAATACATGCATACATACATACATACATAATACACACACACACACACACACACACACACACACATATATATTCATAGAATTATATGCTGGTCTTGTTGTATTTGTGTGTTTTCCCGTGTAAGAATGAGATTGTCTATGCAACGTTCAGACCAAAGCCTGAAGATGGCAAGTGAGACCTTGCCGAAACGTTGCAAAGACAATCTCATTCTTACACAGGAAAACACCCGAATACAACAAGACCAGCATATACTTATTTCCCCTGTCTCAGCTGATCAGGAGGTGAACCTGGTGGCTTAGTGGCTAAAATATCTGTGTTGTGGCAAAAGTATATATATATATGTAAGTATATGTATATGTGTGTGTGTGTGTGTTACGTTTTTGAGCTGATAAATAAATAAGTCAGGGAGATTAGTATAGATCTATTTTTAGCTATTTTTAGCTTTTTAGCTCTCATCAGCTAGCCATACCCTTACTGGGATTTGAACCGGAGCTGTATTACATGCTAGGCAGGAGCCTTAGCCATTAGGCCACCAGGTTCTCTTCCTGATCAGCTGAGAGAGGAGGATCAGTATATACTTGTGTCACAACACCCTGCTAAGCCTCAATTAAGGGAGGAAGCATACTGCTCTCCTTTTCTGCCTTTCGGCTCATCACCAGAGACCATTTAGACTAGTGATGGCGAACCTTTTTAGGCTTGCGTGCCATAAGGGGGGGAGCATAGGGGGGGTCGTGTGTGGGCGTGACGCACCCATAATGCAATGCACGACCCCCCCAGTGCGCATGCGTGCACTACAGATCCCCCCTATTTTTTACATGCTCTTTTTGCCCTCTCCAGGCTCCAGAGGCTTTATAGGAGCCTGGGGAGGGCGAAAAGAGCCTCCCTCTCTCCCCCCCAAGGCCCTCTGGAGGCTTCCTGAACCTCCCTGAAGCCTCGGGAGCACTCAAAATGACGCTGCAAGCAATCAGAGAACACTTCCGGTTTTGGCGGCGCATCATTTTGAGTTTTCCAGATGCTTCAAGGGAACCCCTGAAGGTCGCTGAAGCCTCCTGAGGGACTGGGAAGCCTCCGAAGCACTCAAAATAATGTGCCGCCGAAACCGGAAGTGACCTCCGATTTACTTGCAGCATCATTTTGAGTGGTCCAGAGGCTTAAGGTAAGCCCCCTGAAGATTGCTGAAGCCTCCGGAGCACTCAAAATGACGCTGCAAGCAAATCGGAGGTCACTTCTGGTTTTGGCGGTGCATCATTTTGAGTGCTCCGGAGGCTTCCCAGGCCCTCTAGAGGCCCTCTGGAGGCTTCAGCAACCTTCAGGAGGCTTCCCTGAAGCCTCCGGAGCACTCAAAATGACGCGCCACTGAAACCGGAAGTGACCTCCGATTGCTTGCAGCATCATTTTGAGCGCTCCGGAGACTTCAGGGAAGTTCATGAAGCCTCTGGAGGGCCTTTGGGGGGCGGGGGGGGGGGTTTCTTTTCACCCTCCCCAGGCTCCAAAGGCTTCATAGGGTGAAAAAAGCATGAAAAAATTCAGCTGGCCAGTGCACGCATGCGCGCTGGCCAGCTGACAGGGCATCGCCTTGCGCGCCCTGAACAAATGGCTCCATGTGCCACCTGTGGCACGCGTGCCATAGGTTCGCCATCACTGATCAGACAGAAAGCTATGAGTTCTGTTGTGTAATTTGTTTTTAATATATGTGTTACGTTTTTGAGCTGATCAATAAATAAGTCAGGGAGACTAGTATAGATCTATTTCGAGCTTTTTAGCTCTCATCAGCTAGCTATACCCTTACTGGGATTTGAATTGGGGCTGTATTACAGGAGCCTTAGCCATTAGGCCACCAGGTTCTCTTCCTGATCAGCTGAGACAGGAGGATAAGTATATACTTGTGTCACAACACTAAGGCTAAGGCTTCTGCCTAGCATGTAATACAGCCCCGGTTCAAATCCCAGTAAGGGTATGGCTAGCTGATGAGAGCTAAAAAGCTCGAAATAGATCTATACTAGTCTCCCTGACTTATTTATTGATCAGCTCAAAAACGTAACACATATATTAAAAACAAATTACACAACAGAATTCGTAGCTTTCTGTCTAGATCAGTGATGGCGAACCTATGGTGTTAGTCATCATCTTTAAAGCGCTCCATGGCACGGGACCTAGCTATCTGCGGGATCGGATTCTGCCCCATACATCCCTGCGGCCGATTCGTTCCCACAGAGAGGGACTTCTCCGGGTGCCGTCCACTAGGCTATGCCAGCAGGCGACGCCCAGGGGAAGGGCCTTCTCTGTGGCGGGCCCGACCCTCTGGAACGACCTTCCCCCCAAAATCAGAACAACCACGGACCTCCGCTCCTTCGGTCAAAAATTAAAAACACACTTCTTCTGCTTGGCCGGCCTAGGGTAATTAAACTGTTTTTAGGGCTTAGTTTTAGTTTTTATATGGGATTTTAGCGCAGGGTTAGTTTAATTCGTTTTAACATTGCATTTTGTTTGTGATTTTTATTTGTATTTTTAATTCCCTGTGCCCCGCCTCGAGTCCCTTCGGGGAGAGAGAGCAAGTTATAAATTAAAAAAAAAAAAAAAAAAAATAATAATAATAATAATAATAATAATAATAATAATAATAACTCATAGCTTTCTAGCTATGACCATAGATGGCCTCTGATAATGAGCCGAAAGGCAGAAAAGGAGAGCAATATGCTTCCTCCCTTAATTGGGGCTTAACAGGGTGTTGTGACACAAGTATATATATATATACCCCTTTGGATCCTTATTCTCCATTTGGAATTACATGTGCCTTAAATTCATCCCTATTGCCATGGTTTTTGAACACTGTAATGACTACTCTGGTTTGTGGTCCCCTTGGGTAGGAGGAAGAACTGGCAGGAGTTCAACACATTTCTTTACCCAACCTCTGAGATTCTTGGGCACAACTGGCACTAACTCTTGTAGAAGAGGGGTGAATAATTTAAGGACCTGAAAGCATTGGACCTTTCTATAAGGACTGGGGCTCCTACAATAATCTGTGTTCATCCACATTACCTGCTCATTGGCCACAGTGACATGGCTTGAGTCTCCAGAAAGACATGAATGTAATATAACAAATTATGATATCAATTGAGAGCAAGAAAAACAAACATTTTGAACGACAACTAATTTAGATAACATTACAACACCATCCGTTATTACTTTTAGAGTTGAACAAAACAGGCTTTGGAATTTTAATCTTTGGCAATTGATTTTCACTTGCCAGGAGACTAACCTGATGTTATTTACACAGTCCTCATGAGCAGTGGAAAGGGTTTTGATGTGCTTTGAAGAGATAGGATCAAACAGCAGGACTTCTGTCTGTTCACAAGCAACAGTTAGCACTGACCTGGACAGCAAAGAGAAGCAGGTATATTACATATAATAAACCTCACATTCTTTCACAAGGAAGACTCCAAAAGGTCCATCCACACTTAGGAATGAATCAATAACAACAATACAAATCATGAGACAAAACTATATTCCTTTTGTGTTAGATTTTATTTTCTTCCTTCCTTTAAATTAATATGTGCAAAACCAACCAACCACAGAAATGCAAATGCACTGAATAAACAGAATAAAAATATAATAACTTTGTTATTTCTTTGAGTCAATCTTGGCTTAAAGCAACTGTCTGGACAAGTCTTTGCTGTTTTCTTGGCAACATTTTCACAAATGGTTTGCCTTTGCCTTCTTTCTAGGGCTGAGAGAGTAGGATTGGCCAAAGTTGCCCAGCTGGCATTCTGCCTCAGGAAGAAGTAGAACACGTAAGTCTCCTGGTTTCTAGTGTAGTTCTTTTAATTATTACACCAAGTTTGCTTTCTTCAATAACCATACTGTAATATTTCTAGCTAAAATACTCTAAATTATGTCTACACATTTAAATTGTTAATTTTATTTTCTTCCACTTGCTTCAGTGTTATGAAGCAGAAACTGTTTCATAAAGTCTTATAGCACTTCTGGTAAAATTGGCTCTATGCACACGATTGTCCAAAAAGGACTGAGCAGTCATCCAAGGTTCAATCAGAGAAATATCACTCTAACAATGGACGAAAGTACTTTCTCCCCAGACAGAGTTCTAGAAGGCTTCAAATTTTATTTCTTTATTCAATTCAATTTAGGCTCTACCCAAATTCAACTGACCCTGTGTGAATCCTCAAATAGTTATATTAAGACCCAAACCATAATAAAACCAAGATGGGATCCAGGCACAACATGCTAACAAAACATAAAAAAAGAGACACATCCAACAAGGACCCCCATCCAAATCATACATGGCTCTGGGAACACATAGATTTCAGGGGGATACCTTATTCCAAAAGGCCATTATGATAGAGAAGGTATGCTTCAGGGGTCCCAACAGATGACGTTGTTTAATTCAAGAGAACCAGAGTGGGCTAACTCTGTGAACATGTTAACAGTTGGGCAGAACCCATGGGAAACAACTGCTCTCTCAAATAACTTTGTCCTATGATATATAGATATTTGCAGGTGATTTCATCAATAAGATTACTATTTGATCAACAAAATTACAAAGATGATAAAATGTAACTGGCTATTTACACACAAAGAAACAATTTGTCTTTATTTGAATGTATTTTCTATTCCTATCCTCCCTCTTTCCCTCCCTCTTCAAACTCTTACTATTAAAGAAAGACTCTAACACCTTCTGTGATTAGAAGCACCTTTTATGAACTTTAGCTGATGTGCAGCTGTAACAACACCTGCACAGAGATATCTTAACCAGCTATCCACATTCTTATAACTTCACATCTGAAAGACTACTATCTATTTTACACAGGGCTGCTTTTAGAAAAATATAAAAACTGCTGTTGTTTCAAGTTGTTGTCCCGTCCCCGTCCCCCCCTGCTACACACTCTCTCTCTCTCTCTTACACACGCACACACATTTTTAAGCCGCCCCTGTCCCTCACAGAAGGAGATAAAGCTCCAAAATTAGGAATTACAAGTACATATGCCAATGCTTTACCAGCTGCACAGGCTCCAAGTGAATTTGTGGACTCTGTTGAAAGTGATGCTTTTAACCATAAAGATCTTTTAACAAATAGGGGTTAGGATCATTGGAAAGATAGATGATAGATAGATAGATATTTATTTTATTTATTTTATTTTATTAAATATATACCCCGCCCTTCTCCTTGTTAGGACCCAGGGCGGCGCACAGGCATTATTAAAACCACAAAATACAAAATCGATTAAAATATATTAAATTATTGGACCCGTGCTAAAAACCCATTTTAAAACCATACCAAATTAATTTTAATTTTAAAAGTCAGAAGTAGGGGCTATCCTAGGCCGGCTTGTTGGAATAGATACGTCTTAAGACGTTGGCGGAAGAGGCGGAGGTCCGAGATAGTGCGAAGGTCGGGGGGTAGGTCGTTCCAGAGGGCCGGGCCCGCCACAGAGAAGGCCCTTCCCCTGGGTGTCGCCAGCCGGCATTGCCCCGCTGATGGCACCCGGAGAAGACCCTCTCTGTGGGAGCGGATCGGACGAAGGGATGTATGGGGCAGGAGACGGTCTCGTATATAGCTAGGCCCCGAGCCATGGAGCGATTTAAAGATGGTCATCAGCACCTTGAAGCGCACTCGAAAGGCCACAGGCAGCCAGTGCAGCTCGCGCAGGAGAGGTGTTACGTGGGTTTGCCTTGAGGCACCCATAATCACCCGCGCGGCCGCATTCTGTACTAACTGTAGCTTTCGAGTGCACCTCAAGGGGAGCCCCATGTAGAGAGCGTTACAGTAATCCAGCCGGGATGTCACAAGCGCTTGAGTGACTGTGCGAAGGGCTTCCCGGTCCAGTAAGGGGCGCAACTGGCGTATCAGGCGTACCTGATAGAACGCCCCCCTGGCCACGGCCGTCACATGGTCCTCCATGGACAGCCGCGAATCCAGGAGGACGCCCAAGTTGCGCGCCCTCTCCACGGGGGCCAGTTGTTCGCCCCCAATGGCCAGTGTTGGACTTATCTGGCTGAACCGGGGTGCCGGAAACCACAGCCACTCGGTCTTGGACGGGTTGAGTCTGAGTTTGTTACTACCCATCCAGATCCGTACGGCCTCCAGACACCGGGACAGCACCTCGACGGCATCGTTGGGGTGGTTTGGGGTGGATATGTACAGCTGAGTGTCATCAGCGTACAGATGGTATTCCACCCCAAAACCACGGATGATCTCGCCCAGCGGCTTCATGTAGGTGTTAAACAGGAGTGGCGAGAGGACCGACCCCTGAGGGACCCCACATGTGAGTGGCCTCGGGGACGACCTCTGCCCTCCTGCCAACACCCATTGCGACCGACCAGAGAGGTAAGACGAGAACCACCGTAGAACGGTGCCTCTCAGCCCCAACCCCCCCAATCGGTGCAATAAGATACCATGGTCGATGGTATCAAAAGCCGCTGAGAGGTCTAATAGGACAAGGATAGAGGAACAACCTCTATCCCGTGCCCTCCAGAGATCATCTACCAACGCGACCAATGCCGTTTCGGTGCTGTGACCGGGCCGGAAGCCGGACTGGCGCGGGTCTAGATAATCAACTTCCTCCAGATGTCGGGGAAACTGTTGAGCCACCACACTCTCAACAACCTTCACTAAAAAGTGAAGGTTGGAGACGGGACGATAGTTCTCTAATAAAGCTGGATCCAGGGATGGTTTCTTGAGGAGGGGCCTCACCACCGCCTCTTTCAAAACGGTGGGCAAGTGCCCCTCACTCAGAGATGAATTCACAATGCCCTGGAGCCAGCCTCGTGTCACCTCCCAGGATGCCAGTACAAGCCAGGAGGGACACGGGTCCAATAAACATGTGGTGGCTCTAAGGTTCCTCCGCAACCTGTCCATATCCTCGGTAGTAACAAAGTCAAACTCCTCCCAAGGTGTAATCTCAAGACCAACGCTGGACGCCTCGACTGGACCACAAGTGGAGGGCAACTCGTTCCGAATCTGAGTGATTTTGTCCTGCAGGAATACTCCAAATTCCTCTGCTCGACCCTGCAGAGGGGCTTCCCGCGGCCTCAGATGAAGGAGGGAGCGGGTCACCCCAAACAGGGCGGCAGGGCGGTTTTCCGCGGACGCGATAAGAGTAGCACAATACTCACGTTTGGCTACTCTTAGCGCCACTAAGTAAGTCCTAATATGGTCTCTCACTAGTGTTCGGTCAGATTCGGATCGAGAAGATCTCCACCTACTCTCTAGGCATCTCTTGCGGCGTTTCATCTCCCGAAGCTCCTCGGTAAACCAAGGAGCCTGGGTGACTCGGCGCCGCATGAGAGGCCGCAAGGGCGCAACTCGGTCCAAGGCCCCCGTGGCCGCACTATACCATGCGGCCACTAGATCCTCAGTCGAGCCACGGGGCAGGGACACAGGTATTGGCCCAAGCTCCCTCTGGAACCTTTCCGGGTCCATCAGGCGCCTGGGGCGGAACCAGATAGATAGATAGATAGATAGATAGATAGATAGATAGATAGATAGATAGATAGATAGATAGATAGATAGATAGATAGATAGATAGATAGTCTGTGTGTGTGTATGTGTGTGTGTGTGTGTGTGTGTGTGTGTGTGTGATTCCTATGTGAATCCCTAACAAGCAAACAGCAACATGTGACTACTAAAGCAAAAGCAAAGGTCTTCTTAATAAGGTTTATGGAATAGATTGATGGTCCTCTCTATGATTTATTTGATACCAAATATATTTATTTTGGCCAGTTGCATCTTGGGCTCTTCTTTCAATATGATTTAATATTTAATACTTCCAGTAATAAAAATAGAGTTTTTCATGTTTATATTTATTTTTTAATTTTTATATTTAAGTCACTTATAAAATATGTTTTGTGATGGTTTGTTACCTATGGCTTCTTGCTTGCTATTCACATACCCCTCCAGGGATTCCAAAGAAATGCTAACTAGTTGATAACAGAAATCTGTTAGGAATAGAGGAAGTAAAGAGTTTCCTACAAGAGATGGGACAGGCCTCAGATGCTAGACTGCCATTAAGGGTAGAATCTTATTATTATCAGAAATACATTGGCACATTACAGGTACAACTAAGATGCAAATAGACAAGGGTTTAATAAAGAACAATGTGGGTTGACCAACCTGAATTGGATGCAACAGTATTTATACTGCTAAAAGCTTACTAGCTGGAGATTGTCCCAATAGCCACAAAGAAGAGGACAAAAAGCCTGGAGAACTCTGCCAAAGATGAATGTGAGGATGCATGGTAGGACCTACATGCTCTGTCCGAGGGCTTCAAATAGTCAATAACACAGACTTGGCTGTTGGCCACTGTTAATTGAGCAAGATAACCAGTTCCTTGGCTGAGAGCCCAGACAACTTACGTCACACACTTAGCTCTGCAGCCACCATTCACACAAAGATTCAAAACTCCTTCACAGACATGGCTTGATTTCAGACAATCATAGATCCTTTTCAAATGCTGTTTCCTGCAAATGTCCCCTCCTAACACCCCACCTATAAACTCACTTGGGAGGGGCCAATCAACAACCACCTTGTTCTTAATTATCTCCTGTGAACCTGCCTACGATGTAATTGATGTAATTGCTGCCTGCCGCAGCCTTTCAGCTCTGCTCACTCTTGCATCATGGACCAACTGCCTTTGATCCTCCCCACTGACCCGGGCACCTCCTGGTGGCCAACCAGCCTCTCTGATTCCTGCTCTGACTCTGAGCACTCCCCAAGGTCTCCCTCATCTTCCAGAGCAGACTCATAGGGTTCCTCACTCTCCGAGTCCATCATCAGCTCAGCCGGATGATCGGCTGGGCCACAACACCTACCTACCCAATATAGATGGTATTGGGGGGTGGGTGGGAATTGAGCATGATGGAAGATCAAAGGTTTTAACAATCAAAGAAAAGCAATATGCCAGACTGAATAAGAGAGGAAAGTTTTGCCTGTTATCTGCAAGTTCATGAATTTTAATGAAGGTTGGAAAATACAAACTTTGCATATAAAAAATGAACAGCCCTAAATAAAGTACTAATTCTGCTAAGCAATGCATCTGAATGCTGAATGCCAATGCTGAACAATAACAATCTAGAATTATATTTAGCTTTGAGTTTCTATCAAATTCCAAGAACCCATAGGTAATCATATAAATCTAATAAATCAGAGCCCACTGCAGATTCTCCATATCCTAGAGAAATAAAAGATCTAATTGTAAGTCTAAAAAAACTCACAACACCACTCCTAGATTTCTGGATGCTAAGTCCAAATGCACAATAGTAACCTTTAATTCCTCTTAAACTTAAAGTATGACATCAAAGGAGAGGGGGGAAAGCAGAGAACCTTGAAATACTGGTTACTCAATGATTTCACAAGCTGCTGTCATGTATCACTAGACCAGGATTCGTGGAAGAAACAATAGTGACCCAAGGTTGATAGGATACAAGCAGATTCCAGCCCCACTCTGCATCCTCAAAACACCCTCAAATTGCACCATGGAAATTCAACTGCAATCCACTGATAATTTTCAGCTGTGTAAGCTTTTTTTTTTTTTTTTTTTTTTGCATTTTGGGGAGATTGTGAAAAAAATGTTAAATAGTTCTGTAAAGACTCTACAATGTTTAATGCACTGATTTTGCACCTGGAAAACAAACAAAAATGGAGTTGAGAGGAATTCAGCTTGTTCTATTTTAATAATATTACAGTCATTTATAGTCCCTTCATTACTAACAGAAGGCAATTTAAATTAAATTCTGATATAAAAATGTTGCACACCTATATCATGACAAACAAAAATGAAACACAAAATAACACTGTGTGAATCAAGCCAAATTAGTAGTGTCAAAGTACTGACACAGAATAATGCATAATGCTGATTTAGCACAAAAGGGATTAATTTAGTTTCCACCAGCCACCTTATTCTAGGCTTAAGAAATAAATTATTGACAAGATGAAACAATCCAACTCCTATCATCAAGGAGTACCAGGCAATCTATGTTTCAAGTACTTACAACCAAAACCTATTTTGCATGAAAGTCGTGTTTTTGAATTTCAGTGCAGAAACTTATTATGAACTTTAGCATTATTTATTTAAGACTGACTTATTAAGGTACTATAGCACAGTTACTTAATAAGGCTGCACTTCTGGTGTCCTCAATAAAAGTGGGCAGATAAACAATGCAAAGATAGTTTATTGACTGATTATCTTTAAGACTGTATTTTAAAAAGTGAAAGTATACCATATATTTACAGGAGAAAAATAGATACAAGAAAACACTATATAAAAATATATATGTGCTAAATGAAAAACATCAGTGTTCAGATAAATACATCACCTTTACACAATATCCCAATCTGCTCAATATAAGTTTCTAAGCTGAAATACCTTTTCCATAACTTTAGCAAGTCTTTCATTCAGGGCCCAGTGGGCTATTGTTTTAAGTAGAGATCTAAGCCTATAGGAGGCATATGGTTGATAACAATAAAAGAACTTCCCATACATATACAGTCAACTAGAACAGCCTCTGAAACAATCAAATGGGCCTTTCAAAGTATGCAGCCACCTTTACATTTTGAAGAATGCTTCACTCACCCCAAGACACTTTGCAGAAGCATCCCTTTCAAATGCTTTTCACAGCCTAATATCTGGACTACAACTAACATATATTTAGCTGAGAATTTAAAAGAACACATTGAATTTGCTTGACCAAATATTGCAAAAGGAGGTCACATGACCTTGGGAGACAGCAACTGTCATAAGAATGAGCCAATTGTCAAGCATCTGAATTTTAATCACCTGACTAAAGGGGATGCTACAAAGTAAGTGTAAGTGTGAAAAATGGTCATAAATGACTTTTTCAGTGCTGTTATAACTTTGAATGCTCACTAAATAAACTGTTGTAAGTCGAAGACTACCTGTTATTTTTGTTGTTGTTGCTATGTATTGTATAAAATATACCGGCATCACCTTAATCCAAGAACAAAAAGATAAAAGTCAAGTAGAAATTGAAAAGTATATTAATCTATCTGGACATACATGAAAAAGTAACTTGGGGACTAACTTGTTACAGTATTTCAAATAATGAGGTTCTCTGAGAAATAGATTTCACTTTATGCTATTTATTTATTTTTCAGATTTATAAACCGCCCCCTCTCCCCGAAGGGACTCGGGGCGGTGTACAGGAAAATTAAAAACATCAAAAAACATAGTATATATAAAGTTAAAAACGAATTAAATTACCCTGTACTAAAAACATTAAAATAAAACCCAGCCTATACTAAAAATTCCCCCTAAAACTCTAAAATCCATTTGCGTGTTTGCTAAACCAAGCTATATTCTTCAACACCAGTTAACAGTCCTTAACTTATGACCACAGTTGAAACCAAATTGTCTGTAGCAAATCACTTCTGAAATCTTGCCAAGACAACTGCAAAGACTTCTCCAGGCAGTTATCAGGAGTCAAAAACTGACTAAAAAGCACCACCACCATCAACAAATCATTATTCAGAAGTTATGCTTTTCCTACTTTAGTTTCCTTTGAGCTTATAATAAATGCAATACAACAAATATTTTTGCAGTTTTTCCTTGGAGCAGCACATTGCAATATTCATTTCAACTATGATGAGTCCCATGAATATTTATTTTAAAAATATGGGTCTTTTGTTAATACACTTCAGCTTTGCACGTGCTATTTAAATCATTCATTCATCTTTAAAAAGAACTTAAGGATAGGAAACAGTTACGCAAAAAAGGTGTGAAAGCCTTTGTAAGTCACAGCGTCAAACCACTGCAAATTAACTTTAGTTGATGTAAGACTAATGGAACTGCTCTCACAACCTTGAGATATTTGATGGCATAATATATATCAAAAATTTGATGGTATAAGGTTCCTGGCCACACAGGGGGTTGGACTGGAAGACCTACAAGGTCCCTTCCAACTCTGCTATTGTATTGTATTGTATTGATATACAATAAACCAGTGGTCACCAACTGTTGGTCTGTGGGCCACTGTTAATCTGCGAGAAAATTTTGGTGGTCCGCAGAAAAATTATTTGCATTTTTTATATTGCACTAAATATGACTTATCTTTTTTTTAAATCCGTATTAGTGGTCTGCGGGATTTAAAATTATGAATTTAGTGGTCCCTGAAGTCCGAAAGGTTGGTGACCCTTGCATTAAAGTACATATTTTTCTCCTTACACCAACTGGCTTCCGACTGCTAGGTGACACATCCACTCTCATCTCATTTGTTGCTACAGTGTCCCCATTTTCCTATTTGCAAACACTTCAACCCGCCTTGTGCAGTTGCTTGCCCAATCCTAGTATGTCCTCACAACTTTACGTGCAAACTACAGCCACGGGGTGGGGGTGGGGGAATGCAACAACTATTACAACTGTGCTAAATTCAGGGGGAGAAAAAGTATAGGAATAAAAATGGAGACACAATTCTTCGTTTGCAAGCGTGGACATAATTCAACCTGCAGCCGAAACTGCAAAAATACGCCGCGGAGCCCCCACTAAACGGAGACCTCCCGCACCCTACGAGCAGCCACGCAAACGAGGAGGTCGAGGCACCCCAAAGCGGCTCCGAGTAACCCTCCTCTCCATCCTTACCCGCCAGGGGAGTACTCCAGGTTGAACACGGCGCCGTGGGTGCGGGTGATGGGGGACACCGAATCGGCGGGCTGAATAGCACCATAGAGCCTCGTCATGGCACGGAAAGTGTCCCTCGCCGGCTCCACGCAGCGGGCCCCATGGCCCAGGCCCCGTTCTCGCACCCAAGAGAACAACCCCCCGCCTGGAGCAGAGACCGGGGCGGTAGAAGTAAAAGAGGCCGGGGACGACTTCGGGGACACCGCCCGGGGTGGTGAGCTCGAAGGGGGCGGCGACTGGTCGCCGTCGCCCGGGGGCGACCGCTCTGGGGTAGGGCCCCACCGCGCCTTCCAGCTCATCCCGAGCCTGGCCCCGCCGCCACGACAAGCAGCACCACCGCCACCACCATTCCCCACCCACCCCCGGGCCTTCGGCTCCCCACCACTTCCGGTGCGGTGAGCACCAAAGAAATCGCACCGGGCGCAAACTCGAGAGTGTCTCGAAGCGGCCGCCCGAATGGTGTTCCCCCGCCCCGCCCTTTGGCGAAACGCGGTCATGCTGAGCTTTGAGCGGCCGGGCGTTTTAAACAAGACCGGAAAGCGATTTTATGCCTTTGGTTTCGTTTGGAAATTTCAGGAATCAAGTGTAATTTTCATAGGAGTTGAGCAGGATTAATGGCTGCTTTCAGCCGGGGTTGTGCTCAGAGTTTGCTAGCAGGGTTTCGTTAAATCTCAAAAATCCAAAGGCAAATTAATGTCTTGTCTGCCCTGCACATCTGTCAAATTGGCGGGAGGAACCAATAGGAGATAATAGTTGTAGCTCATGATTGAATTGTGAGAATCTTGATGCCTTCTAAGGTGGTTGTTTTCTTGAAGATGTTTCATTACCCAACTAGGTAACATCATCGAGGCTGAAGAGGAAGCCAGCAACATGTCCGGTTACTTAATCTCTGATTAGAAATCCAGCCTTTCACAAAATAATCCGAGAATGCTCGGTTTGTGACATAATAAATATGCCGGAAGGGATTGTAACCATCCTTACACTTAAAAAGGAAAACTCTGTGGTACAAGTATATGAGTTAGGCTAGGAATAGTATGCTTCTTCCCTATCTTACTTTTTTTTTAAAGCATCTGAATGATTAAAGCCATGATGGGAGTTCCCGATTCAGCTCTGAGCTGAAGAAGCTTCTTGGATGAGAAGCAAAACATCTTCAAAGAAAAACAAAGAAAATCCAGTTGCCCTTTGAAAAAGCACCTTTGGAAGAGTCATGATCTGGTTGATTGAGAATCTCCATAGACACTTGTCCTTAATTCAACAACCAACGTTAAATTAATATATGGTATCCTCAGCTATTTGAGCAGGCAGTGAATATGGCTACCCTCTGTTCAATGAAATGTCTAGGCCAGAGGTCTGCAAAGTTGGCTCTTTTAAGACTGGTGGACTTCAACTCCCAGAATTCCCCAGCCAGCTGGCTGGGGAATTCTGGGAGTTGAAGTCCACCAGTCTTAAAAGAGCCAACTTTGCAGACCCCTGGTCTAGGCAATGATCAGAGACTGGTTTTGGTAGATTGGTTCTTATTCAGATTCTATCCTGAATTATAACTTCCATTTTTCTCAGATGTACATTTGTAAAAAGCATGGTTCATAACTTTCCTGATGTTTGTGGAGTTTCATGGCTCGTTTTTGAGGATTTAGTGGTACAGTCATAGCTGGATAAACTAATAACACCAATTAATGATTCTGAAAAGCAGATCAGTAAGTTTTCCAGGCCACTAGTTTTGCTTTGTACTGGATCCCTATTTTTTTCTATCACTATGTAATTAATGATAAAAATAGGTCATGGCAGCCTGCAACAATATAGGATTGAATCAATGAAATAAGCATACAGTATATTCATGCATTTTTTTGTTTCTAAATTTCCATATTAAAGAGCTTCTCATTTGTGCAGAGAAGAAAATACTCATTTGAGTGATATTTGATGAGTATTAAAGTTAGATTTGGAATGAATAGAATATATTTTACACACAGATCCCCTGTGGTTACTCTTATCTTATTATAATGGACAAATATTACAGACCAACTAATTCACTAAGCTAAAAAAAAAGAGCTTTCAAACATTAGTATTAAAGGAGATTGTTTACAGCAAGAGTGGAATTTCAATGCATTCCAGTCTTCAGCCAACAATATACTGTATTCCTTCAGTTAAAAAACAAGTACTATAATTACTTTTTCATCTTTGCTTTAAAATCTAACATGGTTACAGAAATATTTATCATAGCTCTGAGATATCAGCATCAGGAAAGCTGTCACATCATTATAATTTAAGACATTTTACAAAGAGCAATAGCAAAATAAATACAATAAAATGAATAGCAAAACATATATTAATTTATTGTAACTGTTTAATACCTTTCATTTTTCAGTTGTTTGCATGACCTTTTTAATCAAAGGATAAAAAAGCTGAAATTCACAAATGTATGAAAGCATTGTTAAATCCAAGGAAAAGATATAGAATTACATTATAAAGATCATTGAAATAAAAAAGATTCCTGATCCAGTGCAAAAACTTAAGCCTTTAGGCATCAACCATGCTTGCCAGTACTTTGAAGGAAATGAGAATGTAAACAAGCTTATTTGTATTTTCCAATGTCTGGATAAAAAGGTCTTATTATAGTATTTAGTTAGCTACAAAGAAATAAAAGAGAGGTTCTAACTTCTAATCATATTTTTAGTTATGATCAAAAGAAACTACAAGTATCTGATCTCACTTTTTCTTTTAAAGAAACTCGTTCCAATTAAGATGTACCTGAAATCATTTCAGAAATATTGTACAATCAAAAGTAAAGTTTAATTCTCTATTCACTGCTTCTAAAACTGGTCCATTTTCGTAATTCAGTAATTAGTCAAGATTGACTTCAGTGTTTGCACAGATTAGGATATCAACAAATTTTATTAGGAGGAACTGGGTTTTTTGTCTCTTGGTATTCTTCCCATGATATAGAATTCTGGGTTGGGATGCAAATCTATGAAGTGAGCTAAGCGATTTGACATGGCAAAAAAGGCTGAAATGGAGGCTATGTCCCAGGCATCTTCTCGGTCAAATCCACGTGCCTCCAGCTTCTGAAAGTGCTCTTCTGTTATGTTATCTGATCTGCAGATAGCAAGGGCAAAGTCAAGGATGGCCACTTCCCGGTCACTTAGATCAGCCAGTTGCCAATTCACAGCCACCTAAACAAAACAAAACACACACAAAAGCCACAAGAAATTACAAACTTCCATTTGGGTTCATTTACAGTTAAATGTGAGATCTTTTAACATACACAGCTCAGATCACCTTGTGTCTTTAGAACAAAGATTGAGGAATATTTATGAATGCGAATTATAACATAATGCAGGATATTCACAACAGTGTATACCCAGATGAAAGGTATTTTTTTATTTCTGCACATATTTATTTCCCGTATTTAATCAGTTTGTTTGACTGCCCATCTCAACAACTAACTTTGCGTAGCAAACAATATTGTAGTTAAATGGTACGTGCATTTTTCATGCTTAAAAGAAGGTAATGTGATTAGTAGCATCTGCCAATATAATATTTTTAATAATAACCAAGGCAGGTTGGAGGGCTGAGTTAGCTTCTGCAATCTTTAAAAATGAATGAATTTCTGCAACCTTTAGAAATGGGTGAATTACTTTTTTTTAACAGAATCACATTTAGATTAACATGAAGAGAACTAATCTGTAATTGTTACCCAGCCTTTTTAAAAAATCTTTCAAGATTTTCTTTCAATTGCAATTTATTATAGGACAAGTAGTACTTAAATGTTTTGCAACCATATTCCCCAAATGGAATTCAATGAAGAATAAAACTGTTAAGAATAACACAATTGTGAGACAAGCACTTTGGAAAACTGGCTTGTGAATTTAGAAGTTACTTTCACTCATTCCTTCCAGTTTTCCCAACTTTTCCCACTTAGATTTCAAGCTGCTTCATGTACTTGATCATGCTGATATAATCAAACCCACACAGAAAGGAAAATAAACTTGGGTCTGACCTGATCTGCCAAAGTTGGTTTCTTGGAGTAGATACGATGTAAGGCACTATGTGCAATTACACAATAAGGACACTTGTTGACAATACTGGTAGCCACAATAATGAGCTCTTTGTCAGCTTTGCTTAGGTTTCCTATGGGAGAAAGATGAATCTTATTTCTATAGCTGCCTCAGGGCTTATTCCCCAAAGCAAATATTATGACTCTAAATTAATAGGAATGCACTTGCTTTACTGCCATAGCTTGACAATTTCAATCCATGCTTGATGTGTTATCATGTCACTGTGGGCAAGCAACTTCAAATAGAAGTTAAACTTTCTATATTTCATACTGTTACTTTCTGCTAAGAAGGCTCTGGCAAATAGCCCCTCAAATGAGACTGATGGCTTTTATTATTCAACTTGGAAAAATAATACTGTCCAAATATAAACTGAATCCAACAACTACTACACACTCATAAAAATCTTGTAGCACAGTCCATAATCTGCACAACTAATGCATACAAGAAATAACTGTGGCTCTCAAATAATCAGGACTAAAACTACAATTTCTCCAGTGCACCAACAACTCAATCACTACTGCAGTAAACTGCACAAATATATTCACATTTTAAGGGCTAGCTTTTGAAATAGATACAGGTAGTCCACAACTTACAATAGTTCATTTAGTGACCGTTCAAAGTTACAATGGCACTGAATAAAGTGACTTTTTACCATTTTTCACACTTACAACCTTTGCAGCCTCTCCATGCTCGTGTAATCAAAATTCAGATGCTTGGCAACTGGTTCATACTAATGACCATTGCTGTGTCCCAGGATCATATGATCACCTTTTGCAACCTTTTCTCAAGCAAAATCAATGGGGAAGCACTGATTCACTTAACAACTGTGACAAGAACAGTCATAAAATGGGGCAAAGCTCACCTAACAAATATCTCATTGAATAACAAAAATTTTGAGCTCATTTTGCAAATGTTAAGTCGAGGACTACCTATAAACCATTCTTTGCTGTATATTGTGAAATTCTATCAAACCTTCTTTTATTTTCATTGAAGGCTCATCATCAATCTTGTTTCAAGAATTATTTGAAAACCATGTTTCATATAACAATGGTCCATAGTAACTATGATTGCAAATTAGAGATTCTTCAGGGAAATGAAAGCTAATGGATAGTATTGTAATTGTAAAATGAGCCAGCTGCCAAAAAAGCCTAGGCTGTATAAACAGAGGGATAGAATCAAGATCACGTGAAGTGTTAATACCAAGTGTTTATAATGCCTTGGTAAGGCCACAGTTGGAATACTACATTCAGTTTTGGTCGCCACGATGTAGAAAAGATGTGGAGACTCTAGAAAGAGTGCAGAGTGGACCCGAGAAGAGCAACAAAGATAGTTAGGGGACTGGAGGCTAAAACATATGAGGAACAGTTGCAGGGACTGGGTATGTCTAGTTTAATGAAAAGGATTAGGGAAGAAATGATAGCAGTGTTCCAATATCTCAGGAGCTGACACAAAGAAAAGGGAGTCAAAATATTCTCCAAGGCACCTGAGGGCAGAACAAGAATCAATGGGTGGAAACTAATCAAGGAGAGAAGCAACCTAGAACTAAGGAGAAATTTCCTGACAGTTAGAACAATTAATCAGTGGAAGAGCTTGCCTCCAGAAGTTGTGAATGCCCCAACAGTGAAAGTCTTTAAGAGGATGTTGGGTAGCCATTTGTCTGAATTGGTACAGGGTTTCCTGCCTAGGCAGGGGGTTGGACTAGAAGACCTCCAAGGTCCCTTCCAACTCTGCTATTGCATTGTATTGTATAATTGGCTGATTCCTGTTCAATAGTCAAAGAAAACTTGAGCCAATTCTTAAATTGGACCTATATTGGAATACTAAATGCTGCTAAATGACTTAAGAGATTCTTACCAGGAAAAGTCAATGCCAGATGGGTATTCTTACCTGTTTCTTTGTTCATGATGGCATTGTAATAGGCAAAGAATGCCCTAAATTCTGCTGGCCGATGAGACATAACCTTAAACACGTTGGGCAAAAACCCAGTCTGGGGATTAAGAAAAAAAGTAGTCAGGCATCATTTATGTAAGAGACTATCCAACATCTGTATTATTTCAATTCACAGATACTGTAGTTACAAAGCAGAATTAGTTTGGATCATGTACAGTTAGTCCTCAACTTACGACAGCTGGGACCAGAATTTCTGTTGTTTTTTATTTTTTTATTTTATTTCATTTATATTTATATCCCGCCCTTCTCCGCAGAGGACCCAGGGCGGCGCACAGGAAATTTAAAAAATATACAGAATACAAAATAAATGCACAATTTAAAATATAAATTAAACCATCTTATCCTATGCTAAAAACCCAATTTTAAAATACCCGATTTAAAACTATCTAAAAGTCCCCATGGGAGGTTAGGCTAGGCCGGCTTGTTGGAATAGGTATGTCTTTAGACATTGGCGGAAGAGGCGGAGGTCGGTGATGGTGCGTAATTCGGGGGGTAGGTCATTCCAAAGGGCTGGGCCCGCCACAGAGAAGGCTCTTCCCCTGGGTGTCGCCAGTCGGCATTGTCCGGCTGATGGCACCCTGAGAAGGCCCTCTCTGTGGGAGCGTATCGGTCTAAAGGATGTATGAGGCAATGTTGCTAAGCAATATGGCTGTTAAGTGAATTGTGACTTATTTTACAACCTTTTTTGCTGTTATTAAGCAAAGCATTGCTGTTGTTATGCGAATCGCATGATAATTAAACAAATCAGAAGCTGGTTGGGAAGGTTGCAAACAGCGACCACACAACCGTGTATTGCTGCAACTATCATAAATACATGGCTGTGGCCTAGTGCCTGAATTTTGATCATGAGACTGAAGGGAGGCTGCAGCTGTTATAAGCATGAGGATAGGTCATAAGTAATTTTTCCCTGTGCCATTGTAATTTTGAATGGTTGCTAAATGAATGGTTTATTGAAGGACTACCTGTGGTTGAGTATTAAAGAATGATGATAATGGAGAATAATAATGGCTCAATGGAAAAGCATATATTTTCCTAGAAAGAAATCTCTAGTTTTCAAGTCTTGTCCTTTCCAATTGAAAGCTCACTAGCAGGCAAGAATCTAGAGCAGGGGTCTCCAAGCTTTGCAACTTTAAGTCTGAAGGACTTCAGCTCCCAGACTTCTGGGAGTTGAAGTCCTTCAGACTTAAAGTTGCAAAGGTTGGAGACCCCTGATCTAGAGCACCACATTAACCACACTTAACTACATGGAGCAATAAAATTATCTATCAGATTTTTTTTTAAGTCTATCAAATATTTCTTCCCAAAAAAAAGCTTTGAGATCCAATCCAAGACGCATCATTTAATTCGTTAATGTTTAGAATAAGACTTTTAATCAGAATTGTTATATTTTTATATTTTCATGTCCTGCTAAAAAGCATCCTTCACTTCTGATGCCTCTTTCACTGACAAAAACAGACATCAGAAGGTATCAGAGCCAAAAGGAAAAAAAATGTTAAGCAAGATAGGATATATAGTCCCATAATAAGGAAACTATCATAGGCAGGATTGTGCCAGTAAGGTATTTTTACCTTTACTTCCATTTCTTCCATGAGCTCCACTATATCATACGGCAAATCTGTCTTCTTGGGTATTGGATAGCGTCCAATCTCCTTAGTAGTATTTTCTCCTTCTGTACTCTTTGGATGATTCAGTGCTACACTTTGGGATCTTCCCCATAAGTTTCTTGATACACTGAGAGGAAGAAACTAAAATACAGAACGAAAAGAAAATCTTTCAGTAACATAGGATATTAAATGATTACTTGTAGTTTTGATTGTCTAAAACAGCTACAGTCCTTAAGAGCTTCAGTATCACTTTAGGTACAAGATCTAACTAGGCATTTCAAACTAGTGCAGTGAGATTGCTGCACTCCCCCACCTACCATTTTGAAGAGATGCTCTCACCAGTGATAAACCTGAGTTTACTGTAAAATACATACTTTTTAAAATGTATACTGTATACAATACTGTAGAGTATGATATTCAAAAAAATATATAGTAGCTGAAGATATTGAGAATCATGGAAGTCCTTGTGTGTAAATCTGTGTTCGGATCACTACTTTAGATTCAAATCTTAAATTCAGCTATTTGGGGCTCAATCCTCATTAGCTTTTCATGAATGTTCAGAATGAATGTCTGATATTGTTAGCAATTGATCCACTTTTGGGATAACCTTACCTTCTGCAGTAACAGATCAGGCTTATATTCTGTTCTGTTTAGAACATAATATTTATCTCTTTTAGTAAGTTTATATGTTACCCATTTTACTGTTGGAGAAACTCTGGCTAGGAGTACGTGAGGAGAAAGCAAGCAGAAGGGCTACGAAACAGAAAAATGGCCAAATATCTACCAGTTTTGAAATAGAAGCAAAGGAACTCTGATTTTTTTTTCCTAGAGAAGTTCAGAGATGACGCTTTTTTTTTGACATAAAGACCAGATGAAATTAGAAAGCAGTGATATTGCGAGATTCACTATGTCACTTTCTCACAAGGGATTCATAATGTCATTGGTTATGTGCCAAAACAATAGTAACTAACAGCTTTATACCATTTCACTGATGGTTGGGATGACGCTATGAAGACACTAAATAAATGGGGAAATATCTCACTTGGATAGTGAAGAAACAGAGATAGGGGGGGGGGAGGGAGGAGAAAGGGAAGCAGCTATATTCTTTTTTTCCACCTCAACATTTCTGTCAAAGGCCAGTGGCTTTTGATTCTCTCTGCTTTGGTGAATTAATGGCCTCCTCCATACTCAATTTTACCCTTTCTGAGGGGCACAAGGGAGAAATGGGGGGAAGCTATTGGGAAAGGCTTCCAATAAGCGAGAGTGTGCTTTTCCCCCATATAGGAGAGAGAACCCTGCAACAGGCCATTTCGCAAGAAAGAGTCCAGGCGTTCATCTGAATTAATCACTGGGCACGCAGTTACAGGAGACCTGTTAGCTGCAAATTTCCCTTTAGCCTCCTCACTCTGACCCACCACACTAACGGTATAACTATGAAAGGGATGAACCCCATCATCTCCCACGGCTCCCCTGGCCGAAAGCGCCCCCTGTTGAATTAGGTCCAACAAGCGCCGCTCCAGGAAACCCTCGGCAGCCCGTTTCCTAGGCGAAGAGGGTGGAACTATTAAGGAGCTGCGGGAAAGATGGGGGGGCAAGGGGGGCGACTGGGCGAGAGCTACTCACCGAAACGGAGCCGCCACCGCGGCGGTGGAGCTGGAGGAAGGCGGAGAGGAGAAAACGCTTGATCATGATACCCTTGCGGAAAACAGGACCGAGCAATCCGAAACGGCAGCCTTCAATGGGTCTTGGAGGCGAGAGGAAGCACGCATGCCCGACACTGTCTCCCCAAACCCGCCTCCTTTATGATATCATGGCGAGCACGCCTCTCAAAGCCCAGCTGTCCCGGGTTTCATTTTAGGGCCCAAGCCTGTGGTTCTCGTTTGGTGTATTTTCTAGTAAAGAGCGTAATCAACACTCTTCTGATCGTTTCTGTTAAGGCTGTTCGGGGCTACTAAGTCTCTTATACGTTGCTTGAAAAGAGTAAACAAAGAGCGAACTCCAAGGTGCTTTTTCAAAAGGCAAACTGGGCTTTTGTTTTTTTCCCGTTGAGGAAGACATTTCACTTCTCATCCAAGGAGCTTCTTCAGTTCTGAATGCAGTCTGAATTATTTCCATTGGCAAATTAGATAAACAGAATTTGAATAAGAGTATTCTTAAATATGTATATAAATGTGATTAACTGGGAAAAGCTAGGATTAAGTAATTTGATAAATGCTTGAAAGATCATGATTGATGCTAGAAGTGCATAGTGAAATATTGAATAATGAAAAAAGGAAGGATCATGCCTCTAAATATTAGAATGATAGGGGAAGGGAGGAAAGGGGGGGTTAAAATAGAGGTAGAAATAAGGGGGGAAATAGCAAAAACAGATGTTAAGATGATACAATATATGGTAGAATTATGAGAAGGTTTAGAATTGAAGGATGTTAGTAAAACTAAAAATGAAAATTAAATGTAATTACTAGGAATTATACTGTTATGTTTATTGGTATTGAATTGTGTGACACTCAGGAATCAAACCACGCAATGAGATGTATAAAAATAAAAAAACTGTATTAATTTTAAAAAAGGCGTCTGATTTTGCTGTAGTAAAGGTGTCAAGCTAGAAACCAGGAGGCAGTGAATTCTGGTCCCATCTTATACATGAAAACCAGCTTTGGACCAGTTATCCTCTCTCAGCATAACCCACTTCACAGGATGTTCATATACAAAAGTGCATACTTACAAAGTTGAACAGACTCAGGGGTCTGCAAAGTCGGCTCTTTTAAGACTGGTGGACTTCAACTCCCAGAGTTCCCCAGCCAGCTGGCTGGGGAACTCTGGGAGTTGAAGTCCACCAGTCTTAAAAGAGCCGATTTTGCAGACCCCTGGACTATGGGATATTTCAATTAAGTTTTTTTAATGGACTTACTAGAGATAAAATTATTCAGGAAGCTTGCAAACTGAAGGAAAAAGATGGAGACATGTTGGTTTTATTGAAACAAACTATCTTACAGTAAAGGATTACACTTAAGGCTTTTTCAGAAGGATGGAAAAGATTTGATAGAAGTCATTTAAACTTGTAATATTGCAACCAAATGGAAGAGAAACAATTTATATTATTCAGGATAGGAATAAAAGCAAACTTGAAAAAGGCTCCCTCTAGTGCAAAGTCAAGGAACAAACTTGGAGAGGTGGCCAAGCTGGAAATGATGATCACAAATGAAAGATTATATATAAAAAATGTTATTGATAAGTACTTTTTAGAATGAATAAGTAAAAGATCTAGAAGAGAATTAAAATATCTGTTTTGTTTGTATTAGGATTAAGTTATATGTACATGAGATACATGAGATAAATAATTCTTTAGAAAGAGGAAAGTTAACATGGAAAACAAATTAGGATAGAATTTATTAGCATTTATTTATTAATTCAATGTGTTAAACTTTAAAGGAATATAATTTAAAAAAATTAAGAAAAATCTAGAAATTAAAGATTCATACATAAACTATTTAAAAAAGTTCCCCAAAGGTATATAAACACTCACAAAATAAACACTTAAACAAAATTTCAATACCACTTCTAAATTGAAAGCAAAAATATGATTTTGAACTTTATTAGAAAATACATTTTTTTTTTTATATTGAAAAAGTTTTATTGGTTTTTACAATTTTCCAAAAGGATAGGGTAAGGGATACAGAAACATTTTAAGAACTTTCGCGTCGGGATCATTGGCCCTTCCAGGGCTTCATAATAAAACCTTGAAAAAACATTTTTCAAAAATACTACAAGGTGAAAATAAGTGCATGTTTTCTAAATTCTCAATTCTGTGCTGGCAGTCGTGTACAAACATCCAGATATAAAGGTTATACAATGTTAATTAAAAAAAGCAAAGTTATTTTTTCGATCTAAGTCTCTTGGCAATTGTATCTTCTTTTTCTCCTCCCTGGCCCCCAGCAGGCGGGGCCGTGGCCCCCCCCTGCCCCCCCTGAATCTTCCCCCAGGACAGAGGAATGTTTTTTAAGAAAGGCTTCCGCCTCAACAACTGTTTTAATCCTTACTCTTCCTTCATCCCAGAACACCAACATCCCTTCCGGCATCGCCCACTTAAACCAAATCCCGTGGTCAAACAATCTTTTGGATAAGAAGGAATACCTCCTTCTCATCTCTCTAATCTTTTTTGGGATCTGCTTCAAGATGGCGACTTCCTTTTGTTGGTAAATTAACGGCCCCCCTCTCTGCGCCTTCAGAATTCCCTCTCTGGTTGACCTTCTAACAAATTTAATATGTATCTCTCTGGGTACTTCATTTATCCTGGCATATGTCGAGTTTATTCTGTAGACTAGGTCAATGTCCCCCTTGATCTCATCTTTAGGTTTATGTAAATAGTCTGCTAAAATTGTACTCATGAGTTCAGGAAGACATTCACCAGGTTCTTCAGAAATGTTCTGAAATCTTAAAAAATATGACATCCTTTCAAAATCCATCCTAGACATATGCCCAGTCAGTTCTCCAACCTCACTGTTAACATTTTTAAGCTCTCCCTTTGCCCCAGCCAGCCCCCCTTCCAGCTCCGCAGTCTTCTGTGTGTTCTCCAGCACTTGTTTCCGTGTTTCCAAAAGATCCTTCTTGAAGCTGCTATTATCTTCTCTCAAAGCTTTAATTTCCTGCACCAAAGCTTGTAACACTGATTCCATTGATGTCATTCTTTGTTCCAAGCCAGCCAATTCTGAATTTGATGCCATGGTAAGCTGTTAAAGTCAGTGCCACTAAGATGGCGTTTTTTGGGTGGGGCCGTTGAGGCAGATCAGGAGAAAAACAGTTCAAATCAGGGTTGTAAAAAGTTCAAGACCCAGAAGAGAAACACTTTTCACAGCCAATAATTATAACAGAGAAGGCACTCCAGGGAAGAAATCAATTAATCCAGAAATTTCTTCATTAAAGAAAATACATTTTTTTAAAAATAAGTGATTTATGAAATCAATATATTTATGTTCAGACAATTACTTATAATACCAATAATAGCACTTAGTATTCAAGATTTTTGAAGAACTATATAGATAGCCCTTGACTTACAACCACAAACGAATCCAAAAGTTCCATTGGTAAGCAAGGCTGTTGTTAAGTGGTTCATGCCTCATTTTATGACCTTTAGCCATGGTTAAATGAATCATGATTGTTACGTGAATCATGTAGTTGTGAAGCAAATTTGGCTTCTCTCATTGTCAGAAGTTCCCTAAGAAGGTTGCAAATGACAAATCCCAGCACCCCAGGACATTGCAATCATTGTAAATACCGTATTTATTCGAGTATAACGCGCACACATGTATAACGCGCACCCCCTAATTTTCGATTAAAAATCGGTATAAAATTTTGTTTCACTTTTTCTCGGCTCAGACCAAGCATTGTAAGTGACAAACGTTGTTGAACATGTGCGGCCATGATAAAAACGCACCCTCGTTTATAACGCGCACCCTCGTTTATAACGCGCACCCAAACTTTGAGTTCTTTTTTTGGTAGAAAATTTTGCGCGTTATACTCGAATAAATACGGTACATGTTGGTTGCCAAGCACCTGAAGCCTGGTCACATGAGTGTGGAGCAGTGGTGGGTTCCAGATCACGTTCCAACTGATACGGTTGGAACGGACCCAGCTGCGTCCGCACTGCACAGTGCGTGTCCAGTGACGCCACACTGCCTCCCTGATGTTCCATCTGCTCAGCAGAGCATCGCACAGCCGCTGTATGCGCTGTGCATGTGTACGGAAGCGCTGAAGACTTTAAAGACAGGTAAGGAGTGCGGGCAAGCGAGTGGGCCCTCTGGAGCACTGTACTGGAACAGTACCCAGTGCTTTGGGCAGGCTCCGGTACACCCATACCGAAGCGTACCGTCTGCAACCCACCACTGGTGTGGAGATGCTGCAATGGTCATAAGTGTGAGAACTGGTCACTTTTTTCAGTACTGTTGTAACTTTGAGCAGTCATTATACACATGGTTGTAAGTTGATGTATATATGTTTGAGAGTGGAGATTTGTTCTCTAAGCTTATGGGTTGGTTTCTGAATGTTTCCTTAGTAGGCTAGGTAACATCTTCAGCAGAATTTAAGGGATGCCAATGTTGGTTCTTCTGCTTATAAGGGTTTTGTGTAGTCAGAAGGTCTTGTAATGGGGAGGCCATGTCAGGTGAGTGTCATCCTACACTTGAGCTCCAGATATTTGCCACTATTGCAAGTGTGTGTGTGTGGTGTTCACCATCAGAGGACACTAAGAATTGTACATTGGAGTTAACCAGTGTTATCAACGTAAGATATTCAACACGTAGGTTCATCATTTACAGAAACAGAATAGCAGACTTCAACATTTTGAAACTGGGAAATCTCCTGGCTTAGATGGTTTTATCAAGGATTACCATAAACGTTCATGTATATTTTAATTACAGATGTTTATGCATATGTAATTTATAACATCAAGGTAAAAATATTCCTGATTAATGACAAAAATATAAAAGTACACATTTTAAAGCCAGGAAAAATTGCATACTACCTTTTTGTACTAATGTCTGCTTCATTATTAAACACAGACTGTGGTCAAAATCATTGACTAATCATTATAAATCTGTTATAGATAGAATTATCTATTCTGATCAGTTTAATATAATATATAGCAGCAGTTAAGATGATGTTACCCCCCAAACTTCAGTCTGAATCCAAAATCAACATTTTTGATCAAAACAGAAAAGCTCAGAGATACAAAGATTGTTTAAATTAGGTTTCAAAATTATTTATAAATAAGATAAAAATAATAGCCCCATTTTTTAGAATTAGATTCTCTAAAGTGTAGAAAATATTTAAGTATATGAAAGTAAGCAAGAAGTGCTACAACAACCAAATAGTAGAGTACTTTCAAAGTATGGTATTGCATGTAATAGAAAGTAGTGCTGTGCATTATCCAGACTTAGCCATAGCACTGAGGAGCAAATATTCTTGTAAATACCAGCAAACATTATTTGGAAGATTGGGCTTTGTCCTCTTCTCTATCCATGTTATAATATTCCGGGTTGGGACGCATATCTGTGAAGAGAGCTATGCGATTTGCCATGGCAAAAAAGGCTGAAATGGAGCCTATGTCCCAAGCATCATCTCGGTCAAATCCATGTGCCTCCAGCTTTTGAAAATGCTCTTCTGTTATATTATCTGCTCTGCAGACAGCAAGGGCAAACTCAAGCATGGCCACTTCCCGATCACTTAGATCAGCCTGTTGCCAATTCACAGCCACCTATATAAAAACAAAGTACAAAGATTATTGCTTTCTTCAATAATCTTTCTGTCTTTCTTTTAAGCTGCTATCTTTTAAAATTACAGAACATCTGAGTCTAAACCAAGCTTCTTTTTTTGTACAACTTATTTCTTTTGCTTTTTCTGAACTTAATGTATCTAAATACAAGAAATCCACCCACACCTTAGTCCAGTGTTTCTCAACCTTGGCGACTTTAAGTCCTGTGGACTTCAACTCCCAGAATTCCCCAGCCGGATTCTGGGAGTTGAGGTCCACAGGACTTAAAGTCATCAAGGTTGAGAAACACTGCCTTAGTCACTTCCTGGCTAGATTTCTGCAATGGGATCTGTATGAGACCGCTCTTGAAGTCGATTTGGAAGCTGTAGCAGGCCCAGACTGCAGCAAGTTGGTAATATTGGGCATAATTCTACACTCATGTAGCACCGCCCCGAGTCCCTTTTGGGAAAGGGTGCGGTATATAAATTTAATAAACTATAAACTATAACTATAATTTGGCAAGCTGTACTGGCTTCTAATAGGCTTCTGGATGCAATTCAAGCTATCGCCTATATAGCTGTACATCAAAGGTCTCCAACTTTGGCAACTTTAAGACTTGTGGACTTCAACTCCTAGAATTCTTCAGCCAACCATATTGGCTGAGGAATTCTGGGAGTTGAAGTCCACAAGTCTCAAAGTTACCAGGGTTGGACACCCTGCCCTACATGACACAAGGCTGGATTATTAGCAGGACTGCATGATTATTTCTGCCTGTCCTACTAGATTACACAAGGTAAGCATGATCCAGGTCTTGTCTCTGGGGCAGAGTGAGAACTGGAAGAAGTTATCTTTTCTGCTGCTCTATCTTTGGATAGTTATCAGCCCCAATCCTATTAGCCTTTCACAGAGAAATGAAGATGTGGCTCTTCTCCTGGGCACTGAGGTTTCATGTTGCTTGACCCACTTTCCTGCTAGGAGAGTGAACGTTATGCCAACCTCAGTTGTGTGCATCTATTATGACTGTGATCTTGATTTTTATCTTGGTTTTATTCATTTTTGATACTCTGCTTTTTATTGATGTACCCTTCTAAGAGTCATACATTATGTCTTGGGTAGGCAATTCATGCATGCATACCAAAACTGTTTGCTGTCCAGAGTCTTTATGGATTTGGACAGCTTACAAACAAAGCAAGCAAGCAAACAAACCCATTTCATTTATTCATTTATTCTAATTTTACAGATCTTCTCATACTAGATCCTAATGAAGGAAAATAAAATGCTTGCAAGAGACAGACAAGGCAGATATAGGGACTAACCTGATCTGCTAAAGTTGGTTTCTTGGAGTGCTTCCGATGTGAGGCACTATGTACAGTTACACAGTAGGGAGTGTGGTTTACAATACTCACAGTCACAGCAATGAGCTCTTTGTCAGCCATACTTAGCTTTCCTGGGGAGGAAGAGAGTTGTGAAAGGTGAGTAATTTCAGGGCAAATTCACCAAAGGACAAGCTGATGCGTATGAATGTTGCCTTTTCCCTAATATCATATAGTTATACAAGATCAGCTTTTTAAAAACATGTTAATGTTTTATTATAATAATAATAATAATACATTTATTTTGTATACCGCATCCTCTCCCCAAGGGGACTCGGAGCGGTGCACAGGGAAAAAATTAAAAAACTATAAAAAATACATACATAGAATAAATACAGTGAATAAAAACGAATTAAATTAGGATTATCCCTGCGCTAAAATCCCCAAGTTATAACACTAAAATTCCCTAACACCCCAAAGGTAGAGACTAACCTAGGCCGGCCAAGCAGAAAAAGTATGTTTTGAGTTTTTGGCGGAAGGAGCAGAGGTCCGTGGTTGTTCTAATATCGGGGGGAAGGTCGTTCCAGAGGGCTGGGCCCGCCACAGAGAAGGCCCTTCCCCTGGGCGTCGCCCGCTGACAAAGTCTAGTGGACGGCACCCGGAGAAGTCCCTCTCTGTGGGAGCGAATCGGCCGGGAGGATGTGTGGGGCAGGATCCGATCCCGCAGATAGCTAGGTCCCGTGCCATGGAGTGCTTTAAAGATGACAACTAGCACCTTGAAGCGCACCCGAAAGACGACAGGCAGCCAGTGCAGCTCGCGCAAGAGTGGTGTTATATGGGTGAACCTAGAGGTCCCCATTATTGCTCGCGCGGCTGCATTCTGGACCAGCTGAAGTCTTTGGGTGCACCTCAGGGGGAGCCCCATGTAGAGAGAGTTACAATAGTCCAGTCGGGATGTCACGAGGGCATGAGTGACTGTGCAAAGGGCATCCCGATCCAATAAGGGGCGCAACTGGCGTACCAGGCGAACCTGGTAAAATGCCCTCCTGGCCACGGCTGTCACTTGATCTTCCATGGACAGCCGGGTATCCAGGAGGACACCCAAGTTGCGCGCCCCATCCACAGGAGTAAGGTGTTCGCCCCCTATGGCCAGTGATGGAGTCAACTGGTTGAATCGGGCGGCCGGAAACCACAGCCACTCGGTCTTGGACGGGTTGAGTCTGAGTCTGTTACTTCCCATCCAGGCCCGCACGGCTTCCAGGCACTGGCACATCACCGCTACGGCATCGTTGGGGTGGTTTGGGGTAGATATATACAACTGCGTGTCGTCAGCGTAGAAGTGGTACTCTACCCCAAAACCACGGATGATCTCACCCAGCGGCTTCATATATGTGTTGAACAGGAGAGGCGAGAGGACCGACCCCTGAGGCACCCCACATGTGAGGGGTCTCGAGGTCGACCTCTGCTCTCCTGCCAACACAAATTGCGATCGACCGGAGAGGTAGGAGGAGAACCACCGTAAAACGGTGCCTCCCACCCCCAACCCCCCCCAGCCGATGCAATAGGATACCATGGTCGATGGTATCGAAAGCCGCTGAGAGGTCTAATAGGACCAGGACTATGCCAGTAGGATCAAAAATAAGGTATTTTAAAATAAATATATACTACTATCTGCCATCTTCTGAGATATATTCTTTATATCCTGAAAGAAGCCTCACTTGCCACAAAGTGTACTGTACAAATACACATTACAAAGTCAAAGCCACAACAGGATTCACTCATTTCCCAGAAATCATAAGTCAATATGAACAGTCATTATCAACACACATCTTAAGTCAGGTATAATCAAGCAAGAATAGAACTCCGTTCTCAGCATTAGGTAAATGATTGAATCTTAAGCAAAAGCAGTAATTATTGGGGGGTTTTCAAGAGGAAGAAGGCAACAATAGTTATGCATAGGTTGGGCACTTATCTGACATTCTATAACCAAAATGAAATCAGAAATCAACAAATTGGTGATGCTAAAAGACAAGAGCAATGGCATACTTCTGAATATCATTCTAGACCTGTTCTGATGCCCCCAAATCCAATCACTAATTATTGTCGACCATTTGGTACCCTATTCCATACATATTGGAAATTAAATTATATTGTTGCTCATGGAGGCCATTCATTTAAGTCAGGGAGAGACATGCTTTTTATACAGGAATGAGATGATATACGTATGATCTCTGCTCCAGCCACTTCTACTGCCAGAGATAACCAGTTTCACATTCTACATTATATCCTTTGTGGTGCAAAGTGCCATAGTCTAGTGACATGTAATGGGAATTTTAATTAAATCCCCTCTTAGCTTTACAATGGTCTCAAAGAGGACATCAGCAGTCTTATTAGGTTCTGGTATTCACATAAAGAACATGGAAAACTGCATTCCATAGATCAGAACTAACTCCCCACTGTATGTGAAGTATCCTAGGAAGCTAATTGCTTTTGTATTAGATCCCTACTGCATCACCTTAAGATTATTTTAAAGCTTTCTGATATCACAGTAGTTTAATAGCTTCTGTTGGCTCAAACCTTCAGTTCAATGGTTCTTGAATTGCACTTGTATTATTAGCAACACATCTGGAATGCAATCTAGTCCAATTGATTTAGGAAAGTATCTTCAAAACATCCATGTTTGACTGCTACTCATACCTGTTTTCTTGTGCATGACGACATCGTGATAGGCAAAGAATACCCTAAATTCTTCTGGTCGATTAGCCATCACTTTAAACACATTGGGTAAAAACCCATTCTGAGAATCAAGGAGGGGAAAATAGTCAGACACCTTAAAATCATATTCAAAACTATTTAGGGAAATATTCAGGAGTCTAGAATTATTCTCCCCATTTACTATCAAGGCATTCTAGTGGGACTAGTATTTCTTGAACCATCATGTTCTCAGATTTGTTGTTGGTTTCTCTCATAGCACTCCTCTAAAAACAGCAGGGTGAGTTTTCGTTTTAAGACAGCTACCTCCCAAGCCATTGAAGGAAGACAAGCAACAACTTAGCTGGTGCTAAAAACGTTCCCTCCTAATTGTTCTTGATTCTCAACTTGCACACATGATGATTAAGTGAGGAAAAGATCCAAGAGAAATCAGATATGACTCTTGCATTCTAGCAGATACAACAGTGGAATTCTTGGGTCCTGAGAATATTTGCAAAATCTTTGAAACAATGTGCTGAGGTTCAAATATAAGGATACATCTGAGTGATCTCAATTCTCTCTTTGTGAGGCATCCTAGCAAAAGGACTTGAGCTTTACAACTGAGGCTTTTTAAGCAGAAAAAAATCAAATTCTCAGTGGAAGGATGTAAAGGATTAGGCTGCAGGTAAATAGAAAGCAAATGCCAGCTAAATAATGTTGGGCTATATGGACAAATAAGCGGATCTGTTTTAAGGCAGTTTTTAATAAATTCTAGCAAATATTCTTTGCTTCAAAACAATAAGCCTAAAAAATTGAAACTCAAGAGGTGCTTCTTCACTTTGGGAGTTTTCGGTTACCCGATGTTAAGATTTATAGAGGGTTTCTGAAGATACAGGACTGATGTGCTTCTTCTGGCTTGATGGGGCTACAATATTAGTCTGAATAACAAATAAATAGCACCTGATCAAGCCTTTATTGTCATTTCCCCTTTCTACTCTGCTATGAAAGGTACCAGCTATCTTGGAAGAGCAGAAAAGGGCTAAACGAAAGTGTTTTCTTTCTGATCCTGTTTCTCATCTAATCACAATCCAATTCAACAATAGGCGCAACCACCTATTTTAAAACCCAGTATGTAACTTAACTGAATAAGAAACATGTATTAGGCAACATATCAAATCCTCATCTTTAATCACCATTATGTTCACATGTAGTTAGAAACCAGCTGTCCAACAAAGCAACTCCTAACGTCCCTTTAATATGCTAATGGTCAAACTCTAATCAAATGTATAGGAACAGCACTTATGTTGAAGGTTGATAAAGATGCAAGCTTCTACTATGTGATTTTTTTCCAACGGATATTTTTTACCGTCACTTCTGCTTCTTCCAGGTGTTTTATTATATCATGTGGAAGGTCTTTCTTATTGGGCATTGGATACCGCTCAGTTGGCTTGGTGGTGCCTCCTTTTGTGTGGTATGCATGATTCAAGGTTACACTTTGGTGTTTCCCCCCAAATCTCTCAGGCATAGTTCGTGGCAGAAGCTATAATACAGAAATATAGAATACAGTATTTCATTTAATAAAGTACATATGGCATATAGTTCATCAGTGCTCCCCAAATTTAGTGAAATTAGAACTGCATTATTTATTGTTGGAAACTCTTTAATAGGCCTGCATAATTAGCACTGTTGCAGGAAATGTTTATAGTTACTCACACTACCTTGTTCAATAGGATGAATTCTAACCAATGACAAATTTGCTTGAAGAACTGGGGGAAATAAGTTATGGAACATTTGCTAAAGCAGATCCACCTCACCCCACCCTGTCAGTAAAGTCCTTTTTTTCCAGAATGATTTCATTCTCTTAGACTTTAAATAGGTTTTACTGTCGGTTGTGCAATGTTATCTAGACATTGTATATCAGGACTTAAGAGAGTCAAGAGTTTGTTGGTTTTAAAGTGGACAGATTATTAGAATTATTTACCTCCAAGAAGCAGCTGTGAAGCCAAGATAAATGAATGCACAGATTTATAGAACTGCAACTACAATTACTCCCCACTTAATGATGATTCTAAGTTGCAACAGTGCTCAACAAATGGTAGTTATGACTGGTCCTTGAAGTTACCACCATTGCAGTACTCCTGTGGTCATGTCATCAAATTTGGGCACTTGGCAGACCAGCCATTTTTAAAATTATTTATTGCTTTTAAAATGGTGACAACTGACACACACACCCCCTTTAGATTAAAAAATACATAGGCAAAGAAAAAATAAAAAGTGCTTTTTTAAACAATGAAAAAAATACCTCAGGAAAAAAAATTAGCAGTACGTAGTGAGTTATTGCATAAGTTGCAATGAAGCTGATATTTGTGATATTAGGCTAACAAATACTGAAGATTTCTTTTAGGTCAAATGGAAAAAAGAAATGGTAGACTATGAGTCAGAATGAAAGCTACATTGAACATAATTCAGACACACATAAAAAATAGTGTCCAAATCCTTCCTGTTAAAAGGTTAAAAATAGATGAAGTCTCAGTTATGCAAACTCTCTTAACTAAAATTGTCCCTGTAGCCTTCCCCATTCTGCACGCTCCTAGTATAATGTAAAGTATCCAATTCTCAGATTATATGGATATACTCTGATCATAGCCCTGAATCTGCAAACAGGTATATTCAGAAGGTATCACTACCTTTAAATTATGCAATTTTGCAAAGTGTTAAATTGTATACTTTATTGAATTGTATATTTAAAATCACACAAAAAACTATATTTAATTTTTTTGAGAGTTTTGGCGTCAATAAGATTTCACATATATATATTTATCAGTGTGCAGGCAGTTTTAATTATCTGCTTTGGCAATTTTAATAACTCCCTCCCCCCCTACTCTCACTCAAATTCCACATTTCCAAAGAAAAAATGTTATAGGGAAGATGTTAGCTAGAGTCACACCTACAGTACTTGCAACATTCAGTCACCTCTTGCAACATTCAGTCTCCCAATAAATAGTTCACCCAGTTTCAATAATTGTTAGGGACAATCTGACTCTTAACACAATTATGTTCTGAATTTTGCCCCGAGATATTCTAAATGGCCTCTCTTCCAGAATGAAGACATCACCTGAGACAGTTTAAGACCTCTTTCTCAAGCTGAAGCCAACAGGGGAAACTCCCTGCTGCCTGACCCTACAGGCTCATTGACCCCACTCTCTGACAGTCTGGGGTCTTAACTCAATATTAGAACAGTCTCTATCTGTCACCATTTTAAATTTCCAGCCAAAAACACCCAGCCCAAGAAAGAGCTAATCCTCACAGCTCCCATTTGCTTGCCATTCCCATCATAAACTCCTTTTCTGAATCACAGCTGAATCACAACTCAAAATAGGTCTTCTCCAGGGGTGGGTTCCTGCCAGTTCTAACCTCTTATATAGAAGAGGTTCCACAAATCTACAGTGCCATTTAGAACCGGTTCCAGCTCCCTCGCCATCAAGATGAAGAGCGAGAGGAGGAATTCTGGGAGTTGAAGTCCACAAGTCTTAAAGCTGTCAAGTTTGAACACCCCTGGGGTTTTTTTTCTAAAGGGTTAGGGGTGCAAGGGTCTTGTAACTTGACAGCTTTAAGACTCGCGTGCTTCAAATGCCAGAGTTTCTGAGCCAACATTTTGGTTGCTAAGCAAGAGCGTTGTTAAGTGAATTTCACCACCTTTTACAAGTTGGCCACGCCCACCCAGTTACATGACTGCCAAGCCACTCCCACAAAGCAGGCCACATCTACAGAAGAGGCTCTAAAAAAATTTGAAACCCACCACTGGTCTTCTCCCAGGCATAATTTTGAACCCGCTGCCCTTTACAGTATAGTTGTATACTGTACCAATACCGGTAAGGTTCCAAAGGGAGCTTGGGCCAATTCCTGTGGACTTGCCCCGCGACTCGACTGAGGACCTAGTGGCCGCATGGTTAAGTGCGGCCACGGGGGCCTTGGACCGAGTCGCGCCCGTGCGGCCTCTCTTGCGGCGACGATCCACCCGGGCTTCTTGGTTCACCGAGGAGCTTAGGGAGATGAAGCGCCACAAGAGACGCCTAGAGAGCAGATGGAGATCCTCTCGCTCCGAAGCCGACTGAACACTAGTGAGAACCTACATTAGGACTTACCTGGTGGCGATAAGAGTGGCCAAACGTGAGTATTGTGCCACTCTTATTGCATCCGCAGATAACCGCCCTGCCGCCCTGTTTGGGGTGACCCGCTCCCTCCTTCAACAGAGGCCGCGGGAAGCCCCTCTACAGGGTCGAGCAGAGGAATTTGGGATTTATCTGCAGGAGAAAATCACTCGGATTCGGAGCGAGCTGCCCTCCATCGACAGTGGTCCAGCTGAGCGGTCTGAGGTTGCTCTTGAGACACCATCTTGGGAGGAGTTTGATTTTGTTACTACCAGGGATATGGACAAGTTGTCAAAGAGACTTAGGGCTACCACATGTTTATTGGACCCGTGTCCCTCCTGGCTTGTACTGGCATCCTGGCAGACGACACGAGGCTGGCTCCAGGGCATTGTCAACGCATCTTTGAGTGAGGGGTCCTTGCCTGCCGTCTTGAAAGAGGCGGTAGTAAGGCCCCTCCTCAAGAAGCCATCCCTGGATCCAGCATTACTAGAGAACTATCGTCCCGTCTCCAACCTTCACTTTTTAGTGAAGGTTGTTGAGAGTGTGGTGGCCAAACAGTTTCCGCGACACTTGGAGGAAGTTGATTATCTAGACCCGCGCCAGTCCGGCTTCCGACCCGGGCATAGCACCGAGACGGCATTGGTCGCGTTGGTTGATGATCTCTGGAGGGCGCAGGATAGAGGATATTCCTCTATCCTAGTCCTATTAGACCTCTCAGCGGCTTTTGATACCATCGACCATGGTATCCTATTGCGCCGACTGGGGGGGTTGGGGCTGGGAGGCACCGTTCTACGGTGGTTCTCGTCCTACCTCTCTGGTCGGTCGCAATATGTGTTGGCAGGGGGGCAGAGGTCGGCCTCGAGGCCCCTCATATGTGGGGTACCTCAAGGGTCGGTCCTCTCGCTCCTACTGTTCAACACATACATGAAGCCGCTGGGCGAGATCATCCGTGGTTTTGGGGTGGGATATCATCTGTACGCTGATGATACTCAGTTGTACATATCCACCCCAACGATGCCGTCGAGGTCATGTCCCGGTGTTTGGAGGCTGTACGGATCTGGATGGGTAGTAACAAACTCAGGCTCAACCCGTCCAAGACTGAGTGGCTGTGGCTTCCGGCACCCCGGTTCAGCCAGATTATTCCAACTCTGGCCATTGGGGGCGAAACACCGGCCCCCGTGGAGAGGGTGCGCAATTTGGGTGTCCTCCTGGATTCCCGGCTGTCCATGGAGGACCATGTGGCGGCCGTGGCCAGGGGGGCTTTCCATCAGGTACGCCTGATGCGCCAATTGCGGCCCTTACTGGACCGGGCTGCCCTTCGCACAGTCACTCAGGCCCTCGTGACCTCTCGACTCGACTACTGTAATGCTCTCTACATGGGGCTTCCCTTGAGGTGCACTCGAAAGCTGCAGTTAGTCCAGAATGCAGCCGCGCGGGTGATTACGGGAGTGCCTAGACACTCCCACATAACACCTATCCTGCGCGAGCTGCACTGGCTTCCTGTGGTCTTTCGGGTGCGCTTCAAGGTTTTGACGACCATCTTTAAAGCGCTCCATGGCTCGGGGCCTAGTTATATGCGAGACCGCCTCCTGCACCATACATCCCTCAGACCAATACGCTCCCACAGAGAGGGCCTCCTCAGGGTGCCATCGGCCGGACAATGCCGACTGGCGACACCCAGGGGGAGAGCCTTCTCTGTGGCAGGTCCAGCCCTTTGGAACGACTTACCCCCTGAACTTCGCACCATCTCTGACCTCCGCCTCTTCCGCAAGTGTCTTAAGACACATTTGTTCCATCTAGCCGGCCTAGCGTAGCCCCCTATACTGACTTTTAGATAGTTTTTAAATTTGGGGATTTTAATCTGGTTTTAGCACAGGTTCTATTGAATTAGTTTTTTAAATTTTATATGATGTTTTGTATGTATTTTAATTTTCCTGTGCGCTGCCCTGGGTCCGTTTGGAGAAGGGCGGGGTATAAATTGAATAAATAAATAAAATAAATAAAGTTGGACCCTTTAAAACAGGGGTCTCCAACCTTTGCAACTTTAAGTCTGAAGGACTTCAGCTCCCAGACTTCTCCAGCCAGCTTTGCTGGCTGGAGAATTCTGGGAGCTGAAGTCCTTCAGACTTAAAGTTGCAAAGGTTGGGGACCCCTGCTTTAGAACTAAGCTTCTCAACCTCAGCTACTTTAAAATGTGTGAGTTCCTCAGTCCCTGGGGAATTCTGGGAGTTGAAGTCCACACATCTTAAAATGGACAAGGTTGAGAAATGCTGTCGTGGAAGAAGCATCAAATCGCAAAAAGAGATGTTTTCCTTCTGCCTGGAAAGATTGCAGCGCATATCGGGAAGAAAGTACAAGAGAACTGGAGCAAACGGGATATTTGGGGGAAAATTTTAAGAAAAGCTTAACTGGACATGATCAAGTCCTGCACAAGTGGCTAAATGGAGGGTAACACTCACCGAAACAGATCCCCGAGGCCAGAACTGCAGGAGGCTGCTGAGAAGCGGCTTCATTATGGCGTTTCCCAAAGAAAGAGCAACAACAGTAGTTTGGGACTTTCAGGCTTCTAGTCTCGGACTCGGATCGGGAGAAACCTCGTCTATCAATCCGCCCCCTTTCCTAACCTTAGAAGGGGAAAAAGAAAAAAGAAACCACCAGGAGCAAATCAATTGCACCAGAAAGGGGGAAGTTGCAGGCTTGTAACCAATGGCAGGAAAAGGCCAGAGGGAGAGTTATGCAATGGATAGAAATCGGAGCAAGTCTCTCACCTTTCCAGTTTCGCTTAATAATGGGGTTGTTCTCTTGTAAGTGACAGCAGAGTTTCAAAAAGCGGCTTTCAGATTAATAGCCCCGCTGCTGTTTCCCCAACTTTTCCTCTGGAACACATTTTAAGTTATTTTCCAAAATCGTTTAAGGTGAGTTTCGAGGTGCGTGCGCCTGTGTGTATTTTTCTTTCTTTCCCAGAGAATATCTATTAAAGAAAAGAAAAAAATCTAGATTTATTGTGGGTGCATCATGCATTTTGATAGGCAGTGGCGGCTTTAGATAGTTTGTGTGAGGTAAAGACAGAGACAACGTGAGGAGTTACAAATTGAAGGTAATCGTCTAGATCTGTAAGGAAGCACAAAACCTCTGGAAAGAGTCGGGCTATCCTAATCTATGGTTTACCAGCGTTCAAGTGGCAGGTTGTTAGATTAGGTTTCAATATGTTTTCTTAGAGGAGAGACGTAGCATATTATGTGAACATTGCAATTGTGTGAATCTTTATTCACCCGAAATTAAAGTTCAGTAACTTCAGTTAAAGTTGAGTTATGTGCACTCAGAATGTGCGGTTAATATATTTCTGCTCCTCCCTTTGTAGGAGATAGGTGAGTATTTAACATAGGCATGGTTGATGCATACATGAAATGGCAATCAAATCAGAGATAGAGCGCCTGGTTTCTAATTACCAAACGACTTATAATTAAAAATTTACCAAAAAAAAGATAAAAATAAATAAGGACGGGCCCGAAAAACAATAAACTTGAGAATAGGCTTCAAAATTGAAAAGTGCATTTTTTTTTCTTTCCATGAAGAAATCTAACTCAGGATGACATTTCAGAACGGATGGCCAGCGAATCAAATTCAAACTCCTTCCCCGTCGTCTCCAAATCAAAGCAACGCGCGTTCTTATCCCCCCAATCTTGAATCGGATAATCCTGTCCCGTCGCCCATGTTGAAAACTACAAATCCCAGAATGCAGCTGGTTCCCGGTAAAGGGAAGTCTCATTGGATGACGCGGTATAGATAGATGAAGGAAATAGCCTAGCGTGGAGCTAGTTTTTCGTAATGAATCAAGAGTAAAAGAAAGGCTGATTGAGAAATTGCTATTAAAGGAAGGTGAGTAACATACGTTTCATGATTCTTAAACTACTTAAGCGTTTTGACCGTTACGTATTCATAAAAGTTATCTGTAAAGCACATTTTGCTTATCTTTTTTCTGGACCACACACTGATTGTATTTGTGCAATGTTACTTAAGAAGTTTTAAGTAGAAAAGATGCCTTAAAGACCTTATATGGCAGGAGGAATTTCATGCTTCTGAAATCTTTACACAATGGACAACGTTTGAATACCTATGACAGGGATGTCCAAACTTGGGAACTTTAAGACTTGTGAACTTCAACTCCCAGAATTCCCCAGCCAGCATAGTTGGCTGGGGAATTCTGGGAGTTGAAGTCCACAAGTCTTAAAGTTCCCAAGTTTGGACATCCCTGACCTATGAGGCTCCTTTCACTATCTGGAATTGGCAATGCATAATTCTCTCTTTTCTGTCCTTTTAATCAGCACTTGTTAAGACTAGTTGACACCTTTTTCCATTTTCTGAATAAAAGATGAATACACAGAGTGAGTTATGCTCTTCTTGTTTCAATGTTGGATTACTACAACATGCTTACTTAGGGTTCTTTGGAAAGTAGCCAGAATCTGCAGTCAGTACAGAATATGGAATGTTTTACCAGTAGGATGAGAGCAGTTTCAGTTCTGCCAATTAAATTCTTTGGTCCAGCATTTAATGTCATTTTCCCCCTATGCTTTTCACAGCAGTTTGGACAAAAAACCAATAATGACTAATCCTGAGGAGAAAGTAGAGAAAAGTATCTGTGGAAATCATTGTGATCAACAGCAAAACTATGGAGATGGGGAAGATCTCTGGGATGCATTTGAGCTTCTGGAAATTGATGGGAATGATGAAAGATCCAGTCAACAGGTTACAGGAAATGAGAATTGGTGTTCGGTATGTAAAGTGGTCTTCAGCCATTCATGTCAAAAGCAAATTGTGTCAATTTTAATGTGATTTCATTTTGTGAATCTCAGTGTATCGCAGAGATCATATTTTACATTGAAGAAAGGCTTGTAACAATGGCTTTGTTTAAAGGCATACCTGTAGATATATTGTGACCTTCCTTCCTTCCCAGTTTGTAGGCAACAACAAAGATTTTGTTTATTTCCCTTTTCCTTTAACTTACATATTTTGAAATAGCTCATTATTTGCTCTTTAGCTAAAAGATATCAATAGGAAGAAATGGGAAATTATCATAATACATTACAATGACCATTTCATACAAAACACATTCACAGAAAAATCAAAACAGATTTGCTGTAAAATTTCTGGGCCAATGGAAAAATTTTAAGCTGGTGCCAAAATGTTGCCATGTTGACATCAGCTGAGCCTTTGTCTGTACCAGTGGCCTAAAGATATAATAATAATTAATAATAATAATAATAATAATAATAATAATAATAATAATAATAATAATAATAATAGTTGTTGTTGTTGTTGTTGTTGTTGTTGTTGTTGTACGACTACTTGAACATCATCAGCAATAACTAAATCACTGTAGATCAACTGCAAAATGCAGTTTCATTTGGAACAATTTACATCCTGCGATGATATCTTTAATATCCCCAGGCAAGGAAGACTCAAAAGATGGATTTAAAAAATCTAGTCTAAACATCTGGCTGATTGTGTGACCATAATAATAATAATAAGCAGGTCCTTGAAAAAAACTAAATTGATGGATAAAAATGCCAAATCCAATCTAAACATCTGGTTGACTGTCAAGCCAACCATATTAATAAAAGTGTTGCTACAAAAATACTTCTACAGAAGTTATTTCCTGGATTCCCCCAAAGATCTTTTATACATTTAGAAAGGCTAGTTGTGTGCCAAAATGCCATTTACACATAACATCTGCTATTGACTGAAAGCACTAAGCAAATAATACTGTACTCCCATCATTTTTAGAGACAGAAGAAATATTAACTCAACTATTCTTCCATTTTTTAGCGGTTATCTGGGAAAAATACAGCACACAATTATGTATTCCTTTCTATTTCTGTAAAATAGCTGAAATTTGTAATAGTTTCTGTATGTGAGAGGTAGAAAAAGAAAGGATAAATAGCTACTGTGTACACTTGTATTAGATGAACATATGAAAAATTTGGCAAATTTAAATGGGACATACGCAAATATATCCAAACATATATGCACCCCTAAATCCAGTTCTGATTAGAAAATCTTTGCAAATGGCTTCTTTTCCTCCCTTATACAGTATATTGTTTGTTTATTTTTCTTTATATTAAGAGGAATGTTCTAAGGAAACAACGGCACTGGGAGAAGATTGTTTCTGCAAAGAAGGATAAAAGAAAATGTGAAAGAGAACGACGTAAAGCGAAGCACGCTGAACAAAAAGGTACAAGAAACACATTATAATTTCTGTTTCCATTTTCTATAGAAAATAATCTGCTCTCTGTACTCTGAAGCTTCAAGGAACTTTACTTAGGTTTTCTGTGAGATCCATAATCGGTTTTTTTGGAAGAGGTTTCTCTACTACAGCTAATATTTTGTATTATTCACTAGCTGTACCAGGCCAAGCATTGCTGTGGCCCAGTCTGGTTAAATGGCCAACCAATCTGCGTGTAGATCTACACCTGCACACATACACACAACCACCATATAACCCCCAACCTACCTACCTACTGTATTTCTCCTCTGTATCTATCCCTCTACCTACCTACCTACTGTATTTCTCCCTCTGTATCTATCCCTCTACCTACCTACCTACCTACCTACCTACCTACCTACCTACCTACTTACTGTATTTCTTCCTTTCTCCCTCTACCTACCTACCTACTGTATTTTCCCTATCTATCTATCCCTCTACCTACCTACCTACCTACCTACTGTATTTCTCCCTCCCTCTCTATCTATCCCCCTACCTACCTACCTACCTACCTACCTACCTACCTACCTACCTACTGTATTTCTCCCTCTCTATCTATCCCATCTTCATACCTACCTACCTACCTACTGTATTTCTCCCTATCTATTTACCCCTCTACCTACCTGCCTACCTACTGTATTTCTTCCTTTTTCTCTCTATTCCTATACCTACCTACTGTATATCTCCCCCCTCTCTCTATCCTATCTACCTACCTACCTGCTGTATTTCTCCCTCTCGATTCCTCTACCTACCTACCTACTGTATTTCTCTCTATCTATCTATCCCTCTACCTACCTACCTACTGAATTTCTTCCTTTCTCCCTCTACCTACCTACCTACCTACCTACCTACCTATCTACTGTATTTCTCCCTCTCTATCTATCCTCCTACCTACCTGCCTACCTACTGTATTTCTTCCTTTCTCTCTCTATTCCTATACCTACCTACTGCATATCTCCCTCTCTCTCTCTATCCTATCTACCTACTTACCTACTGTATTTCTTCCTTTCTCCCTCTATCTACCTATCTACCTACCTACTGTATTTCTCCCTCTATATCTATCCCCCTATCTACCTACTTACTGTATTCCCCCCCCCCCTCTCTCTATGGGCCACCTGGGAGTTTGCTATCCTCTGTGCCTTGTTTTGGCCCTTTTAGGCTTCCATACAGTGTTGCTGAGGAAACGACTGTTGGAAATGCCAGGTGGGAGGAGTTACAGGGAGGTAAAAACCTGATCAGTGGGTACATTATTTGTGTACCTTGCACATGACACATGTGTGCTAGCCACAAAATAAGTACGTATTATATTATCGGAAGTCTATGGGAACATTGTGTGAAAATTTGGTGTAAATCAGTCCAGTAGTTTTTGAGATTAGCGGCTTTGCACAAACTATTTTACATTTTTATTTATATAGATGTGGAAGATTGTAGGGCAGGCTGGGCAACATTTTGTTTGGAGAGATTTTGATTTATAAGCACTGAAGTGCCTTTCAGCATTAAGTTATTGCTTAATGCTGAATCATGGCCTATGCCTCCCCAGTATGTTTAACGTTGTTCAGCAGTGAGCCACTGGATGATTGTTTATTTTTTCTCTTTTCTCTATTTCAGGCACCGCTCCTCAACTTAGTAAGCGAGAACTGAAAGCCATTGCAAAAGATCGTCTTCTAGAGGCCAAGGCAATAGGTCCTCGGCTGTGTATTGATATGAGCTTGACTGGTCACATGACTAAGAAGGTAGCTTTATATTTTTTGTTCTTTTTAAAAAAATATGGAATTTGATTTTCAGGACTGGTGAATGTGCCTCCATTCTTGAGTACTTGTTTAGCAGTACAGTGGGACCTCGGATTACAAACGCTTCCGACCACGACCAAATTGGGTGCCGACCAAAAAATCCACTAAATGTTTCACTCTGTTCGCAAACACATCCTTGGATGGCGATCAAACACATCCGCAGTGATTTTCTGTGCCACAGCAATTTCCCCTTCTGCGCCTTTTTGTGTGTGCGTGCGCATGCACAGTCAGTCTTCCTTCTGGTCACAACTAAATTGGGTGCCAACCGAAGTCCTGGAACGGATTATGGTCGTGACTGGAGATCTCACTAAAGAGGTTGCATTCAGTAGTATTATTTGCTATACTGACTGAAGAATTGTACTCCATAAAAATTAGAAATTTGGAGGTGAATATTTGATTTTTCCTCATGAAAACAATAGAAAGCTTCCTGCACATTTAAGCCCTGACTGGAATGTAAATTGTTAGTTCTATAAGTGCAGGAAACACCACTTTTGCAGCATCCGTGGGGAAGGGAATGGTTGAATGAAGGATAAAGGAGTCATATTCTGTGAGAGATTTTATACCTTGCCTGTAGTTTATATGACTAAGTCTTCTTGAACTTAGGGAACATTGAGATTGGTAGGATTTTACGCGTATTTTCTAAGATTTACCTCTTGGATTAGATATACTGGAAGTGGAATGGAGAGGACTTTAGGGCCAGTGAAAGGCAATAGTTGGAAGGAGTGCTCTTTATTCAATTAAATGTTGCAAGATTAAAATGTGTATTACAATCACGTATGGCAGAGCATGAGATCCAGTGTTTTGAGATGCTCATAAACAGGGGTTGGGTTTTCCCCCCCCCCTCGAAGTTAGTTTTGACTCCTGGTGACTGTCTTGACAAGTGCTTGCAGTTTTCTAAGCAAGGTTTCAGAAATGCTGTGACCTTGTTTGCTTCCTAGGACTGAGAGATAGTGACTGGCCCAAGGTGGGACCAGAACTTACAGTCTCCTGGTTTCTAGCTGGGTACCTTAAACCAGGGGTCTCCAACCTTTGCGACTTTAAGTCTGAAGGACTTCACTGGCTGGAGAATTCTGGGAGCTGAAGTCCTTCAGTCTTAAAGTCGCAAAGGTTGGAGACCCCTGATGTAAATACTTTGCATCTGTTGACAGTCTTCCTGCTGTGTTCTTCACCCAATTATAACATCCTGGTAGTTTTGAAGGATAATTCCACACTGAGCACATCACCATAATAATAATAATAATAATAATTTTAATTTTATATCCCGCTCTCTCTCCCCAAAGGGACTCGAGGCGGGGCACAGGCAATTAAAAATACAGTTAAAACCACAGACAGAATACAAAATTAAAAATGAATTAAATTAATCCTGCGCTAAAAACCCATAAACTAAAACTACCCCTAAAACCCCTAACCTTAAAAGAGACTACCCAAAGCCGGCCAGGCGAAAAAGATGTGTCTTTAATTTTAAATGGAAGGAGCGGAGGTCCGTAGTTGTCCTAATGTCGGGGGGAAGGTCGTTCCAGAGGGCTGGGCCCGCCACAGAGAAGGCCCTTCCCCTGGGCGTCGCCCGCTGACAAAGTCTAGTGGACGGCACCCGGAGAAGTCCCTCTCTGTGGGAGCGAATCGGCCGTGAGGATGTATGGGGCAGGATCCGATCCCGCAGATAGCTAGGTCCCGAGCCATGGAGCGCTTTGAAGATGATGACTAACACCTTGAAGCGCACCCGAAAGACGACAGGTAGCCAGTGCAGCTCGCGCAAGAGCGGTGTTACGTGGGTAAACCTACAGGTTCCCATTATTGCTCGCGCGGCTGCGTTCTGGACCAACTGAAGCCTCCGGGTGCACCTCAAGGGGAGCCCCATGTAGAGAGAGTTACAATAGTCCAGTCGGGATGTCACGAGAGCATGAGTGACTGTGCAAAGGGCGTCCCGATCCAATAGGGGGCGCAACTGGCGTACCAGGCGAACCTGGTAAAACGCCCTCCTGGCCACGGCTGTCACTTGATCTTCCATGGACAGCCGGGTATCCAGGAGGACACCCAAGTTGCGCGCCCCATCCACAGGGGCAAGATGTTCGCCCCCTATGGCCAGAGATGGCATCAACTGGTTGAATCGGGCAGCCGGAAACCACAGCCACTCGGTCTTGGTCGGGTTGAGCCTGAGTCCGTTACTTCCCATCCAGATCCGCACGGCTTCCAGGCACTGGCACATCACCGCTACGGCATCGTTGGGGTGGTTTGGGGTAGATATATACAGCTGAGTATCATCAGCGTAGAGATGATACTCTACCCCAAAGCCACGGATGATCTCGCCCAGCGGCTTCATATATGTGTTGAACAGGAGAGGCGAGAGGACCGACCCCTGAGGCACCCCACATGTGAGGGGTCTCGAGGTCGACCTCTGCTCTCCCGTCAACACAAATTGCGATCGGCCAGAGAGGTAGGAGGAGAACCACCGTAAAACGGTGCCTCCCACCCCCAACCCCCCCAGCCGATGCAATAAGATACCATGGTCGATGGTATCAAAAGCCGCCGAGAGGTCTAATAGAACCAGGATGGAGGAACAACCCCCATCTCCAGAGATCATCCACCAACGCGACCAATGCCGTCTCGGTGCTATGCCCGGGCCGAAAGCCGGACTGGCGCGGGTCTATGAAAACTGTGTTGCCAGTTTTAATCAGCTCAGGATTGGTTGCAACTGGCAAGTTAATACTATTTGTACAAATGCATTCTTTACCACAGATGTGAAACTCAAGAGACACTCTCAAAGTGCAGAACTATTTTTTTAGAGGAAGCACAACCCCATCCAAAACAGGTTGAAATTCAAGCCCTGAGTCTAGTTTCTTAGCGTCTAACTGCAGCTTCACCTGTGTTTACAGAATATATTTGTGGATAAGCCAAACATGTTTGGTTCTGAAATACATCCACAAAACTGGGTTCAACTATAGACTACAACTTAGTTTTTTTAAAGTCCATCTTGGCTAAATATGTATACAGCTGTCAAGTGGTTAGCAGGGACAAAAAGCATATTTTTCATTAGCCGTTCCTGGCCACGCGTTGGTGTGGTCCAGTCTGGTTAAATGGCCAACCAATTTGTGTGTAGATCTACACCTGCACACACAAACACGTACACACAACCACTGTATAACCCCCAACCTACCTACCTACTGTATTTCTCCCTCTCTATGTATTCCTCTACCTACCTCCTACCTACCTACTGCATTTCTTTGCTGGCTGGAGAATTCTGGGAGCTGAAGTCCTTCAGACTTAAAGTTGCAAAGGTTGGAGACCCCTGCCTTAAACAGTACACTAAATTGGCTCTCTAAGCAGCTATTGCTCAGGAGGAAATTTAGAGCAGTTACATCAACCTGAAATAAAACTGCAAGGAGGGTTCTTGGATTTGTATGATTTGGTCCTGTCCCATCATGGCTCTTGTTTGACCTCAAGTCATTAAACATGTTAATATAAATTGGTGAAATTAATTAAAAATGCAAATGTGATATTGAGCTATACTTTCAAAATTTCTCATGGAATTTGATATTTTATGGAAAACTCAAGAGTCAGAGTATGACAGAGAATTTTTCTACCTTGCTGAAAGGAAGTATATAGTCCTGTTCTTAAAGAATGAATTTCAGACGTAAGTTCCCCATTATGAATTGTCTTTACTGTATACAAAACAAGAACATGAGGCCATGTTTCTATATGATTAAACTTCAAGAATATGTTAAAGAATTAACCTAGTTCTATATGGATCTCTTTGTTCACTTTCATTACTATTATGCATTACTTCTTTATTGTCTTACAATAATATTTTATTGTGTGCCTTATGTTTTGATTGGTATATTTCATTAAAAGCAACAAAAAGCTTTGAATAATACTAGAGCTTTTTGAAGAACATCTAGAACAGAGGTCTCATTCTCGTCGCCCACGGGCCAATTGCGGCCCGCAGGACGGTATCTTGTGGCCTCCACCGTGATATGAAAGTATAATATTAGTATTAATATTAGTATTAATATTAATATAAGGAATCCCTTATGTGTCCCAGCCTCACCCAGACTCTGCCTCCAGCGGCCCACAGGTAAATTGAGTTTGGGACCCCTGATCTAGAACAAAAAATCAACAACCACCCCCAAACCCACTGATGATTTTGCCTCTTCTTCAAAGGAAATAAGTCGGCTTGCTGCACAGATTAGACGGCTTTATGGGTCTAACAAGAAAGCTCAGAAGCCCTTCTGGCTCCACCTCACAGGAATTATGGAAAACAGTCCTATTTACGAAGCATGCCTGAGAATGAATGATGGATTTGCCAATTATCTGGTAAGTGTATCTCCCCTCTTTCCCTCTGCTTTAGCTTTCTCCAAGTGATGACACTGAAGGAAAATAGATCTTCCTCAAGTTGCTCTTATCCATAGAAGGCAAAACACACAGAATTGCTAGCATTGTCTTCCTTTCCCATAATATTCTCTGTATAGTTAACTTGGTACCTTCCAGAATCGCAGTCCCAACACAACTAGGCACAGAATAGTTGCTTTTAAGAAGTCCTGTAGTTTAATATCTTCAATAGCATTGTGAAATATTATTAGGTTTAAATTGAGCTAAAAGGCTGTTTTGATTCCAAATGTGCTTTTCAGTAGAATAGTAATGGGTAGTCAGAGTGGCATGTTTTTCCAAAATTGCACTCAAGTGGTCTTTCTGAAAGGATTTTTTGAAATTCCATTTATGCGTGTTGCATTCTTTTTCAGATGGATGTTACTGCCGAAAGTTATCTTGACCTGTTTCCTTTGGACATGATTGTATATCTCACACCAGATTCTGATAATGGTATATTGAAGCTTTTAAAATTGTGTTGGCCTTATTTTAAATGAGTAACAATTGAATCTGGAGTTTCTTAATGTATGCTTCAAATCAGCTTAAATTTGTTTCCACTTATTTTACATCCTCCTCATGAACTGTCAGCAATGCCATATATTTTAGCGTTCTGCTGGGATAAGCAGCCTTATATGCCAAACTGAGCAACAGTTACATGAACTCAGTCCTTAGTAAGAATAGTAGGAAGTAGGGTAACCTCAACACAGCCCAACCTAATCTAGGCTTGTGGTGCTTGCTGATGTACTTCCTCTTTCTAAATTCTGTGGCTGGGAACCAAAAATTAATCTGATGTGATTGGTGGGGTGAGGACTTGCAATTAAAGGTTTTGCAGCATTGCTGAAATAATGCAGCACTGGACTCTTACTAACGCTTAAAAATTAACATTAGATAACATAAAAGGAAGTATAAAACAAGATAAAATACTACAAAATGAATTTTAAGTAAAATCTAAATCTAGGTATTCAGTCCATACAGTAATGCAGTAAATGAACCATATAGTTATAAATTATATTTTAAAATCTAATAATGTAAATTGTTACTAAGTTGAAATTTATACATTTCCAAAGATTAATGGAGCCGCTATGATCTATTGCTCATATAGATGAGAAGTCAGCTGTTTGTACAGCTTCTGTGTAAAACTTTGTTATATTATTTATAGTAAGGCTTTTATTATCTAATAGAAGGGAAATAATATAAAATTCTTCAGACTGATTTCGGGCATGTAACACCAAAGGAAAATGGAATCTTCTTGTTAACATGAATGTATCATCTTATTAACATGAACCGTCACTACAAGGGCAAGTCTCAGGTGGGTTGCTCCCGGTTCGGCCCGGTTCAGCTGAACCGGTAGTGGCGGTGGCGGGATACTCCACCCACCCGCTTGGACTTTTATGTGCATGTGCAGAAGCATTGTGCGCATGCGACCAAGAGCGAACTGGTAGTAAACCAGTTAGCAACTCGCCGGCAAGTCTGATTAGCTATAGGAGCTTTTATTAACTCTCCCATATAAAAATGCTAAAGGCCAACCATTGACCTTGCTCTGAAGAAAATCCCTTGTTGAAATGAGAGAAGATAGTGAGTCAGTATAATTAACTGACATCCATCTAGGGTGGTTAAACTGTAATTGGGTAAATTTTGAATGAGGCCTCTCTCATTCTAGTATTTGCTGTCTAAGAGCCTTTGTTTGAGAACTCCCAACCACCAAAAATGTAAGGAAATTCAGAAATTGAGAAATGTTCTAAAAATCACTAGAATCCAAAACAACTGGAATTTATTGGCTAACAGTGACGGGATAAAAAATGAATAATAAAGCTATTTCCTCATCTGGCCAGCTTTTAGAATTGCATTGAATACACATTTTCGGGCTTGAAGCACTGCTGTAATAACTTAGTTTGTACTATTTCCTCAAAAATCAGCCTATACCAGTAATTTGGGTAAGAATGTAATATGAGATCTATAAGCAACTGAGCCATGCATTGGTCAGTGAATAGTTCTAGAGCTGTAAAGATGAGTTCTCTTGTGTGAAAAAAATAATAATAGAAGAGCAAGAATACAGATTTGATACTTGTATCCCATGATCCTGAATCTTGGATATTTAAAACTCCTCACTTGCTACTGCCTGTTACCCAGTGAATCTTCCTAAATGTTTTAGGAAATATCATTTTAGATCGCGTTTGACTTAAAAGCATAATTGAGCCTAGAATTAAGGTTATATGTCATGATGGTCATTAAATGAATACTGTGGTGGTTAAGAGAACCCATTATACCTAATGGACATTTTTTTGCTGGAAACCGGAAGTAAACACCAGTTTCAAGCAAAAAATATTGCAAGTTGCAATCATGTGACCATGGGACACTGCAAATGTTGCCAGTGCCAAGTGCCCAAAATTTGATCCTGTGATCTGGGGGGAGGGTAGGAGGCTGTCAAAATCAGGTTGTAAGTAACTCGAGGTCCATTATAATCTCTAACAGTCACTAAACAACCAGTTTTAAGTTGAGAACTTGCTTGTACTTTAGTCTTCTGGAAATATATTTCAAGGTGATTTTTCTTGCGCAAAAATATTAAGTGAGCATCTGAGGCCATTCGAAACTCTTGAAATGATCATCTACATAAAAAAGAGTAGGGAATTCATGTCTGTTGGTCTGTTAGAGGGCTGAAAGTTTGGATCTGAACATTTTTTTGCCTATGAATGCATGCATCTGTTGAACAAGGAGGGAGCTAAGTTAATAGACCTTGTGAGTAACATCAAGTTCCTAATTCTAGAATATTTATGAAACTCCTGGATTAGGAAGAATAACTGAATCTCAAATACCAAGCTTTTTCCTATTGAGGCAATCTAAAAAGTGAATTAAAAATTGATTTAAAGTCATTAAAGGCTGCCTAAACAGAAGCTACAGACCTTCTACTGCAAGAGTTCCCCAACTCCCCAGGTGATGGCCCACTACCTGAAACTGAGTGGCAGCAAGCTCGCGCGTGCAAAACTTCACTCTCACAAGCAGAGTGCTCTTGAGCAAAGGGTGCTTGCGTTCACGTGCAAAGCTCTACACCAGGGGTGGGCAAACTTTGCAACTTTAAGTCTGAAGGACTTCAGCTCCCAGAGTTCTCCAGCCAGCAAAGCTGGCTGGAGAAGTCTGAGAGCTGAAGTCCTTCAGACTTAAAGTTGCAAAGTTTGCCCACCCCTGCTCTACACGCAAGCAATCTCTGCTCACACGAGTGGAGCTTTGCGAACGAGCACAAGCACCCTCTACTCACGTGTGAAGCTCCATTCGCTTGAGTGGAGGACATGCGTGCCCACCTCTCCCACCAATGGCGCTGTGCGTGCCTGCTTGCCCCTGCCACTCACATGCCTCCCCCTGCCAGGCCAGGCTGCCAAGGTGAAAAAGTTGGGACTTGCTGTTCTAGTGGTTCATAAAATAATATGGACTGGCATGGACTATATAGTAACCTTTAGAGCAAAAAATAGAGGTAATTACTACCAATAATTAGAAGGGTACTTCTCAAAATAGAAAAATCTATAATATTAAGCAGATGGTAGTTTAGTTTGATGCCCTTTTAAGCCAGAAATACTCTTACTGGAGATATGAGAAAATGATAAGTGTAAATGGCATCTATAAATAACATTGTTCCCTTTATTTCCAGTACTCAAGTACCAGCACTTAATGTTTTATTTAGTCAAAATAACATCACCAGCTCAACGCAAGCTTGCTGAGAGCACCAGCAAGCTTTGGAAAACAGCAAAGTTTGCAGACAGATAAAACATAATTAAGAATGTTTTTTTTTAATGAGGAAGGAGAATTCTTCAAAAGAGTCCAGTGAATAAGCTCATTGGAGCTGGGGAGCAGGAAAAAAAAAACCCTTCACAAAGCAGGCAAGGAGAAATTTGGGTCAGATAGAAACCATAATTATTACACTTCTTTTGTATAGTATATTGTGTAGATTTTGTTAGGCGGAATTTTTTTTAAAAAATGAATGAGCATACCCAGATGTTTTGAACCAAGAGAGTGACACACTTTTGGCAGCAGTTCTATTTCAGTCTTTCTGATTTTAGTCATTTTTTAAAGACCGCTACACAATTCAGAGAATTAAGGTAGAATAACATTATTCAGTGATCCTATTCTCACTGCATGCTTAACTGGTTCAGGGAGAGAGTTAATGTAGCAACACAGAGAGGAATCAATTACCCTGCCCCTCTCCCCTAAGTTACTTACTTACTTACTTACTTACTTACTTACTTACTTACTTACTTACTTACTTACTTACTTTATTGAATTTATAGACCGCTCCTTTCCCAAAAGGGACTCGGGGCGGTGCACAGGAAATTTAAAAACATACATAAACATACCAATATACAAAATTTAAAACCAAATTAAATTATTATCCCTGTGATAAAATTTAAAATAAATTAAAACAATTTCCCTTAAAAACCAATTAAAACAATTTAACTTCAGACTATAGGCTAAGTAGAATGAACTAGGCCAGGCCGGCCTGTTGGAAAAAATAAGTCTTTAAATTTGTTCTGAGGCAAGTTAAATTTGCCTCAGAACAGACCCAAGTAATTCCACCAAGCCAGCTGTATTAGAAAACATCTCAATCCCACATTTTGACCCGTTTTGTGTAAGTATTCAAGGAAAAGAAAATTTGACATAAAGAGCGGTAGAAGCCTCTCCCTTACAAAATTGCCTACTAAATTTAGCCGTGCAATTTAGAACATTTGGCTTGTCTGGGCTACATTGAGTGAAGAGGAATTGTCCTGGGACACATATAAAATATATACGATGTAGCTGATGTACAGTATATAAATCACATAATATAAAAAGGTTATAATGGGGGGTGGGGCTGCATGATCAGCTATCCAAAACTACTTGGGCTGCTGGTTGGACATACCTATTCTGGAACATAGCTCCCACATTCTGATTGGATGAAAAAAGAAATGGAATAAGGGTTAGTAGTGTCATGGGACCTTGTTGGAATGGTAATGGGGCAGATGCTGTAGGAGATGACCAGGCTAGCCTGAGGGAGGGATCAAATGCATCATCAGTCATGAGTCCCTTCACACCTACAAGACATCCTAGGCCAGTAATGGCTAACCTTTTTTGGCTCACGTGGCAAAAGCGGGGGGAGCATAGAGGGGTCGTGCGTGGGCGTGCCACACCCATAATGATATATGCGCGACCCCCTGCTTTTGTCACGCTTTTTTCACCCCAGGCTCCAGAGGCTTTCTAGGAGCCTGGGGAGGGTGAAAACAGCCTCCCCCCCACCTCCAGAGGCTTCAGGAGCTTCCCTGAAGCCTCCAGAGGGCAAAAAACGGCCTCAAAAGAAGGCCTAAATTAGCTGGTCAAAGCACACATGCGTGCTGGAGCTGACAGGGCCTCGCGTGCCCTAAGAAATGGCTCCCTCCGTGTGCCACCTGTGGCACCCATGCCATAGGTCTGCCATCACTGTCCTAGGCCTTCCCACCTTGAATTCCTTTCTATTTTAATTCCCAATTTCCCTTGACAATTATTAGTTCAGATTCTTGTAGAGAATTTAAGCTTACAATAAATCTTTATACCATTTGAACTACCTGGATCTCCTGAAATTGACAGATGGCATTTCTTGGAGAAAGTGGAGAGAGATTCTAAATTCCCCAAATTGTGATTTTTTTTGAGCTAGTTAGTAGGACTGTGTGCTGTCAAAGCCAACAGTGACAGATCAGTTTGTGGCTAACTGACTTAAATATGTTATGAGAAGAGACTAATGAAATTTTCACCCAAACTCTAAACATACATTTAAAAAAATCAATCTATTGTTCTTCTCCACTTCTTGGCATATGATTAGTTAAAAACATAAAACTTGAAACAGTTAACACACATAGGTAGCCCACATATTCCCTGCAATAAACCCCTAAAATGGGATTCACCTAGCTTCTTGGCTCATTGTCCAGGAAAAAAAGCTAAGCTTTTATTGGCCGTTGGGATTCAGGCCTTTTTAATTTTGGGATAAGGAGGGGTAAATTGCTCCACAGGCAGACCCAGCAACAGAAGTTAAGCCTCCTCGATACCAATAGATGTTATCGTTTAATTGCATGAACTCAAAACATGTCTACCGGTCAGATCTCATGGAATTGGTAGAAATAAGTATAGATAGGCAGTCCTGCAAGTAGTCCAATCTTGTACTATAAAGGTCTTGTAGGTGACCAACAGCATCTTGAACTGCACCCAGAAACATACTGGGAGCCACTGCAACTCAAAGTAGTGGTGTTAATTGAGCCAACAGAGGAGATGATGTTACATGAGTTTAGTGCCCCTGGATTCTGAACCAGCTGCAGTTTTTGAATGACTTTCAAAAGTAGCCCCATGTAGAGGGACAGTGTATATTTTGAATGCTCCCCATTCATAGTAATAGTGTTATACCTTTACTGCCAGTTTTGATGTTCTCTGTATTTCTTTGCCTTTATTACTGTCTCTTGCTAGAAATGTTATGGATAGGAAAAACACAAGATTATGAAGATAGTAACAATAATGATGTAATGCAGTCTGTCTTTATTACTAGATGCTTATTTATCTGTGTTCTTCTCATTTTAGTTCTTGAGGAAGTTGATCCACAAAAAGTACATATTTTGGGAGGGCTGGTGGATGAAAGCATTCAAAAAGTAAGTATGTTGAACATATTACAATATTCTTACAGAAATAGCTGGATAGTATTTTAGTGATGAACTGCAGGAACCTATCTCTTCCCAAATATAATTTTCCTGTCAACAATTAGCTAACATAATTAAAATAGAGCTTCTGGGTTTGGCATCATGAGCTTTTTAAAGAATCTAATAGCCAGATGTAGTTCTTTTAAAAAAACTGGCATAAAGAATCATTTCCTCCCTTCCTCCTTTTAGTATATATAATTTGTTTTTGTAGAAACTCACTTTCCAAATTGCCCAGGAAAGACATCTGCAGACAGCACGATTGCCTATTCCAGAATACATGGTAAAAAACACCAATGCAAAAAATTACCACTCAACAACCTTAGCCATCAACCAAGGTAAGCAATGCACATACACGTTGATACAATTCACTGCCATCTTTTTGCAGGCATAGTATTACCACCAGCTTTCCTATACAATTTATAGCTGGAATTAGAATAGTTGTTGCAAATTAACTCCCAATAACTTGTATGGATGGTGTTGGTCCATTTTTTTAGGAAAATTAAATCTTTCTGACAATGGTTGCACAGTTGATTTGTGCACACTGGAGTTTTGGATACTGATCTCTACAGAATTCCCTGCAATAAATAAATAAACTTCACTTTTGTTTATTGTACTTTTTAGGGCAGGGGTCCCCAACCTCCGGGCCGCGGACTGGTGCCGGTCCGTGGCTTGATAGGAAACAGGCCGCAGTGAGCGGTGCAACTCTTAGAAAGGGCCGGAGAGGAGGAGGAGGGGGCAGCCCCCTGGGCAAAGCGCGCGCTGGGGGCGGGAGAGCGCAGATGTGGCTGCTTGTGCCATTGGGCCCCCGAGAGGGGCGAGTGAGTCGACTCACCCCCCCCCCCTGCGCACACATGCGCCACCTGTTCCCCCTACCCCGCTCCCCCTCTATGCCGTCTGAGCCATGACCACTGGTCCGCGGAATTTTTTTAACATGAAACCGGTCCCTGGTGCCAAAAAGGTTGGGGACCCGTTTTAGGGCACAAAATGCCATATCACACGATGAACTGTTCAAGAAATTGCTCCTCCTTAGGCAGACATAATCCTAACACAGGGCAGCGGTCCTATGAGATATGGGCAAATAGGCATTAAACAGTAGAGGTCTACCATGAGCAAAGTAGGAAAGCCTTGAATGTAAAGAGTCATGCTGCATTAAAGACCACAAATCTTGGATACTCCTTATTAACATGTTTGAATTATTGTTGGAAAATAAGGAGTCTAAAAATACAGAGGATGGGCATTGTTCCTATAGAAGCTCTGCTATGCCATGATTGGATTAGATATTCCTTGTAATTTTCATGACATGTTATTGTATTTATCCAATGCATTTCTTTTAGTGTTTGATGCCTTATCAACTTTTTATGATACAAAGAGTTGGGAAGAAGCACTTAAAGCTGCAGTTTCTCCTGGAAAGGGATACATCTTCAAAGACACACAATGACAAAAGGGTTCTGGATACAAATAGGAGAAAACAAGATTTGGTCTGCCTTTGGTAACCTACAATAGTCTCCTTTACCCAATTGCATTCCAGATATTTGAACTACAATGATTAAAATTTCCAGTTGTAAATTATGGGAATTTTGACTACAGCACTACTGTATATAGACATGTGGGGAGAATAAATGATTATTTTATTGATCTTCATTTCTGCTTACTGTATTTCTTGGGGAAAAGACTGGGTCTCTCACTGTTTCTTCTTGATAAATCTATTGGAAGGGTTAAAGTATTGTTTGTTTTACATTACAATTAACTGCACTTATTACTGATATGCACTTAAAAAAAAAACGACATTTGTGCTGGGAAATTTTGCTGAAAACAATTAGTCTTTCATAATGAAATGAATGGGTAGCTTTTCCTGCACTCATAGGCAAAGGAGCTGCGGTTATGTCAATTTATTTATTTTTAACGTAAATGCTCTAATTTCAGATTAAATCTTGCCACCATTATTTACCTTTCCAAGCAGAGCGAAGTTGACCAATTGTGTTATTAAGAGTGTTCTAAAATTAAGGATAGGAATATTATAAAATGCTCTGCAGTGCTAGTCTGCATAGAAGCAAGGCTACTATGATAAAGCTTACTTCCTGCTAATTAACTAGGTCTTTATTAGATATAATAAAGAGATGCATCACTTCGATTTTTAGTGAGAACAGAAATTCAGTAATTGGGTGAAAACACTGTTCAAAAGTTGTCTTTTATTTTAAAGGGGAGCAACTGGGTGAAGAAGTTGCTACTGCCTGTAATAGGCTGTGAAAACAATCCTGGGAGGCAGGAGGCAGGACCATTATATAGGCATCAGCTCTTCTTCCTGTTTTCCAAGGTTATTGTCACAGCCGTTTATACCACCACACTGCCTGTGACACTTCACTGCCTGTGACCCTTGGCATGTCAGACAGTTTGGGTTGAAAAAGTGAGTGGCCCAAGTTGCCAAGTGAACCTTAGGTAAAGGTAAATAAGAATCTGGGTCTTCTTTGGTGTTAGTCCAGCATCTTATCAATTACACATCACTGGGTCTTTTTAAAAAAATGTATCTTTGAAACATACTCCAGATGCATTTATTTAAAGCACCAGAAAGAAGAGTCCCACACAAGACGGTACGGTTTCTTTAACCTTGATCAATATTTCCACAACTTGGCACACGCTAACATTATAAGATCATATGTTCAGCAGATCTGTCCAGTTTGACCTACAGCAGGGGTCTGCAAAGTCAGCTCTTTTAAGACTGGTGGACTTCAACTCCCAGAGTTCCCCAGCCAGCATAGCTGGCTGGGGAATTCTGGGAGTTGAAGTCCACCAGTCTTAAAAGAGCCGACTTTGCAGACCCCTGACCTACAGCATTCTCTTTGAGCTATTCTTAAGTAGCATTTATCCACAGTAATTAACATTGAAAAGACCTTCAGAAAAGATTGATCTTGTGTCTTCTTCACTTAAGGCGAAAAGGGGGGGGGGGAGAAAGTAAAATTGGATCTCAATTAACATGCTATCCATGACTTTTATGAGAAATGACTTATTCCCTTGACTTCATTCAAGCTTCGAGTATTAATATTCATTGACAAATGAAACCAAACAATTGCCTCAGTTTTCCTTCAAGCCATTCTTTTACACATCCCCTGCTTTTATTAGAATCTCCCAGGATTATACATTTAAAAGGCCAACTCAGGTCACAAAAATATGCAAGTTTTCAAAATAGCTAATTCTCTTTATAATGAATTTAACAATAGCTGTACTGTTAGTGCAAAAAAGAGAAGCAGGAAGAGACAGCTTAGCAAATCCATCTCATGTGCAGGATGAAGCTTTGAACTGCTGTGTAAGGCAGAAAAGGGAAGCGGTGAGGGCCGTATATTGACACTCGCATAGTTTTAAGCTTAGGCTGGAGTAATCCTTCTCATGAGTTTGCCTACATGCCTCCAAAAACTGTTGGTAGCTACATAAAACATCCCTCAGGTTGGTTTTAAGGTCTATGTGCCCACTACTGCAAAAGTCACAGACTGTGAACTGGAGACACACTTCTGTCAACTGGAGAAGGTTTTGGAAGGTCTTTTGAACGTCGATTGGTGTCTCGGGAGAAGGCCCTTGTGCTTTGATAATCTTCTGGCAATTAGCTAACAATCTCTGTGATTCCACATACAGGGCATTCTTCTTTTCTGAAAAAAGGGCAGCGCATTGGTCCGCTGGATGGTTTCTTTGGTTACCTGAAGACCGCTTTAAAATTTCCTTTAGCTCTACTACATCTCCTAACAAATGGCAGAAGTCAAATGGTGAGATAGACCATTTTTCTTTCATATAACTCAGTTCTTTTATAGGCAATTCTGGGAGGTATAGGTGATTCTGAGAATCTCTGGGGGTCCCGTTCATGTAAGTATGTTCTTGGTGGTGTCTGGTGGGATTAAAATCTGAAGGCAGTGGGTTTCTTGTTGAAGGTGGAGTTGTTAATGGTCCTTCAGAACTGCTACTTGCGAAGGGTTTGGTGCTGTCTAATTCTGCTTCATTGTCTACCCCATGAAAACAGCTTGCATAAGACAACTGGCAGCTGCATCTCTCCAGTTTATGTCTGGGTGTAAATGTTTCCTCAGAATTAACTAAACCTGGTGGACCTGTGTCACTGAATGCCATGGCACCTCCAGTGGCATTGTCAGAAGACAGAAAGGATAGCTGTGAAGTACAGTTTTTCTCACTGGGTCTGGCTGCCTTAGACAAAATGTCAAACGAAGGGTAGCCCTGTCCAGCTGAATTATCAGTTTTGCGTTGTTCTATGTTCTCCTCTGAGGAAATCATTAGTGAACTGGATCTCTTATTTTTATCATCTGTAATGAGAGCCTTTCCTGTGAGGTTTTCCCCGTCTGTTTTAAAGTCACCAGCAATGTCTGTAGGTTGGCACAGATTATAAGACATACTCACGGCTGATAAGTGGGCTGGGACTTGATTTATAACGCCATCTTTTAAAGCTAAATTATTCATGCCTAAGCCATTTTGGCTAGTAATTCCTTGGCACTCATGATCTGCTTGCTGACAGCTTTTTGCATTTTCTGCTGCTGAACTGAAATTTGGCCAGCAAGTTTGGCCTGATGTATCACTGCAGTTGAAAAATAGTTGAGTTACATTTGAAATCCCCAGAGGTTTTTCATCTCTCGATTTCTGTGCAGCACCCTTATTTGACAATTGGCTGATACTTCCTTCAAGCTTTAAGTCTCCATGGGCCTGGCCAGAGTCACACAAGATGGAGTCACCTTTGACTCTCTTGCAGGGATCAAACATAACCTGTTCCTGTTTCTTAGCTTTCTCTGCAGGGGGAGAATCCAGGTCCAAGACTGGGGCGAAAGACGAAGGTTTGCCTTGGATGTTATCCTGAGACCCTGAAGGTTTGGTAGTAGTGTGTATTATTTCCTCAATTAATACATAACTGACTCCTGCTGGAGCCGTAGCTTTGATTGTTCTTGCTTTTTTGTCAAGTCCTTGCTTTACGGAACACTCTGCTTTTCCTTCACAATGTCCCTGAACCTGCTTACCTATTTCTGTAAGTTTTTTTGTTTTTATTTCGCAAGTGGGATCAAGATCTTCTGGGTGAAAATTAATTTCTGGTGTACTTAAATGTGGACTGTGATGAGGTGGCATATAAAAAGAATCTAAAGAGCAATCACTTGAGTCTAAACTTCCTCCACCTGCCTGTGCAGAGGCCAGGCACAAGACTGAATTGGCTACTGATGAATTCTGCCCCATTTCTGTTGAATCAGATGAAGAGGTTGCATTTTGGACCACCTGGGTTTTCTGTGTGGCTTCAAGAAGATTGGGAATTTGCTGGGATTCCTTCCATAAAGTCTCAGCTGCGGGATTTGAAACTCCTGAAATGGTAGCGTCTTTATTGCAACACACATTGGTTTCCAGGGCAGCAGGTGAAGCTCTAGGGAAACTAACTTGGGAAGTATAATTTGTCTCGAGGAAGGACCTTCTTTTTCTCAAATTATTGGCACACGTTGGTTCTTTTCCTGGCTTGGTTTTCATCCTTCTACTTTGCCTTGACAGGATGTTTTCATCCAAACTGCCACAAGATGGCAACTCTTGGGAACGGTGTTGGGGCAGAATTTCAGAACCTGAAAAATAAAGAAGAGGCTATAAATATGGAGAATCACTTTTTTGATCTATTTCAAAAGTTGTTTGTGAAAAGATTTGTGTTGCTGTTGCTATGTGTGAGTTGGCTAAAGGTGTATTCGATTCCTTTCTTTCTACAAGCTAATAAAGAAACCAGGGAAATGTCAGGTGTTATCTAATGTCCTGCCTCCCTCACCCTGTCACTGAAAAGTACCGGTAATCTATTGTAACCAGCTCAAAAGTATCACCACTGCAAACAGAGTTGGAGACATACTTACCCATCATCCTCTTCCATCCACTTTTATATCTTTTTATGGCACAGGGGGATGAAAAGTTGAGAGAGACTAGAGAAATTCCGCTATCATAGGGTAGTAGTTAGTAGTAAATTTCTAGTTTTTTTAAAAATTACATTAAAATGTTCTTTCACAATCATTCCACCACCTATAGTTGCATGAACACAAATAGTTAAGTACCGCCACAATGTATTTCCATATATTGGTTCTTTTAGCAACTAAAAGAAAAATACATCAGAGAAAATGTAATCATATGAAACCCTGAACTGGAATTTTCTTTGCAATAGGTTTTGTGGAATAGCCATTAACTGTCAGCCTTAGGCACTCATGCCTAAATGGAAACAAAACACTGGGAAGATTTAAAGAGTAATATTTTGAATATGAAAGGAAAAACTAATAACTGCTGGATTTCAGTAAGCAGCTCAATCAGCTTTAATTATTCTAAGGGCCTCATATTGATACTATAGCCATCACACCTCCTTCCTCTCACCAGGTGTGAGAATGTGAGACTCCCATGGTGTGAAATATGGAAGAGACCAACAAGGATTGCCAAGATAGCAGTCAAAATAACATTCCTACTTAAAAGACCTTGGACGGTTCATATCATAACAATGATACTCCAGGGATTATCTTTTAACTCACCTGTTTCAGTTGGGCTCATCCTTTTGCTTCCATCACAGATGTTATCATCCGAATTAGTCTTTTCAAAGCCAGGGGGAGATCTCAAGACAAAGACGGGAGCCTGGTCCTCGCTGATTTCCTCATGGCCTTCAGGCTCCTGCAAAGAGCAGCTTTCAGGACTGTTGCTCTGGGTATGCTTCCCTCCACTACTGGCTGGAGAGAGATTGGCACAGAGGCTGTAGTAGTCCATGGTGTTGCTTTTGGCCAACTTGGACTCTAAAACGCTCACACCGTTTTCTCTTTTGGATTCCTCTTCTGGTTGCGGAAGAACCGGACTGGGCACCAGGGACGGCAGGAGGAAAGAAAAAAAGCTTTCTTGGGATGTTCCGCTTTCCTCATCTCCATCCGCACCAAAAAGCATCTTGTCATTATGGGTCAGTTTCTGAAGAGCAGAGTTACAAAACTGAAAAATCTCCGGCCTGCTTGCTGAGCACGCTTCTAAATCATCTTCTTCCAAGGCATCCAGAGAGTCACTTGAGCCACTGGACTTTGGCCCCCTGCTTTCTGTGTTGGCTGAATCAGAGGCTTCTGAAAGGCTGTCGCTTATGTTGTACCCATTGCAAAAGATTGTTTCTTTGGCCTCCGAGGTCTTCCTTTCTTGCTCCAGCTCTTGGTGCTCTCCTTCCTCGTCAATTGGGGGACTAATACTGCTGTACCTAGGTGAATGTGTGTCTGAGAACCGGTCCAAGGAGGAATCTGGCTCAGAAGATTCTTCAGAGTCACTGCAGGTTCTAGATTCGTATCCTGAAAACACATACAGACAATTTCCTTGGAGTTGTTTCCTTCCAAGCAAACTTAGAACACAGCTGAAATAAAACCTCCCTGAAAAGATCCTTAAGGTGACTGTGCAGCTAAGTACAAAAAAGAATTCCTCTGTACGTATCCAGAATACTGTTCTCAGAAACAGCCAAAGGATAACAGAGACCCTCTTAAGAGACGTTTTTGAATGTCTGCCTCCGAATGTGGAGACTGTGGGGATCCAGATGGGGGAAAGTAGGCTCAGGTTCAACTATAGGAAGCCTGATAATTTTGATTGCATGCAAAAGTATGTGCCTTGAATGGTAACCCTGGTGTTGGTTCGTGCACCTGAAGTTAGATGAATTCACATTCAAATGTGACAGAAACACCTCCCACACCCTTTCAGTGTATCTCAATGACCATTTCAAATGGTACTTCTAAGAACCCTTTTGCTTTTGCTCACATAAATGAAATAAACGGAATAAAGCCGTATAGAGAAGAATACCCAACACACCGAGACATTAGTGTACTAAATATATGCATGTATTTCTAGTAAGAGGTGTACTATTGAGCTTGGAAGAGTCCTCTCACTCCTTTACTTATTTATGAAAAAAAACATTGCTTTTTACCTTCCTCAGCAGAGATCCGGTGCATTTGAGGTTTCCTCTCGTCCCAGATGAATATGGAGCTGCTTGAATCCACAAACATTCTGTAGTAACCACTGATGAGACAAGCCAGATCTTTGGCACTGTTGGATTCCAGCAGCACAGTGAGCACCTTGTATAGAAGACGGGAAACATGATGAGCTGAAATGTTCCTGACAGAGTTAACGCATCAGAAGTGATATGAAATATATTTACCTTGATATCTTGGAGGTAGATCTTCACCATGCTTACTTTGTCAGATTCTTTAGTGAGCTCCAGTCTGCTTATGTTAGCAAATTCTGCCAGCAAGGTTATGATGTTGAGTTTGCTATTAACCACTTGACTGATTCCATATTTGGCTCCCACCAGCAAAGCAATGCATGTCTCTCTGTCCTGTAGCTTCATGGGGGGGAAAGCAGCTTATGACCACTTAGAAAGAAACAAACTCATGCCTATGTATTCCGTGGCTACTACAATATCTATGCAGTATAATTTGGACATGTAAAGAAACCCACACAGGTGAAGTAACTCAATTTGAACTTTCATATCATTATGCTTAAATATACTCTAGTCTCAAGTAGACATTTATGATCTGTTCAGAAGTTGTTTTAACAATATTCTGTATTAACCAATTTCATTGTAATTTTAGTACAATGACAATAAAGAAGAAGAAGATGATGATGATGATGATAATGATGATTAGCTAACAGGAAATGATAAACACCCAACAAAGAATTGGATCCTAAAGAGAAATCTCTCCCTTTCTCCCTCTCCATCAAATAGTGGCTTACATTTATGTTGTCTAAACAAAGGCTTAGAAAAGTTTAGCATGTGTGAAATTTATTGTCATTAATTCAGAAATATGTAGTTAAAAAACAGCTTATGCTTTATGAATGCAGCCAAAAGTTTACAAAAGCATTACAAAACCTAAATGGGAATTTAACAGCTCACTTTAACACAATTCAGTTTTATGAAACTTACTGGCCATCATTTGTGCTGTACTGTAGTGAGGAAAGCAGGAAATTACTCAGTTATTTTGTTTATTAACTCCAGCACTGGATGATGGCAGCAGGTCTGTTTTTTTCTGTTGCTGATCAATTCAGGAAATTACAATTTCCACATAATTGCTTCTGAGTGAACATTTTTGGATTATCATAGCTCATCTTAATAGACATGATCAAGCTGTAGGCCCCTCACAATTCATGCCTCTGAGAAATGTTCACAGCTTTTAAGGTGACTGGCCAACCAGTTAATTGGCAGGAGGCTGGTCCTTGGAAGAAATGGGTTGAAGAGAACAGTGGCTTCATCTCAAGGTCTCCAATGGTAGGCCTTTCTTATGTGTTATCTATACACAGATACACTAATGGGGTAGAGAGTTGAATTCAGAGACTCAAAATATAGGCACTCAACCTTTTACCATCAAACATCCAGCAACCTGTTTGTCATCTCACTCTATATGTAGCATCAGGCCCCTTTCTGAATGGTGATGAAGAAATGATTATGATGTAAAGATGTAAGGTCTATTTATTTCCCCGTCAAGCAAAACAGAAATAGTGCCATGCATGGACTTCAGGAAAAACAGGTTACTGGTTATTTCAAGGTCAGAATCAGAAAAGACTTGGCTTGACATTTCTAATGTCGATATTGAATTTCAGAACTCTTAAAATAACCGGGCCTTGTGTACCACAAAGGGCATCTTCTCCTATGCATTCTTTATTGCTACACATTAAACATTAACAGCAAAAAGTATTTCTGAAACTTGCTATGACCATGGACAATTGTTTCACCTTGGGAGACACTCTCACAAGGCTAAACAAAGTCTGCTCTGTCCCCAGCTCTCTAATTGCCAGCATAACGTAAGGTGCGAACAGTTTAAAACCCTTCTTAGCTTACAACCTTTACATCTGCAGGACCACTTCGTCCCATTACTAGCAGCTATGCAATAAGATAGAATTAACAACATTCATTTTTTATTGGTGTACAATCTGAGACATCTACATAGGTACTATTTTATTTTCATCTTGCCTTGCCTCCATGAATTCAAGATGGCCTCCCCCCCCCCCCCTATCATTAATTCACAAGATCTCTGGTGAATTCACAAGATCTCTGTCAGTCAGGAAAGTAAGAGAGATACCTCAAGTAATAGCTGAACAATAGCATTACTAAGAGAGACAGCTCCCCACTCTTGCTTTAATTCATTAATTACTATGCCATCCTTTGTTTCAGAAAAAGGCCACTCCTTCTTTCTTTCTTTCTTTAATGGTATTTGTACACCACATTGGAAGCAAGGAACTTCTTCTGATGTGATAGATGACTTAACACTGCCACACGCTAGGTCAGGGGGTCCTCAAACTTTTTAAGCAGGGGGTCAATTCACGGTCCCTCAGACTGTTGGGGGACCAGACTGACTGGGTAGGTGTGGCTAGGTGGTTATGACTAGACCCACCTAGTCACATGACAATGTAACAGTCCATTGAACAATGCACACAAATTAAACCTTAATTTATTTTGCTCCTGGGGATGTTTTATTTGCTTTTGTTTGCATGTTGTTCCTTAGGTTGCCTTTTCTTTTTACTAGATCATTTTTTTCAGTTGTTTAGGAGTCAAGTGGTTCCACTTCAGGAAACTCAATTTTGCAGCAATTCTCAGCCCCAAGGAGCTTGAGAAATCTCTCTATCTCCATCTCTCTCCCCCCCCCCACTCTATCTCTCTTCCTCTCTCTGCCTCAGTCTCTGTCTCTCTCTTCCTCTGTCTGTCAGTCTCTCTTTCTAACTGCTGGAGGTGGGGGAAGTGAAAAATGAGCCGTTTTCATCAGTTTTTTGGCCTCCTGTGGTGTCTGTGCACCCCATTTTTCACCCCCCCCCTCCAGAACGTCTCTACAGGCCAAAATTGTTGGCCTTACCTTTCAGTTCCAGTCTGCAGGGCTCGCAAAGGTAAGTCCTGTGCTTGGCCAAAGGGTGAGTGGGGTGATGTGGTCCTGTGAGGGCTGGATTAATGGCTTTGGTGGGCCACATGTGGCCCACGGGCCGTAGTTTGAGGACCCATGCCCTAGGTTGTGTCATTGCATCATTATTGCAATCTGTATCCTGGCATTTGATCACTGCATTTTATTTTCGTTCATATGGTAAGCAGTTCCAATTCTAATCAATAAACATCAAATAACTGCCTTGTTTAATCTGTAAGAGGTGCAAATGATGACAAGGGGCCTTAAAAATCGTTCTAAGACAGAGACCTAGCTAATTGAAAGAAAGGATTCAAACTGTTTCCTTGCATCATGACATTCCTAATGACCTTGAGTAAACCCCATAAATCACAGGGATGATCTAACTTTCATGCTGTAACATGAAGAGTTGGTGGAAAAGCTGAGACATTCACTAAAATAATAATAATAATACTATTTTGCTGTAAAGAAATAAATCTCAACTGTTGCGTCCTTGATATTTTTGAGCTTGGATGTTTTCTTGCAGACATTTCATTACCAGGCTAGATGACACCATCAGTGGAAAGGAGAGTGGGGTTCGCTGCTGTTTATATATGTATATTAAGTGCCTTGCCTTGCCAATCTTTGTGGCTTCCTGTTTGATGGTTGCTTGATTAAGGTGTTATTTCTTCCCTGAATGTTTATCTATTCCTGGTTTTTTTTGCCTATCTGAGTGTTGGCTGCTGGGAACAGGATGTGTTCTAGGCTGCTTGTTTCCTTTCTAGGCTTTTGATTATGTCTTTTGAATAGTATGTAAATAGAGTTTGTGTGTCTATTGATGACTGATATGTATGAAGGCCACATTCCAGGAATTGCCTAAATTCTAAAATGTTAACAGTGTCTCAGTATAAGCTATAGTCAAGTCTGTCTATATGCTACAAAATGAAGGCACTGTTCCTGTCTTCTTTCTGCTATTTGATGTTTGTGGTGCAGTCTGCCATCTGTTTGGCCTACAAAGGGGCTGTAACAACCCTTACATTGAATGGTGTACATGACTCCTGTTTTTTCTTCTTTGATTAATTCTGTTAGGGTGTAGATATAAGCAGCCAGCAGATTGTGCTGGCAGCAGGAAAGTGTGAGGTACAGAAGAGACTGCCTACCAAAATTGTTTCTACCCCCCCCCCCCCCAGCACCCCTCATGCATCACAGAATGGAGAAATTGAAAAGGAAGAAATGTCAAGACAGTACTATACGTTATTTGAATAGCATGCCTGTGGCTTCCAGCCCTAGACTTCTAAGGTAATTACATTGCTTTCAATATGTAGAAGATCAAATAGTTTATTCTCTTGCGATCCCTTCCTCTCCAATATCTCTCTTTAGGAAAAAAGGTGAAGGATCAGGCAAGAGAGAGATTGCCAATGAAAATCACTTGCTTTTCCCCCTTTCCATCTGCTCCCCCTGTAGAGGAAAAAGATTAGAGAGGAAGGGATTTCAAGAGAGTAAGTTGTTGGCTAGTATGCCCATGGCACTCACTTACATTGCTTTTGATGAGTACAAGACATTAGCAGGTACTCCAGCAATACAAAGGGTGGAGAGTAGTTGGAAGGCAAACAAAAGCCAAAAGTGGGAAATTGATTAATCTTCTCAGTTTTGAGGTGGAAAAGAGTTGCAGTCATGTATTAATTATCATCTTTAAAGCGCTCCATGGCTCGGGACCTAGCTACTTGCGGGATCGGATCCTGCCTCATACATCCTCACGACCGATTCGCTCCCACAGAGAGGGACTTCTCCGGGTGCCGTCCACTGGACTTTGTCGGCGGGCGACACCCAGGGGAAGGGCTCTCTCTGTGGCGGGCCCAGCCCTCTGGAACGACCTCCCCCCCGATATTAGGACCACCACGGATCTCCGCTCCTTCCGTCTTAAATTGAAAACACACTTTTTCTGCCTTGCCGGCCTGGGATAACTACTCCTCTGTCTTTAGGGTTTTTTGGGGGGTGGGGATTTTTAGTTAATGGGATTTTAGCACAGGAATTAATTTAATCTGTTTTTAAATTCTTATGTATTTTGTATATTTATTGTTTTTATCCTCCCTGTGCACCGCCCCGAGTCCCTGTGGGGAGAGGGAGCGGTTAATAAATTTAACTATTATTAATTTAACTATTTATTATGTGATTTCCCACTTAGCAACTGCTTTGCTTAGCAGCAAAGTTGCTGGTCCTAAGTAGGACTACCTGTATCTACAAGAAAACAACCAATATCAGAGAGCACCAAGAACCCAACAGTTCAGCCCTGAACTACTTATTTTCTTTTCTATTAGACATCATAAATTTACCATGAGTGTGGCATTAAAGACTTTCCCGCCATAGAGTTTCAGGTCTCCAAGAATTTGCAGATAACACAATCGCACTTGGGCTGCCGAAAGAAGGTGCTGCAATTGTTGAAAAGCAAAGTTAACACAACCAGATCTTCATAATTGGTAGGCCCACAGCCTCTTATACATTATTACTCTCAAACAATAAAATTTGAGTTCAATAATAATATGGCAAGCTACTATTGTGTTTCCCTGAAAATAAGACAGGGTCTTCTTTTCTTTTGAACCCCCCCCAATAAGCGGTAGGCCTTATTTTGGGGGAGGTATTATTTTTGAGGTGCAGGAGGCAACGAGCATGGTCACCTCATGGCTGCTGCTGTGTTGCGATATTTTCAGGGAGGGCTTATTTTGGGGGGACGGCTTAATTTAGTACATACACTCAAAAGCCTGATTGGGCTTATTATCCGGGGAGGTCTTATTTTCAGGAAAACATGGTACTACCACTACCTTTTTGGGATAATAGTGGGGCAAATGTTCCAAATGTATACCAGTATTATAGGGCTTCTCTAAATCAGAAATATAGGCTGTTCTTGTTTACTGACTGCCTTGTTTAGCAACTATTCACAGTTACAACAGTGATAAAAAGTAACTTTATGACCAATTTTCACATTTATGATCTTTACAGATCATAAAGAAAATGAAAGCTGAAGTAAGATCATAAGCTGTAGTTTCACCTAGGGATTGCTTTATTTAGTGACCAAATTGCTGGTTCCAAATGTTCATTAAATGAGGACTATCTGTAGTCTTGGGGACAGTCCGTATTTCTGAAGGTAACTCAGAGTAATATTCAGCACAGAAATATTGTGTTTCCTTTTAACTAATAATGTTATCCCAAGCATTGAACAATACAGTAAAATATGAGACTACTTGATTCCCAATAAATACAAAACCATATTCAAATCACAAATATAGACAATTAATTAATCAGCTTTATCAGTATTGCCCTACTTTTTTACCGACAGCATATGCACATCCTAAAATTCCCCATGGATCCATCATTGTTCTCTTGGAATGTGTTATCTTATTCATTTTTCTAATGAAGATCACAGAGATGTCAATTCACCCTTTTTAGTCAATGACCAGATCATTTGTATTTGTACACACAGCCACACAACTCCCCTTTTTATACTTTACTGGCCACTAATATTTTCTAGTCTCTCCCAGTGCCAACACCTGAAGCATCTTCTAGCCCTTCACCTTTTCACCTTTCACCTTTCACCATCTTTTACTAATAAAAGAACTGATTTTATTATTATACAAATACATTTTATTAAATTTTATTATTATAGAAATACATTATAGAATGTATTGTAGAAATATATTCCCTATTCTTCCCAACAGTAAAGATAAAGGTTTCCCCAGTTGTGTCCAACTCTAGGGGGCGGTGTTTATCTCCATTTCTTAACAGAGGGAATCAGTGTTGCCTGAAGACACTTCCCTGGTCAGGTGGCCATCCTGACTATCTCCTAAGGGACACGGAACACTGTTGCCTTCCCACCGAAGTGGTACCTATTTATGTATTCACATTTGTATCCTTTCAAACTGCTAGATGGGCAGGAGCTGGGACAAGGATGGGTGCTCACCCCAACACATGGGACTCTGGTCTCAAACCCAGGCTGTCAGCTTTCCAGATAACAAGCTTAATGTCTTTAATCACTAAGCCATTGCGCCCCCTTGCTTTCCAATAGTAAGTATTGGTATTTGGGAAAGGAAAAGATAGGTTCTATAAGAGTAAATACAGGAATAAAAAGGATCTAACAAGGAAGATGATGGCAGAGTCAAGGTCCATTAGAAGGTGAACCAAAGGTGCTTTTTCAAGGGGCACTTAAACCTTGAAGAGGTTTTCTTTGAAGACATTTTGCTTCTCATCCAAGAAGCGAAACATCTTCAAAGAAAAAACAAAAAGTCCAGTTGCCTCTTGAAAAAGCCCCTTTGGGATAACCATGACCTGGTTGACTGAGAATCTCCATAGACAATTAGAAGGTGACCTTTCCAGATATCTTAAAGCCACTTTACCTTTTGCCTTGGGTCCAGCAAAAGATGATTCCTCTTCATATGGAAACTAATAGCTTTTTTGATGTCTTTGCCTCTCATGTTTCGGAGCAGAGTTGGAGAAATAAAGTTTTCTATTCCCCAATCCTTCCTGCAGCATAAGGAAAAAAAGAGAGAGGAAAAAAAGCCTATCCTGAAATGATCATCTGGCAGAACTTGCAGTCACCATCCTTTTAAAAAAATCTGTATTTTCCTTGAGAAGTTTCAAGTAAACTTTACAAACTGAATACTTTTTCACTTACTCAATATACTTTAGTGATACTTTCTGTGGCTGAGCACAGGTGATTATCCGTTCTTGGATGTGCAAGGCGGCCAGCCGTAACGCAACACTGCATTTCATCTCAACAGCAAACCTTTCTTGAAGGACATCACTACAGCTCTGAAATGGACAGGGCCAGGTTAACAAGGGGAGAAAAGAGACATGCACCAGGTTAGATTAAACAGGATTTAATCTAATCCTGTTATTGTAAGAAGTGGTTTCTACTGTTAGACCATTTGGCAATTATGTTGGTTGCAAAGCCCAATGTTTAATTAATTTGCTCAGGTCATGTGTGAGACTGGTTCACACATGCACACATTAGCTGGATAGAGAATTTGTAACTTCTGTAACTGGAAACCCACATTCCGTTTTAAAGAAGAAATTGAACAGCTTTTGTCTGGAAAGTTAAATTGAATAGCCATTTGTCTGGAAAGCTCAACCCCCTTGAGCAGGGGGTTGGACTGGGAGATCTCCAAGGTCCTTTCTAACTCTGTTATTCTGTGTTCCATCACCTATGTTGACATGAGAAATCAAGTGGGATATGACATGCACATATCAACCCAATCCAGATTTTTCAGCCCACTTTTTCTCTATGTAATTAGGATAGAAAGAGACTGACCAAAAGATTTGTTTGATATATTTATAGCTGAGCTTTTAATAATAATAATAATAATAATAATTTATTATTTCTATACCGCCCCCTCTCCCCACGGGGACTCGGGGCGGTGCACAGGTAGCATAAAAACAATAAATAACAACAACAATAAATAAACAACAAAATTTAAAAACCAATTAAATAAACCCTGTGCTAAAATCCCGATTAAACTAAAACCTATTCTATAAAATCCCAAGGCAAGGAGGCTATCCCAGGCCGGCCAGACGGAAAAAGTAAGTTTTCAATTTAAGACGGAAGGAGCGGAGGTCCGTAGTTGTCCTAATGTCGGGGGGAAGGTCGTTCCAGAGGGCCGGGCCCACCACAGAGAGCGCCCTTCCCCTGGGTGTCGCCCGCTGACACAGTCTAGTGGACGGCACCCGGAGAAGCCCCTCTCTGTGGGAGCGAATCGGCCGTGAGGACGTATGAGGCAGGATCCGATCCTGCAGATAGCTAGGTCCTGAGCCATGGAGCGCTTTGAAGATGATGACTAGCACCTTGAAGCGCACCCGGAAGACGACAGGCAGCCAGTGCAGCTCGCGCAGGAGCGGTGTTACATGGGTAGACCTTGCGGTCCCCATAATTGCCCGCGCGGCTGCATTCTGGACTAGCTGAAGCCTCCGGGTGCACCTCAGGGGCAGCCCCATGTAGAGAGAGTTGCAATAGTCCAGTCGGGATGTCACGAGAGCATGAGTGACTGTGCGAAGGGCGTCCCGATCCAATAGGGGGCGCAATTGGCGAACCAGGCGAACCTGGTAAAACGCCCTCCTGGCCACGGCTGTCACCTGATCTTCCATGGACAGCCGGGCATCCAGGAGGACACCCAAATTGCGCGCCCCATCCACAGGGGCAAGATGTTCGCCCCCTATGGCCAGCGATGGAATAAGCTGGTTGAATCGGGCAGCCGGAAACCACAGCCACTCGGTCTTGGTCGGGTTGAGCCCGAGTCCGTTACTTCCCATCCAGATCCGTACAGCTTCCAGGCACTGGCACATCACCGCTACGGCATCGTTGGGGTGGTTTGGGGTAGAAATGTACAGCTGGGTGTCATCAGCGTACAGATGGTATTCTACCCCAAAACCACGGATGATCTCACCCAGTGGCTTCATGTATGTGTTGAACAGGAGGGGCGAGAGGACCGACCCCTGAGGCACCCCACATGTGAGGGGTCTCGCGGTCGACCTCTGCCCCCCTGTCAACACAAATTGCGATCGGCCAGAGAGGTAGGAGGAGAACCACCGTAAAACGGTGCCTCCCACCCCCAACCCCCCCAGCCGATGCAATAGGATACCATGGTCGATGGTATCGAAAGCCGCCGAGAGGTCTAATAGGACCAGGATGGAGGAACAACCCCCATCTCTGGCCCTCCAGAGATCATCAACCAACGCGACCAATGCCGTCTCGGTGCTATGCCCGGGCCGGAAGCCGGACTGGCGCGGATCTAGATAGTCTACTTCCTCCAGGTGACGGGGAAACTGTTGTGCCACCACACTCTCGACAACCTTCGCCAAAAAGGGAAGGTTGGAGACGGGACGGTAGTTGTTCAAAGAAGCTGGATCCAAGGAGGGCTTCTTAAGGAGGGGCCTCACCATCGCTTTTAACATTTCACATTATAGAAAACGTAGGTGTGTGTTAGAGACAGATTTGTATTTATTTTCAAATATAATATTTACCCATGGTTTATTTTAATAATAATAATATTCTTATTATTTTGCCAATTATGAATATTCTCTCTTTCCAATTTAGCTGCTTTTGACTTAGGGTATTGTGAGTTAGATAGCCTGTTTCCTCGAAAATAAGACAAGGTCTTATTTTCTTTTGACCCCCAAAATAAGTGCTTGGCCTTATTTTTGGGGAGATCTTATTATTTTTGAGGTGCAGAAGGCGGCGAGCGTGGTCAACTCATGGCTGCTGCTGTGTTGCAATATTTTCGGGGAGGGCTTATTTTGGGGGGAGGGCTTATTTTAGTGCATGTGTTCAAAAGCTTGATTGGGCTTATTATCTGTGGAAGTCTTATTTTCAGGGAAACAGGGTAGCTAAACAAAGCAGAAGGAATTCTGGCCCACCATAAACCATTTATTACGTTCCTCCTGGGACATTATGCTAAGCAATCAACACATGAACAAGTACCTACTATAGGCTGTTTTAACTGTGAATTATTTTCATACAGAAAGACAATATAAGCACATTACATAAACTTTAGTGTGATTGCAGCCTATGTGTTTATCTGAGTAGGTGTAATATCTGGACATTTCTATGTAAGGCTCCATATCTAAGAAACATGTTAGAATATTGTTATCTTTTTTGGCAGTAAGGTAGAGAGAAATCATTGCTGAATAATTTCTTGGACTTTTCACTTTGTTGTTTAAATATTGTTTTCATTTATTCACTTAAGAACAAGGGATGTTATTGAAAATATAGGGTGGAAACGGAATCCAAGCATAATTGAACATTGAAGTGAAAAGCATTTAACAAGATTCACAATATATAGATTGTCCCCAGTGAAAACTAGCTTTCTCTAAACTCGAGATGCAAATTTTAAATCAATAAATGATGGTACTAGGCCCTTAAGAATGTGTTTCTTTTCTTACTGACCTGTTAAATTTGTCAAGCTTCTTCCTACTCTCACAAAGAGAACTGCACTCATGGAACATTATCTGCACTCTGAAACAATTATCTTTAAAACGACTGAATAAATGGATTAATATAGAAACACAAAATACATTCTTCAACCTAAATTTACTATCCATCCTCACCCCATTCTTATTTCTGCACATATATCACATTTGGATACACAATGTGGCCTTTGTTTTTTCCTGTTTGTCACTGTAATTATAAAATGCATGTAAAAATTAAAGTCAAAATTTCTGAAATAGATTAAATCTTGAATGATTCCAAATGTTAAAACAATTGGAAAAGTATTATTAGAGTTTTGTAGTGTTGTTTTATACTCATCTGTATATTCATTATGTGAAGGCACCAACATTATTATGGATGAATAAGCTTGTATGATACTTGGGTTTATGCTAATTATTGATGAAGCCTAACCAAGTCAGAAAAGCTCATAGTGTATTCCCAGATCACCTGCAAGTAGAGATATTCAAAAGCCACTGGATCTTCCTGCAAGAGATGCAATGGATCTCTGGGGATAAAGCAAACTCTGAAGAGGCATCGATAATCATTAGACTCTTTCCTCTGAACCACCTGAAACAAAGAAAAGATGGTAGGTAGGTAGGTAGGTAGATAGATAGAGGTAGATAGACAGATAAGCGTCTATAGCATACTACCACTATAACAAAAGTCCTCATTATTAGAAATCATATAAATATATAAATAAAGGTGGCTCAATGGCTAAGACGCTGAGCTTGTTAGAAGGTCGGCAGTTAGAAGGCTGGCAGTTTAGCAGTTCGAATCCCTAGTGCCGCGTAATGAGGTGAGCTCCTGTTATTTGTCCCAGCTTCTGCCAACTAGCAGTTTAGAAGCATGTAAAAAATGAAAGTAGAAAAATAGGGACCACTTTGGTGGGAAAGTAATATTGGCATTTAGTCATGCCGGCCACATGACCATGGAGATGTCTTTGGACAGCACTGGCTCTTTGCCTAAAAATGGAGATGAGCACCGCTCCTCATATATTACTTGCAAATTTGTGCAACTGCCACCATTCCTCTTTCTGATAACAACATTACCCAGAAATCACCACTATTTTGATTTTCATTTTGGTTGTGTACACAAAGTTGGAAAGCAATCAGATAAAATGAGCACCTGTGATCAAATGCTAAAATGATAGATGGCTGCTGAGAACAACTCACCTTCAAAATTCAGTTAGAGTTGCCAAGGGAAGTGGATTTTGAATCACCCAAATCTTGGGGAAACCTAATCTATGTGGATCTCATCAAAGAAACCAAAAGAATGGAAATTCATGTCTAACAATTTTAAACACTCAATCATTCAGTATCTACTATTATAACAAGGTGAGTGCTTGACATTCCGGAAGAAAGAATTGAAGAAAGAGATTTTGTATAACAATCAATGTTTTATCTTCATTTGAAGATGATTCATTAGGGAAGCAATTTATATTAAACCCACTTCAGCATGACTTCAGTACAGTTCAGTGGTGCTTTAAAGAAAACAAAGTGGTATTAAATAAACATTTATGGTCTACCATTAGGAATAAGATTATACAAATTCTAAGAGGATGTTTAAAATTTTACTTTGAATAACAAATTGATAACTGTTAACACTGTATTGAAAAGAGTTCATGAAAGTAGATTCCAGGGAAACTGATATATAAAATCAAATGAAATCCAAATAAAGGAAAACTGGGATTATTTCAATAAGGCTATATAAACAAGTTTACAAGTGTGCAATGTTCTCAATCAATAGCCCCAGTTTCCCATCAGCCACATATTTTGAAGGGATAGTATTTCCGTTTTGGAAAGTGTGAAACTTGTGATTCTATTAATGTGACTGATCTACAAATCCCATTTCAATGATCACTAGCCATGCTGGTCAAGCTGATAGGAGTTGATAATTCAAGTTTGTACTCTCCCAATCTATGGATTATGAAGCACAGAAGACAAAATGCTAAAGTGAACAATCTAACCTTCTTGCACTGGTTAGTTAGTCTCTACATGGGGCTTCCCTTGAGGTGCACCCGGAGGCTCCAGTTAGTGCAGAATGCGGCCGCACGGGGGATTTTGGGAGCTTCTAGATGCTCCCACGTGACACCTCTCCTGTGCGAGCTGCACTGGCTGCCTGTGGCTTTCCGGGTGCGCTTCAAGGTACTAGTAACCACCTTCAAAGCGCTCCATGGCAAGGGACCTCGTTATCTTCAAGACTGCCTCCTGCTACCAAATACCTCCCACCATCCAGTTCACTCCCACAGAGAGGGCCTCCTCAGGGTGCCGTCGGCTAAACAATGTCGGCTGGCGACCCCCCAGGGGGAGATCCTTCTCTGTGGCAGCCCCTGCCCTCTGGAATGACCTACCTCCTGATCTACGGACAATCACTGACCTACGCCTTTTCCGTTGGGCCTTGAAGACCTATTTATTTCATGCGGCAGGCCTGGCGTAGTTTTTAATTTGTTTTAGCAGGGGTTTTAATAGGGGTTTTAGGACAGGCCAACTATTTAATGTATTTTTAATTGTATTTTATGTTTTATATTATCGATTTTACCTGCCTGTACACCACCCTGAGTCCCAGTAGGGAGAAGGTGCGGTATATAAATTTAATAAATTCTAATTCTAATTCTAGTATCTCCAGGCAAATGTTCATTAATTTGTCCATCACCAACAGAAATGTCCTACAGCAGTGAAACTTACCCATCCAATGAGCTCATCGTCATGCAGAAGATACAACTTCAACACATTATACTGTTCTTCCAAAACCAAGGCAAAATGTTCAATGCTTCGAATGGATAGCTTTTCTTTCAAAGTGAGAACAATATCCTACCAATTATGGGTGTAAAAAAAATCACAATTTCAACAACATGTAGAAATTATCTAGGCCCATACAATGATGCACTTGGAGAGCTTAATTGTTCACAAGGATAATTGTACACACGTCATAAGGTATGGCAGATCTGACCCATGATGGAGAAGCCATTCAAATGTGTAAGAATTCTTTGGCACGCAATCTTGGCTAGTGTAGTTTACTGACAACGAACCCCCATTGTTGACTGCAATGTAATCTGACAACACTTTGAAAAAAGAAATACCCACGTGGATTAGAATCAAAATAGAATACAATCCAGCACACAGATATGGAGGATTACAATTTGTACTACTGATTTTTCTGACAGTTAAGTAAGGATTACCATACATTAGAACGTAGTAATAAAATTTGCAATGAAGGGCATTAACTATAGGCTACAATAAAATCTTCTACTTGGCTAAATGTGGATCATGTCCCAATCAAATTTATGAGCGTTAAAAAATACAGGGGAGCATTATGGCTGAGGCAAGTTCGCTATTTCATTGCTTTCTTATTCTATTTTAAGAGACTTTAGCAAACAAAAATACTGAAATATGTTGTTTGGTTCATGAGGGTCCAAGAGTTTCCATCATATACCAGATTTGTTACTTTACCTGCTCATAATGTTTTCCATTATTGTAGTAAATTCTGCAGCAATGTATTCATTTTCTGGCTTTTGTCACTGTGTTTAAAGGGCGTTACATGTCTCTTCTCATTTTATTCAATTTCTCTCAACAAAACATTTTGCAATATAGAGGAGAGTTTGAGAAATATTCACAAGGCCAACTCCTCAATGGCCACCATTGACAAGTGAGAGTTCCTAATCCAATACTTAATCACGATATTATACTTAAACATACCTTGACTGTTGTGTTTGCTTCAAACTTGAATGCTTTAGTCTGTCCATTTTCTAAATAGACTTTGAGAACATTGGGCATACACAGAAGAGAACTTCCCTAGACAAACACACAAAAGACAGCAACCAGTGAATATGTTTGACTCTCAAATTTTATGTGAAATATGCAGCAATTTACTGAGGAACAAAAGTAGTTCTTAGCAGAAAGTAAAATTTGCTTAGTTCTAGGGATTTGCTCCCAAGTCCCTTACTGTCTTTCAAGGCTTAATAGGGTTTGGGAACATTTACATTTTAAAGAACGTTTTGTCATGTTGAGGTGCTGTTGTATATTTAATGTTGAGCATTTATTTTTCTGTCTATAGAGCAAGCCTGCCTGCCAGAGGTTACAGAGCAGGAAATAAATGCTGTTAGGTAAAAAAAATAGCCTCCCTGGTGCTTGCCTTTCTGTTGTCTCTTGGGTGCAAGTGAGATAAATCAAAAGATTAAATTTAATTCTAGTGCTATAAAGCAGCCTCCTTGTGGGAAAGGTAAGACATTGCCACATGCTTTGGAGATAGTAAAAAGGATAATTCTTTGTAATTTCCAGATTCCAGCCATCCTCGCAATACTTTGGCTTATTACCTTATCCAAAGTAGTTTATTATTCTTATTATTGAATAACAGTATTATCAGAGCCCCGAGAAACCTCGCTTGCACAAGTTCCATTGGTTTAAAGACTTTGAAGAAGGGATAGGCCTTAATGAACTATGAATAGTTGGTAATCTTGCAATTCCAAAGGATTTTTCTTTAGCTGAACATTTTACAATGTTTTAAGATCCCCCAAGAGGTTCTTTTTCAAAATTCCTTCACAAAGAACAATTAACTTCTCCAGGAATAAGGATTGGCCTTCTAAATGGTAGGGTCTTAATTTAGGAATGTCTTCCTGGCACTTGAATGGCTCAATCAACACTTTAAAAAATAATAATAATTGTAACACAATATTAACGCACTATAACCTTACCCTTTAATTTTGCATAGATCTAACAAAAAAGCAAGGAATAGGGTGGGTTTTTTGTCTACATCTGGTATTTTGAAATGTCTTCTCCAACACCAACTTTCAAAAAAGTCAATAACTCTTATCCTTTTTCTTCAAAGTGCAACTTTTACTTCTGTAGAGTGTCACTAAAAAAACTACCGTATATCCTGCATGATTCTTTTATTTTTTTATTTTTTTATTTTTCAAATTTATATACCGCCCTATTCTCCGTGGTAGGACTCAGGGCGGTGCACAGAAAAAGTAAAAACCACAACACATACATATAATATAAAATGGAATTAAAAAATAAAATCTGTGCTAAAAATAGTTAAGACCACTAAAATATTAACTTTAAAATTAAACCCTTAATCTATGCCAGGCCGGCCAGATGGAAAAAATGTGGAAGAGGCGTAAGTCAGTAATGGTGCGAGGATCGGGGGGCAGGTCGTTCCAGAGGGCCAGACCCGCCACAGAGAAGGCCCTTCCCCTGGGAGCCGCCAGCCGGCATTGACCGGCAGACGGCACCCTGAGGTCGAAGGGAGGTATGTGGTAGGAGGTGGTCTCGCAAATAGCCAGGACCCGCTTTGAAGATGGTAATTAACACCTTGAAGCGCACCCGGAAGACCACAGGCAGCCAGTGCAGCTCGCGCAGGGGAGGTGTTACCCGGGAGTACCGTGAGACTCCCAGAATCCCCCGCGCGGCCGCATTCTGCACCATCTGAAGTTTCCGGGTGCATCTCAAGGGTAGCCCCATGTAGAGAGCATTGCAGTAATCCAGGCGGGACATAACGAGAGCTTGAGTGACCGTGCGTAGGGCATCCTGATCTAATTGTTAAGGGTATAAATATGTCATAGCATGTGAATATATTTTACCAAAACCTTTGCTGCTAACCTACCATATGTTGGTCTTAAAAGGCAGAAACTATTCACTGCTTTAATATCTTCTGACTGACATTCCAGTCCATCGCAATTTGCTGATACCCAAGATGTCAATGTGTTAATTAATTCATCTTTCACTGCATTGAGTTTATTTCATGTTCCCATTGTAATTTTACCCTTGCAACTTTAGATTTTCTTTTTCTGCATGGCAACTCCCAAAGGGCTCTACTGTAGCCATGTGACAAACATACAATCAGCTTTTCTTAATACAATACAATAACAGACCTTGGAGGTCTTCTAGTCCAACCCCTTGCCTAGGCAGGAAACCCTATACCATTTCAGACAAATGGCTATCCAACATTTTCTTAAAGACTTGCAGTGTTGGGGCATTCACAACTTCTGGAGGCAAGCTGTTCCATGGATTAATTGTTCTAACTGTCAGGAAATTTCTCCTCAGTTCTAAGTTGCTTCTCTCCTTGATTAGTTTCCACCCGTTGCTTCTTGTTCTGCCCTCAGGTGCCTTGGAGAATAGCTTGACTCCCTCTTCTTTGTGGCAACCCCTGAGATATTGGAACACTGCTATCATGTCTCCCCTAGTCCTTCTTTTGATTAAAATAGACATACCCAGTTCCTGCAACCGTTCTTCATATGTTTTAGTCTTCAGTAGCATATTTATTTTATTTTATTTTATTAAATTTATATCCCGCCCTTCTCCTAAAAAAGGACCCAGGGCGGCGCACAGGCATCATTAAAACATACAAAAATTATTTAAAAACTGTTAAATTATTATTTATAAGTTAAATCCTGGTCTCTCTCTAATTTAACTTATTGATCAGCTCATAAAACTAACACACACACACACACACACACACACACACACACACATATATTTATTTATTTCCCTGGCATATTCTCCCATTATTCCTTGCTCATTCCTCCCAGGATCACCTCCTCCTCTGCCTCCCATGATGAGGCAGCATAGCAGAACTGAGGGGAGATTCCTCAGATGACCCATGTGCAGAGGATTGCCACAGGGTGATATACAAGCCTTACCTTGGAAAAGTAAGGTTTAAAAGCATTTCGTCTCATCAACAATTGATGTCTTCAGCCCAACACTGTGAAAGCACTTCTGGGATTTTTCCAAAAAAATCTTACTTCAGCTGTAATATTCCATTTAAAATTACTACGGTGATGGGCCCTCCTACAAAGGTTGCTGTGCCGTTTGGAAAAGTACTGTAAAATATCTGGGAAGGCTATCTTCCTGCATGGATAAGAGCGGATGGACTTAAGAGAGATCCCTATATGTAAAACAATGCCTCCTGTTGTATATCCATGAGCTCATAATCCTTGACTGAGCTGAAGAAAAAAGGCTAGACGGCGAGCAATGTGATTAGAAATGGGAGAACAATAGGTCTGGTTTGCATCGTAATGCAAAACTACTGATTTCACATTTTCCAGGAAACACGCGATTGGAACTGCAGCCATATTCACGCAATATTGGAATCTTATCCACACAGCTTTCAAATTAAAAGTACGCCTATTAAATATTTTGAAGAAAAGTGCATTGTCTCAAGTGGACATGATATATGAAAATGGACTGCGTTCAAATAAACGGCAGATAAAACATGTGTGCCAGAAACGTGTCCGTGCATATTACCAGAAGATGCATGCAAAAATGGAGAAGAATATTTGTGAAAACTTCAAACTGAGGTCAACTTAATTCAAAAAAGGGAAACTGAGTGAAAGCAAAATGGAAGGTTTTATTCATCTCTGCCAGGTATAACCTGTAGCAAAGTGTTCACAAGTTTGTAAACAGAAAAGGAATGGGGGAAAAATAGGGTTCTGTTAATACCCCATGCAGAAATGGGTAACTTGAGCCTCTCCACTATTTCTGAATTCCGAGCAACCGCAGTCAATTTAGCTAATAATGAGAGGTTCTGGAAACCATAGTTTAACAAAACTCGGAGAAATGCAGGTGATCCCTACTTTTTAGATTAACAATTTTGCAATTACATTGTTTATTAATGCCCTGGCAGGAGAAATAGTGTACATAAAAATATGTCCACACACAGAAAAAAATCAGGTATGGATGCAAAAGGTAGTTACAAAAATTTAAGATTGCTCAATTGAATCGTGCATGTAAAAAACAAACAAACCCTGGAGCTTCAATTCATGATCATGGCTACCATTTTGATTTTTTTTTTTGACTCTCACGTCCCCCTGTAGATATTCCTGTTAACATTGTTAATCCATTCCATTTTCTGTTTCCAAGAATACTAAGGACAATTTGATTTCAGTGTGCTTTCTGAATCAGGTTGAAATATACACTTTTAACAAGCTTTTTCCTTCTAGCAAGGAAAGAAAGATTTTTGTTTATTTTTCATTGGCATCCTAGTTGGTTCAAATGACCTCGAGCTCATGGATCCATCTGACAAAGTGCAAATATATTTAAGTTGGAGGGAATAACAGTTGTGAAAAGGGAAAGTCGTCTTCATTTCATGCTCACTCTCAGCCAGTGCAGTTAGCTTAATATGCGATTTGGTCTACCTGTCAAAATTTTAAAGCCAACTATTCCATACGGCTTGGCAACAATACTATTCACACAAACCTGATTGTGTCCATTCACAACAACTTCTTCTGCAAAACGGACTTTAACAGGATTTGTTTTTAGCCTGGCTCTTTTTTCTGCTGTAAGAAAGGATGATTTAGGGCCGCCCTGAAAAACAAAAGCACTGGATTGGCAAACTATACACAAATGGTAACAAATTCTGAGAGCACTTAATGCCTTCTCACAACAGATATTGACACAGAATCACAAAAAGAGTAAGGCCAGAAGCTTGCTGGATCAGAGCAAGGGACCATTCAAGTACACAAGGTGGGTAATTTGGAACTTTCCCAACATTTCCTCTTTTTTTGAAACTCCTGTATTTTTTTTTCTTTTGACAACCCCGTAATCCTTTGCTTCAGGGTGGGGTTAGGGCAGTGCTTCTCAAATAGTGGGGCGGGCCCCCCAGGGGGGGCGCGAGGCTCCGTAAAGGGGGGCGCGTTTGACCTCGGCAGTTTAGTTTAATTAAGGATTTAATTTTTTAAAAATTTCTAATGCATTTTAAATCTTTTCTGCTACAGTTAATAAAGCTATTCTTTGTTGTAAATTGATCCACATTTCTTTCTTTTTTTATTCTCTTATACGTTAATAAGGATACAGTGTTATGCAGAGGTGTACTTATAACAATTTTATAGACAAATGATACTATTTACAGCCGCGCGGGGGGCGCGAAATGTTTTCTTCTTCCTAGGGGGGGGCATGACAGAAAATATTTGAGAAGCACTGGGTTAGGGTGACTGAACGGAGCTGAGCAATTACTGGCCAGATGCCCTTCCTGACACCTGTGCAAAGTTCTCAGCAAATATTTTCTCTTTATGACCTGATATTGAAACATCTGCGGCTGCCTACGATTGGCCTCTCAACCTTCCAAGTGGGAGGTGAGAGTCTTTATCTCTACATCACCATGCTGTTCCAACTCCAAGAATATTTCTTTTCATTATTATCTTATCTTATCTTATCCTATCCTATCCTATCCTATCCTATCCTATCCTATCCTATCCTATCCTATCCTATCCTATCCTATCCTATCCTATCCATCTATCTATCTATCTATCTATCTATCTAGCTATCTAGCTATCTATCTATCTATCTATCATCTATCTATCTATCTATCTATCTATCTATCTATCTATCTATCTATCTATCTATCTATCTATCTATCTATCTATCTATCTATCTCCCGTCGAGCATTAAAGACCTACTTTTTTCATGCGGCCGGCCTGGCATAGTTTGTTTTTACTATCGTTTGTTTTTACCATCCTTTTAATAGGGTTTCTTAATATTTTAGCAGGGGTTAAATTTGTTTAATTTAGTTTTAAATTTATTTATTGATTGTATTACATGTATTTTATCTTTTTTATCTTTTATTATCCCTGTGCACCGCTCTGAGTCCCAACGGGAGAGAGGGCGGTATCTATCTATCTATCTATCTATCTATCTATCTATCTATCTATCTATCTATCTATCTATCTATCTATCTATCTATCTATCTATCTATCTATCTATCTATCTATCTATCTATCTATCTATCTATCTACCTATCTACCTACCTACCTATCTACCTACCTACCTAACCTACTTTACCTTACCCTACCTTACCTTACCCTACCCTATCCTACCTTCTATCATTTCTGATCCACCCATCTTCCTCAACAGACCATAACCACCAGGAACTAACAGCAAGGTTTCATGCTTTTTTCTTGGGGTAAACATGTGAAAAGTAGAGCATGAGCCCTAAAATAGGCAGCATAGTTAAGAAAAGTGGATTTCAAGTCCTCCAAAAAAGTTATTGCTGACTTCTGCCCATCAACACTGGCCCAATCTTCTTGTGCATTTTTTTTAAGCAACCAGAAGCCCTTTTCTTCTGAAGTTCCCAAATGGAGCATGAAAAAGAAGGACATGGTTTTTGTTTCTTCACAATCATCTTCCTTAATTTGTTGCCTTCCAGGTTAAAATCCCCACTAGCCCAACCAACATGGATTGCAGTGCCAAGAGTACAACCTGAATTCTTGGAGCAGCCTTTCTTAGTAGATGATTTTAAGTGCCTAGGATCACAACCCCTAACCTTATCTTCATAACCGCTGAGTTTCTTTATAACAACAGTCGAACAAAACATTCAGCCTTTGCAGCAAGTCTTCTCAACTTGGAGCACCCCTTGTAATTATCAACAATCCCAGCTTCAAATGAATGAATGGAATGGGTTAGGGCAAAGGTGTCAAACTGGTCCAGATGCGTCACACGTAGACCACGCCCACCCCAGCTCCGTGAAGGGAAAAAATGTTTTGAAACATCACGTGATGGCAACGTGATGCCATGAGTTTGGCCTCCTGGGTTAGGGTGACGTAAAACATCTGGAAGGTAGTAGGAGTTGGAAGGCCTGTTAATAACAAGTGGGATGTGGAAGGATCTTGTTTCTAAAGGTGGAATCTCTTCATTGTCATGACTAATTGCTATCACAGTGACAGTTATTGAGTGGCCATCAACACTGCCTTGTGGTAGCCAAAGTTCTACTGTATGTTAAGTGAAGACAAGCCAGCATAATCTGTTTTTTGTAACTATGTGCTGAGTGAAGATGTATATCATCTTCCACCCTTCAACTCATCACCAGACCCTGAATTCTTGCATTGTCTTAGTTAGGGGAGAAAAAACTCTGATTACTGTCAACACTGTGCATTTAACAGTTTCTTTCATGTCTCTTTATTGCAGTGGTTTTCAGCAGCCTTGAACTAAACAAACCTGCTTTGATAGGATTATGTGGAAACAAATTGAACTTTTGCTGCATCCCACTACAAATATTGATGAACATATTGTGATGCCAATTCTCAATGTTTTCTCAATTTCTATCACCCCTTAATGCACGCATTTCCTAAGTTAGGGCTGGTGGTAATTTTTTTTATTACAATTAAATATATTTATTCAGGAGAGAAAAGGAACATCCCAGAACTATGCAATCTCTGAATTAGCAGGTCTAAGAAATAAATGCAAAATGGTTCAAATGTACAGAGAAATGTACAGGAGGTCTAGTTCCAAGCAGATGGTTTCACACATGGCCCAAAAAGCTCAGAACTTCTATCAACACCAAACAACCCACCAGAGTGAACAGAAAACAGGTTTTATTTTATCACTGTTAGTTTACCAACAATTTCAGAATGTTTTTGTATTTTATTACCCAATTATATTGACCAGCTTCTTTTTCTCTTTCCACCAACCAAATATGTTCAAGCTTATGAACTTTACTTTTTAATACCAATATCCAAGATTTTCTATTTTTCAAACAGCTCCTTCCTTCAAGATTTCTTGCCAGATACCCTTCCATGTGCTAAAAATGTCTTCTCAAAATGTATGTTTTCAGTGAAGTTTGGCACTAATGTCCTTCCTAATTATATATGTGTGTGTGTGTGTGTGTGTGTGTGTGTGTGTGTGTGACAACACCCTGTGAAGACCCAATTAAGGGAGGAAGCATACTGCTTTCCTTTTCTGCCTTTCGGCTCATCACCAGAGACCCTCTAGAGTCTAGACAGAAAGCTATGAGTTCCGTTGTGTACTTTTTTAATTACTATTTAATTACTATTAATTACTATTTTATTTATTGATCAGCACAACCTGGTAAGCCCCAATTAAGGGAGGAAGCATACTGCTTTCCTTTTCTGTCTTTCGGCTCATCACCAGAGACCATCCAGACAGAAAGCTATTAGTTTTGTTGACACAAGCATATACTTATTCCCCTATCTCAGCTGATTAGGATAGAACCAGTAGTCTAGTGGCAATTACAACTGTAATTACTCACATGTAATACTTCCCTGGTTCGAATCCCAGTAAGGGTATGGTTAGCTGAAGAGAGCTAAGTAGCTCGAAATAGATCTATCCTAGTCTCCCTTGTTTATTTATTTATCAGCTCAAAACCTAACACACACACACACACACACACACACACACACTATGTGTGTGTATGTTCCAGCATAACACTGGAATACCTTGAGCAATTTCAACCAAATTTGGTACACAGATGACTTACTCTTTGGAAACAAATACTGTTGGACGTAAGACACCCCTAAAACCCCTTGGTGTGTGTGTTCTGTAGATACAGCCTGTTGTGTCTTAAAATGACTTCTACTGTACTGTCATAAAATGGCCACTACTGTGCTGTGTACAGTACACAGTACTCCACAAGGGGGCTTTCTCTGGTAAGGGGGAAAATCCAACGTTAGAACTTACATTTGGTCTGGACATTTCCCCCCTATAAATAAATACCTTGGCAACACCAGGTTATTGGCTAGTTCATTATAATTGAGCCTGTAACTAAGTCTTGATTCCCCTGCAACTTCGCCAACTTGGTTAACGCTTCCTTTTTCACCATTTTGATTTCTGCTAGCTCACCTATTATCTCGCAAACAGTCTCAAGGCAATGTCATTCACTGTGAAATGCTATGCACCCTGACGATGTTACTTTCCCAATAATTTCAGAATAGGTTTCTATTTTATTACCCACAGATGCATCTGCACACAAAGCCAAGATTTAGTGCATTGTTTCATAGCATTTTGCATGCTGAAAGCTCTCAAGTTCTATCTGTAACATCTTCCGCTCCAAAGACTCTAGAGTAGCAGGTTGAAAGCCCCGGAGAATTGTGACTGTTGGGATGGACCGGGGCCAAGCAAGACATCTGCAGTCAGGCCAACACTTGTTTTCCTTATCAAGGACCAAAAGGGCAGGGTGTTGATGTGATGGCACTACTGAAAAAGGCAGCAGCACAATTCCCTGCATCTCCCTCCCATATTAGGATGCCTGGATTATTATTTTTTAAAACTCTCAAAAAAGTGCATTCTTAGCGTACTTATTTTGCTTCTTAATTTTCAATTCTTTGCTGACCCAACGCACAGAGTTTTTTGGTAATGGGATCTCAACATGAACTGATGGCAGTAAAGAAGGTGTAGTTGCCTAACTTGGGGAGCAATCTTGGGCAAGGTGGATTGTTTAACTTTCTATAAGAGAGCGACTTTGTATGTCTGTATGATGGCACTCAAGCCATTGATTGTTTGAACGGGGACTCCAGCATTATACAGGAGCTCTCAAATTATAGAATACAAAGGTCTATAAATGTTTAAAGGCATGTTTATATAAGGGAAAGTTGCTTCTGGAAGAAAGTGTTGGGATGGACTGTGGTTGGTCTTTCCACTTATATTTACCTACTACAAGTTCATTTTTTCCTTCCCATCAACAATGTTTCCTGGAGAAGAAAAGTTCTGTTGTGGCAGCAAAAATGATATTTTCAGAGTTTGTAGATATATTGTGATTACAGTGCAGTGCAGTGTAAGTATGTTCTTTTGTAAGCCGTTAAGATCAATGGAGCCAAGAGCTATGCACAGGGGAGCCGCATTGAGCAATAGCTGGAAGGAATAAAAATTCATTGGATGTATACAAAGAAATTGATTGCAATGTAATCAAATATATACTACCAACATTGCATTGTTACAAGATTCTGGACTGGATTCAGCTTTAAGTTTTTGATACTGTAGGTTTTAACCAGATTGGTAAGATTACCTAACTGATCTTGGGTGATCTCAAAAAGGGATGCAGAATCAGAGTTGATTAGTATTTATATTGGTGGCTGCAAGGGAATCCAAAAGCTATTGGTTAGAGTCAGAGAAACTGAGAATACTTCCTAGAAAGTTGTGACTGGAAATCTCTTTATCATTTTTTTGTACAGAAATGAAAAAAAAGGAATTTGCGATTTATGGCTTTGATGATTACACGGGATGGATTATAGAAAGAAGTGTATTGTGATGTAGTTTTAGAGAAAGATACATATTAAAATATAATTGTACTTATATCTGCTATAAAGAAAAGTCACTTTTTTTCTTTCTTATATTTTTCTTTAGTTTTCCTTTTTTCCCTTTTCTATACTTTTTGTTTTCTTTGCTTTCTTTTTCTTACTTTAGATCTATTTGTATTTGTTTCTATCATCTGTCTGTCTGTCTGTCTTTCTGTCCTCTGTCCATCCATCCATCCATCCATCCATCCATCCATCCATCCATCCATCCATCCATCATCTATATAAACAACATAGACATGAAGTCATTGGGAATTGAGCTTAAATTTGTCATTTTGAGGCTTTTTTTTTTACTCCAAACATATTTTGTGGGTGATTTGAGTGGGTCTATAATGCATCAAAAGCTCATGGAGGCTCACGCAACTTGGGCGTCCTCCTTGATGCCCGGCTGTCCATGGAAGATCAAGTGACAGCCGTGGCCAGGAGGGCGTTTTACCAGGTTCGCCTGGTCCGCCAGTTGCGTCCCCTATTGGATCGGAGTGCCCTTTGCACAGTCACTCACGCCCTCGTGACATCCCGACTGGACTACTGCAACGCTCTCTACATGGGGCTCCCCTTGAGGTGCACCCGAAGGCTTCAGCTAGTCCAGAATGCAGCCGCGCGGGCAGTTATGGGAGCCTCTAGGTTCTCCCATGTAACACCGCTCCTGCGCGAGCTGCACTGGCTGCCTGTCGTCTTTCGGGTGCGCTTCAAGGTGTTAGTTACCATCTTTAAAGCGCTCCATGGCACGGGACCTAGCTATCTGTGGGATCGCATTCTGCCTCATGCATCCCTGCGGCCGATTCGCTCCCACAGAGAGGGACTTCTCCGGGTGCCGTCCACTAGGCTGTGCCAGCGGGCGACGCCCTGGGGAAGGGCCTTCTCTGTGGCGGGCCCGACCCTCTGGAATGACCTTCCCCCTGAAATCAGAACAACCACGGACCTTCGCTCCTTCCGACAGCTATTAAAAACTCACTTCTTCCGTTTGGCTGGCCTAGGGTAATTTTAATTTAATGTTAAATTATTAAGGGTTTTTTAGGGATAGTTATATTTTTATAGAAGTTTTAGCGCAGGGTAGGTTTAATCTGATTTTAGCTTTATATTTTGTTGTTGTTTGTTTTTAATTTCCCTGTGCCCCGCCTCGAGTCCCTTCGGGGAGAGAGAGCGGGATATAAATATTAAAAAATAAAAATAAATAAATAAAGATACTATTTTTTTTACTTTTTAAATCTGTGTCTACTCTCCAAAAATCAATTTTCCTCCATCTAAACAATTTGACAATATCATACTCTGCACATTTGCATGTAATATATAGCTTGAACCCAAATCTGATGCTCTGTTTGCTGATGTAGACTAGGTGACAAAGGTCCAGTGATGTCAACATCACTTTAAACCCTTTACCTCTTTGCCTGCTTATTGGCAAGCATCTCACTATCTTTGCCCAAGGATTCCCTAATTCGGCGCTATCAAACTCCTGGCCCAAGGGCCGGATGCATCATGTGCTGGCCATGCTCACACCACCCATTTTAGCAAAGGCGGGATACGTCATGTGATGCTACCATGATGACGTGAGTTTGACACCGTTGTCCTAATACAGGGGTCTGCAAAGTCGGCTCTTTTAAGACTGGTGGACTTCAACTCCCAGAGTTCCCCAGCCAGCATAGCTGGCTGGGGAACTCTGGGATTTGAAGTCCACCAGTCTTAAAAGAGCCGACTTTGCAGACCCCTGCCCTAATACATCAACTCCCTTATCTGGGCATATTTCCCACCCTTTGTATCTCTAAGATTACCTCCTGGAACTTCGTATTTGTGATTCTCATTTGCATACCCATCGGGAGGCCAAACCTTACCCTCCAAGGAGTAACTCAAACACCAGTGGTACATGAGGGCAATTTACCGAGGTGCATCGCAGAACTGTAAACTGGAGAGTGCCTTGCGATTCCCTGTTAAGACAATACAATAAAACAAAACAACAGACGTGTGAATACACAGGATGGGGAACAAGGAGAACATCCCACCCCTTTTCTGCTAAATGGCTTTATCTGAAGGCATTGCTATTAATGCCAATATGAGCATATTTTTGCAAGACTAAAAAGTATTTCTACCCTCCTTTCCTTTTACTCTCCAGAAAGCCAGGGAGGTTCTCTTTTGAAAAATTTCCCATGCCTTCCCGCCTGCAGTGGGCTGAAATACCTTTAGCAGTCTGTCTGCAGCTCTCCCTTCCATCTCCTGATGTTATTGCCACATACCCGTGATGACGAATCTATGGCACGCATGCCACAGGTGGCCCACGCAGCCATTTCTTAGGGAACGCAAGGCGTTGCCCTGTCAGCTCCAGCACACATGCGTCTGCTGGCAAGCTGATTTTGGCCTCCATTTTTGGCCATTTTTCATCCTTCGGAGGCTTCCCTGAAGCTTGCAGAGGGCGAAAAACATCTGCAAGTTGGGACATTTTTCGCCTTCCGGAACCTTCAGGAGGCTTCCCTGAATAGGTCCACTGTACCATTACCTGCCAAAAAGGAGGGGAGCGCAGGAGGGGATGTCACGCACGCATGCACGGGGGAGGAGGGTGCATAGAATTATGGGTGTGGGCACGCATGCACACGACCCCCCCTGCGCTCCCCCGGCTTTTGGCACACAATAGCAAAAAGGTTAGCCATCACTACCACATACCTTTACCCTCGACTTACAGCAGTTCATGTAGTGACCGTTTAAAGTTACAGCAGCACTGAAGCAAGTGACTTATGACCGTTTTTCACAGTTATGACCTTTGAAACATCCCCATGATCAAGGGCCCAAACTTCAGATACTTGGCAACTGGTTCCTACTTATGATGGTCGCTGTGTCCCACGGTTATTAGATCACCTTTTGCAACCTCCTGACAAGCAAAGTCAACGGCGAACCAGATTCACTTAACAACTGGAATACTAACTTATCAACTGCAGTGATTCTCTTAACAACGGGGGCAAGAAAGGTCGTAAAGTGGGGCAAAACTCATTTAACGAACGTCTCCCTTAACAGCAGAAATTTTGGGCTCAATTATGGTCCTAGGTTGAGGACTACCTGTACCAAAATACTCAAAATGCTTTTGAGTATGGCGTAATAGCATAACAGCTTCAAAATAGAGCAGGGGTGGGTAAACTTTGCAACTTTAAGTCTGAAGGACTTCAGCTCCCAGAATTCTCCAGCCAGCTTTGCTGGCTGGAGAAGTCTGGGAGCTGAAGTCCTTCAGACTTAAAGTTGCAAAGTTTGCCCACCCCTGAAATAGGGTATGGTTTTCTGGAGAGCTCAGCTGAAGAGAGGAGAGAAAGAGAAGCTCTCACAAGCTAACATGGCGTGAAAGTCAGCCACTGGAGTGAAGTTTAGCTATCCCGCTTTGCCCTGGGGCAGCAGACTCCCATACTGCACCTTAAAAGAGCAGCTGCTTGTTCACCAGTAAGGTCTTCCGTTGCGTCGTCGTTTATTGCGAGAAGGCGATCCCCCGGCAGAAGCTTCCCATCAGCAGTGCTGCCTGCAAAACATCAGCCTTGTCAGGGAGATACTTGGTATTCCCTCTTTACACAACATCACTCCAAAACAAGCAAACAAATGTGCGCTCATAAGTGTGCTTATGCAAAGAACCCATGTAAGGTGACCTGGCATTGCTTGCCTACAATTTGGAAATTTGAATCCAAATTATTGAAATTATTGCATGTGCACCATTCAGCAAGCCCACAGTGCCCTTTCTAGCAGAAATAATGGCAGGAAGGACAGTCTCCTTCTCAACATAACCTGCCACTACATTCTGTTGTTCCAAATGCTGTTTTGTCGTCCACTCCTGACTGACGCGAGGCATTTGAGGGCTGGCAACACTGGCATCCGCTTAGATTGACATCCCAGCAAGATCTGACTACCAGCTCCCCTCTGGCAAGTGGGAAGGAACAGGTGAGAAAGCATTGTGCCCAGCTTCCTATTCTTTCAAAAAACCCAGAGCCTGGACTCAGCCAGTTTTCTCCACATATACTATGTATATTTAGCTTGGGATCAAGACAATGTCAGAGATCGGCATGTTTTTAAGACATCTTTCTCTTTAAAACCACAGCTTTGTGTTTCTCCAGACAATTTTCAACTTCAGGAAAATGTGAGAAGGGAAAACCGTTTTCTACCTGCAGCAACTGATGTGATCAAAAGGGGAAAATTATGAGAAACTTCAATGCCATAATGTCCATGCAGCACGTCTTTCTGAACATCCACTGTGAGTTTGACATGACTTGGAGGTTGCCTACTGCCATCGGACGGTCTATCACTCACTGATGCTCTCCCTCTGCAAATTTAGGGTGGAAAAAAAGCCAGTTTAAAAAGAAGATATCCAGTGTTTCCCATTTCCTGAAACCTCAGCATTTGCTTTTACGATATACTTACATACCTACTGAGGAAAACACACATAAGGCTGTAAACAAGAAAGATGCTCTGATGTATATTGTGATTGGAATGTTTATTGTCAAATGCATGAAGTAGAAAGTAACAGTCTGATAAATATTTTAAATAGTACTGGGCAGATCCAGAAAAGATACCCATAAAGCTCAAAAGGAGTACTGATGCTCAATCTTTGTTCAATAAGATATACAGTATACAGAGAGAGATCTTGACTAAAATATGTGTGGATTGGCCTCAGTCAATCCTTTTCTTGTTGTCATTTCTGTTTTTCCATTACTCTGTTGTTATTCTGTTTTCTTTTTCTCTGTTCTGAATGTTTGTTATATTATATATTACTGCATCCCATTTCTATTTCACTGTTTTCATGTTTCTGCAAATTGTAAGGCTGCAAGAATGGCTAGGTGAATTGGGAGCCCTATGAATCTAATGAATAAATAAATATTACCATGCACATTTAAACGTGAAGGCCAGTTTAGCCTGATATCCATATATTCAGCAAAGAGGCTGTGCATGGACAGTTCTTTCTGCATAAGGTCACTTGATGTGAGGGGAATAGTTATACAATGGAGTTCCTAACCAAGTGGAAAATCCATGTTGGACATGAAGTGAACATGAATAGGCCTGATGTTATGTACCAGTGCTGAAACATTGACTTGCTTTGAAAATAACAATTTTACAGTTTGGAACAACTCTGTAAAAATTTGAGCTTCATCTATCTCCATCAAAAAGGAATTGCAGTAATAATTGCAGAAATAAACCAAGTTTAAGATAGCATTTACAGTGATAGATAGTGTCTCGTAAATTCAAATTAGTGGGTGTGCATCCCAGTGGTGGGTTTCCATTTTTTTTGTATCGGTTCGCTTGTGCATGCGCACGATGCTTCTGCGCATGAACAGAAGAGTCCAGGTGGCTGGGCGGAGCCTCCTGCTGCCACCATGACTGGTTCGCCCGATCCAGGCTAAACCGGGAGCAACCCACCACTGGTGCATCCCCTAGACCAGGATTTAAACACTGCTGCCTTCACGATATCTATCACAGAAAAGCCATAAGATTTCCAGTCACACAAAAAAAAGCAAAGTTCATATTGGCCATCAGAAAATTGACATTATATTTATTAAGGCAAAATTAAGGTATTTTATTTTTTTACAGATTTGTTCTGCAGTTCAACAAAGAGGGACATATTTGTCAATGATTTTCAATGATACATTCAATGGTACTTTCTGAGCACCATGATGTTCAAAATTTGGAATGACATTTGTGTATTTTGTGTTTCAGCAAGCATGATGAAGTGATCTCTCTAATCTTGAGATGGTTGGTCTCGGGTTCCTTGGAAATTACTGAGTATTTTTCATTTTAAAAAAAGATGAATAATGCTACATCAGTTTCCCTCTAGCACAGCTTGCCTACTGATTACAGCAACCTAAAGCCATTCCCTGCAATGCGCATCTGGCAAAAAAAAAGAAAAAGATCAGCCTAAATCCAAGCTTTTTTTTTTCTGTGCTAAAGTTTTGTTCCACAAAAAACAGACTAAAAAAATGGGTGAGATGTGAGAAAAGAATGTTCTAACCTATTTTGAGCTACAGGAGTGCCCAAAGTCAAGATGCAACAAAGTCCCATTTCTTTTAATGTGTGTTATGATGCATGAGTAAGTTGTGTGGTGTATGATATATGTCTGAGTTTTTCTGCAGAGAGAATATTGTCCTGCTACCTGGCTTTTCCACACTTGCTGAACAGTATGACCCTGGGGCCACTTTCAAGTCATGGTGGAGAGCTGGCAAATATTAACAAAAGCCACCAGAATGGCAATGGGGTCGTTTTGTTTTTCCAAAACCCAAATTTGCAACCCTCCAACATCTGGAGAAGCTAACAAAGAAAAGTATGATACCCAGAGACTCATGACTGCATTCTGAATAGAAATTTCATCTGAGAAGCAAATCTTGATGGGAGGATCTGGCAATTTTCACACTACCTTCAAATAGACCTTTGTAAAAAAAAGAAAAGAAAAAAACCCTAACAGCCAGAATAAGCTACTAGTGGCCTGCAAGGTTTTTTTTTTGGGGGGGGGGGGGCAGGGGAGCTCCTTGCCTTATCTCCTCTCAAGATTGCCCTCTCAACTGTGTGATAATGGCAGAGTTTCCCACCAATGTTCAGTGGGAAATCAAATCAAAGAGGTATGTTAAGCCTCCACAAGTTCTGGACAGGCTTACCGTGTTTCTTTTGAGCACTTGGCCTTATTTTCAGACAGGTCTTATTATTTTTGAGGTGCAGGAGGTGGTGAGCGTGGTCACCTCATGGCTGCTGCTGTGTTGCAATATTTTCAGGGAGGGCTTATTTGTGGGGGAGGACTTATTTTAGCTCAAAAGCCCGATTGGGCTTATTATCCAGGGAGGTCTTATTTTCAGGGAAACAGGGTATCTTAAAAAAGAAAAAATGTGGGAAATGTGGGTCAATTTCCATCTTGTCCCCTCTGGTGATGCAATTACTTCGTCGCCCTGCTCTTTTTGGTTCTTGGTGCCAGAAAATAATTTTAAATAATAATAATAAGGTAGCTGCAAAATTGGGGTCAGGAACTCTCAATCCCTGATGTTAGCTCAAGCATTGCCTAATAAATCTACCATAATAGTTGGCTAGCAAGGGTGCCAATCATCCTAACTCTAAATTTCCTCCTTCCCCGGCTTAAATTTATATATGGTTTTTCTCTTGCAGGCGGCTGTGAAACAATGCTACAAATAATTTTCATTTCTGCTTTATTTTCCTCTTTTGGCTTTAATTATTTCAATACTGGCATCTCACCCTACATTGGTAGCTAGGGCCAAGACTCTGACCTGGCACTAAAAACAAATTCCAAAATGTCATATCTTTTCTCATTACTTGGGATGGCACTGAGAAAATATTGATATGCTACAACAGTTGCACTCTTAGACTTTTGCAGTCTTTGGACCTTCAGGCCAGAGTACATAGTATAGTCCAAAAGTTTGCTATGGTATTTTACTTGACCTAGGAGAGAGGAGAAGGATCAGCCTAAGCCACATAAGCCTTCCTCACTGCAAACAGTTGAACTTTGGGTGACAAGATCAAGCCTAACCAACACTAAGAAGCTACCGAGCAGCATCTCATACACAATGAAAACATTCTACTGTTCCATCTAATAATATTACATTAAAATACATACCTGACTGAATTATCTCGTGATCGACGCAGCCATTTTGCTACCATCTGCTCTATCCTGCGTGCTTTGCGTGTTTCTAGATCTTCCATTTACCTATGGCAGAGGGAATTTTTTTTAAAAAATGTATTTATTTACTACATTTATTGAGCTATTTAACCAACTCCCAGCAAACATTCTCCTCCTTCTCCTAGGAGCCCTCCAATTTATATGGCTGGATTGGAGTCTCTTCAAACACTCACATTTAAATTATTTAGAAAAGCACACCCAAAATGCTATTAAAGAACATTCAGTAATTTATTAGACATAACAGTGTAATAACAGAGTCATATAGAAAAAAGTCCTCTGAAATTAACTTTCTCAGATAACTTTGCAGACTAAATATGTATGTTTTTCTTACATATAGATGAAATTTCTATTAATTTATTTAAAATATTTGTATTAATCTCATCAATGTGTCTTTTCCTAAACACAATTCAGATCTCTTACACTGTATGAATCTTTGTAATTAGTTTAGATAATACAGATAAGAAGCTTCAAAATATGTTTAAAGTGTTTAAAATATGGGTGTAAGAGAAGAACTGAGGAAGGGATACAAATCTTTTTCTAAGAAATATCTCAGCTTAAAGAACCATTATATCTACAAAACATGGGAACTGAACTGCCGTCTTCATATCAACCACCCCATATCTGGTACCAACTTCAACTTCAACTTTCATAAATTTTCAGCTATCATGACATCTGCACAAAAACACCTGAAAAGTCACCATCAAACAAGGAAGACCCTTCATTGGAGAAAATGAATGGATTTACAAGGAACATGGAAACCATCTGAAATTGGGTTTGGCTATACGATTTATTAATTCAATCTTACTTACTCATTCAGACTAGCAAAACCTCTTCAGAGTATCAGGTGGAAAATCATCCCAAGCTCTAATTTGATCAGGGAACTGAAAACACACAGTGTGTGCTTTGCTATTGATTGGTGTTCCATAATTCTCTCGGCAGGAGCAATGCTTTGAAAAAAGTTTCTGGGATTATTATACACTCTTTTTCTCTAGCACACTACTTGCATATTAATATTTATCAGCTAGATATCTTTTGGTTCAGATCTCACTTCAGTGTGATTCCATTGCCTGATCTTGAGGTCTAGACAGGTGACATTCACTTGTAGTTTTGTTAAACCCCTGTACAAATAGGTAGGAACATCCTGGAGTCAAATACTTCCTATTACTCAGAGATTCCTTTTAATATAAAACTAATTAATACAAAGTGAACTGGATGGCATAATCTTTGTTCTGTTTGTTTACAGAAGAACAGATCTTCTGTAAAGATTTACAGAAATCTTTAAAAGTGAGATAATGCATTTAGAGAGAGCCTGTTCGACTTAGTGGGTGAGGTGCCGGACAAGCAGTGGGGATATCTATGGGTTTTCCCCCCCTTCTCTTGGCCTGTTGTATGACTTGGGGTCAGTTACTCTCTCTCAGCCATATGAAGAAGGCAATTGTAAAGCACTTCCAAAAATACAGCATTTGTCAAGAAAATGACTTGTCTATTAGTTACTGGGAGTTGTGATTTATTCCCTCATCTCCAATAGGTATCACTATATAGTAGGTGCATCAGTACAGAGATTACTGATGAGATAGATGGGAATATTCTTTGTTTAATTGAGAATTTCAGGTTAAAGACAGTACAGGTCTTTTTAACTCATTATCTTTTCTATGCCATTTTCAGATTCATTTGTTTAAGGTTTATTCATTTGTTTAAGGTTTATTACTATTACTATTCTCCAAGGCACCTGGGGGCAGGACAAGAAGCAACGGGTGGAAACTAATCAAGGAGAGAAGCAACTTAGAACTGAGGAGGAATTTCCTGACAGTAAGAACAATTAACCTCTGGAACAGCTTGCCTCCAGAAGTTGTGAATGCCCCAACCCTGGAAGTCTTTAAGAAGATGTTGGATAGCCATTTGTCTGAAATGGTATAAGGTTCCTGCCCACGCAGGGGGTTGGACTAGAAGACCTACAAGGTCCCTTCCAACTCTGCTATTGTATTATTGTATTAATATATCTACAGAAAGCCAGTTTGGTGTTGTGGGGTAAGGAATCAGGGTAGAAACCAGGAGACTGTAAGTTCTAGTACTGCCATGCTCACAAAGCCAGCCGGGTAGCCTTCAGTTAGTCATTTCCTCTCAGCCATAGGAAGCAGGCAATGGCAAGACACTTTGGAAAAGAATATTATTATTAAATTATAATTATAAGTTATAATTGGTCACTACATCCCATGATGCAATCCTTAGTAGTGAAGTGCAGTACCTTGCAACCATGCAGTAACCCAGAGAACATCAATAATGTCAGGCAATAGCAAAGAAACACCAAACATACACCCACACACATACACACACCCCTCTTTAAAAAGCCATTTTGGTATAGCGGTTAAGGCACCAGGGATAGAAAGTAGGAGACCGTGACTTCTATTCCTGCCTTAAGCACAAAACAGCCGGGTGACCTTATATATATATATAGAAATACAGCTATTTAATATTAAATTTCTACCTTGTGGGTTGAGGATACATTTGTACCTAATCAATAATTTCTATATTATACGTATTGAAAATGCAAACGCCACAGCTCTTCTACCCATTTCAGTTCACATTTTATGGAGGAAGGTAGACTTCTAAGCACTTTGAAATTCCATCAGTTCCCCAAATTGTAATGAATGCACTAGAAAGAATACCAATCCAGAAGGTTTACCGCAATGAAGACATTATTTTCAATAGAGATTAGGCATTTTATGGAGCCAGCCTATGTATTCCACTGAAATAATAAAAAGCAGAACTGTTCTAAATCAGTGTTGCACCAGACTGCTAAAAGCTGCTGTCTAGCATCCTTTGACAATAACTCTTCTAAGAATAGTTGGATCTCATCTAGGAGTCTCAACCCTTGAGTTTTAGGCTTCAACCCTCAGATCGGTCATGGCATCACATCTGAAATGAAGCTAGGCACACCTGTTCCTTCTCCACCTGGAAGAAGGTGGCTTTCTGAGTTTCACATATATGCTACAACCCAGCCCTTTTAAGTTCCAATCAAGTTCATTTGTAGCTCCAAGCAAAGAGTTTTAAAAGTACTAATTGGATATTTGTACAGAAGTTTCATGAAAGTTTAGCAAAGAAGAGGAACACGGTGGCAAATGATTGTGGGACAAAATGTTCTCCTTCTCCATAAATATTATATACACGGAATCTTTTTTTCAGGAAGAGGTGAATACACTCTTTCTAGGATGCTTTGCAAAAGTGAAAAAATGCATATCTCTCTGTTTCTGTCTCCATCTCTCCCTCTCCCCTCCCCCAATCCAGGGCATAATGGAATGGAGACAACTCAAGTGTTGCTTTGGAAACTCTAATTAGAAAAGTTGGCAGAATGGAGGATAGTTTAAAAAGGCTAGTCATGACCTTGCCAAAAAACAGCTGTCATTAAGCAAGCAGAAAAGACAACAATCAAGTCTGATTCACAGAGCTAAGTTCATCAAGATATTATTTTCTAAAAAACCCTTGAAATAAATGGGTGTTTAACCATATTCTCACTCAACAAGTCATCAGGAACCAAGGTGGATGCCTGACCCAGATTAACTCCACTGACAGAATAGTGGAAATGCCTCTAAAACAATCTCTATATAATTAGGGGTTCTACAGACATGTGAAACTACAGCTCCCGTAATTCTCCTGCCAGTTCTCCCTTCTTCAAATCATATTTCTAATGACTGATATTATTTAATAGAAATCCTGATCTTGATCCTATCACCATTTGGAACAAGAATAGTAAATGTGATGGGCAGGGTCTTTCAATGAAATACATTGGTATCTATGTGGGTTCTGTTTGAAGCTATCATTTCAATGGAATCATTGAAAAAATACCAATCCAAATAAGATTACTGAGATAAATTAAATTATGCAAAAGGGATCATCTATTTTATGGAACAGATTAGCTTCTATCCATTATTGTACAGTCAAATGAATTATACATCTTTTTTTTTTAAATGACAATTCAGTTCAGTTATGCATTGCCACTCTGGTGTTTTAACGACTCTGAGCTGACTTTAGTAATTAACTCCAACTCCCGGTTAGAATATTGCTTTATTTCATCAGTGAAATGTATTTGTTTACAGTGACAGTTCATCACACCAATTTAGAAGGGAAGAAGAATCACGATGAAGATCATAAATCATATGAACATAACCATTAGTATGACTATAATTACTGAAACCAAGGATACTGTTGCTGAGCACAGGACGCTGGTGAGATATCCCCAAGGCATTTTATACTGAATGGAAATTCAGGGCATGGAGCGACCATATCAATGTTCTTATTTCTAAGTTTCTCAGTGGCAGCAAGAACTCAGACCATGAGGCAATGGAAGAACTGTGCAAATCAAAGTCGAAAAATCCCAGCAGCCATAATTGATTTAAGCCAGGGGTCTCTTTTAAGACTGGTGGACTTCAACTCCCAGAGTTGAAGTCCAACTCTATGGACTATGCTGGCTGGGGAATTCTGGGAGTTGAAGTCCACCAGTCTTAAAAGAGCCGACTTTGCAGACCCCTGATTTAAGTGACTTGCACTAACCCTTTTTGGTCATTCCTATTCTGATGTAACCTAACAGATGGGAAAGAAAACCAGATTGAACTTGTCACTTGTGACAATGAAATCAGACTGCCTGTTGGCTGCAGCCGACACACTACACCTGATCCAGTAATATGTGAATCACTCAATATTAGTAGTTAGGGAGAAGACACCTGGTCTTCCTGTTTGGACACCGTAACAGCAGGCTGCTTGTTTTTGCTGTGATGTTACAACCAATATATTTCTGTGATTGATGGTTTCATGAGACATCGAACCCACTGCATTCTAACTCGCGTTTTATTTTGTGATAAATTAACCCACTTTGCCTTTCAACCAAAGCAAGTGCTCAAGGCCATTAATAATAATATTATTTTTTTCCTATACATACACAAAAACATTGAAACCCACTAAATTTAATGGCTGAGCTAGATTATCTATCAGTGAGAAACAGCAGCAGTGAAGGCAGCCTTTGAGTAAGTTAGGGATTAATAATGCACAACAGAAAACTTACCCAAGGCTCGGAAGGAATATGTTCAAGACTATTTGGTAGTCTAACAGGCAAAACTTTCAAAACAAAGGTTCAAGCAAAAGAACGTTGAACACAGGCCTAATTCAACTAGAGTTTTCTCCCACAGAGTGATTAGATTATCATCTGTGTTTTGCCTCTACTTCTATTGCTGACGCTCTCCCACATGCTTCACCCAAACATTACACAGGTTACCCATGAGATATTTGTCTTCAGAACCATGGAGAAGTTGCTCTTTCATGCACAGATTTATATCTGCCTTTAGGCTTAATGACATTAGGATGGCAGGATTCTGGCAGAAAGGTAGGATGGCAGAAAGGTAAAAGAGACTATTGGGAGTTAAGCATTCTGTCCACGCAATCTTTTCTTGGTACGGTGTAGTATACATAATTTATCCATGCCTTCTTGGGGGTTGTTTTTCAACTTCTGCATCTTACTTGGCCTTATGGCATTTTTTGATGTTCTCTCAAAAGGAAGGAATCCAGAGCTGGTCTTGGGGAGATATGAGTGAGCCGTTAAGGAGGGATTTGGAAAAGAGATTTTCCTATCCTGAGACAGAAGAAAGTATGAGTAAGAGATTCAAAACAAGCCTGTCTTGATTTGGTTCACCATAAGATGGGACCAAGAAAAACTTGAACAGGATTCAAGATTTTGAGATTCCACCTGACTACATAAACAACATTCTTTGAATCTCTGCTGTGCCAATCACTTGACTTGGAAGGACCAAATCACTTGATTTGGAAGGACCAAACTTCCTGCTAACTTCCAAGCACTGTCAGGGACAGCTGGATGCTGATATGTTGGGTAAAATCCCAAAGAAAGAACCAGAGTCGAAGCAGAACCCATTTAATGGATGCTCAGAGTGAAATAATAGTGAATGTCCTTTCCACACTTCTCTAGTGTTGCTGAACAATTCTATTTTGGCTAGAGATTAATACCCCTTAAGTGGCTGCTTATCAGCTGTTTTCAAGGAGCATATAATGCCTCTCTTCCCAGACTGGTTGCCGTAAAGCTGTGATAAGGAGGCCACACTTCTATTAATGGCATATATGTGAAGGGACCAGCTTTTTCCTGGGAGAAGTCCCAGGGAAGATTGGCACCAGTGGCACATTTCAAATCTAGAGCAAGGCACCAGAGTTCAGCTTCTACAACATGCAAAAAGCACATAATGCAGTTGAATAAGTAAGTACAGGATGTTAAGCTCTTGGGAGTATTTATTCCAAGCCTGTCAATCACAGAAGCTGATCTGTACACTCCTATTTCCCTCCGTGTCTGTAGAAAATGATGAGTAGCGACAGGCAGAGAAATTATCCTGTACTTTATTCTAGTGCTTATTTCAGTTTGATTAATGACAATCTGTGGTGGAATTTTGAGGAGACAATTGGAATGAAATCCTCATTGCTGGAGTGTGATATTCTTATACCTATTTAATTGTAAAGTGTACCGATGTTGTGTATCTCCTATCATTCATCCTACAATTATCTCTCCTGGAGTCTGCAACCTTCTGATCTTTCCTTATTCAGTTAAATCCCAATTTAGGCAAGGGAGAGGCAACTTTTATTGCTGTTTTATCATTGAGGAACTCTTAATAAATTTGTCCAAGAATTTTTTGCTCTTCACAAGAAATGCAGGAAAGGATCCACACAATTTCTCTGTCTGCAAATTGGGGGGAAAGTTTGAATAGGCAATTTGAGCAGGGAGAGGACTCAAAAAAAAACAACACAACACTGGAGGAAAATGATGACGTTGTATCTTAGTTCCAGATTTCAGCGTTTTCAGATCAACTTCCAGAAGCCTCAGGAGTTTCAAACTTGGCTGAAGATTTCATTTCCATGTTTATATTGCAGAGACTACTGCATGATACCTAGAGAAGTGGGGGGGGGGGAGCAGAAAGAAGGGGGAGGGGAAGGAGGCAAGCTAGGAAGGGTCCTTATCTACATCTTGAAATTAAAGTCCTTCTAGCTGCATATTTATTAGATAGGCAAAGCCAGTCTTCCTATGGAATCTGTTTGAACTTTAGGGTGGCATGGAAAACAACTCAAACACACAACAAACACTTTTTATGTGCTCTTTTCCCCCTTCTCTTTGACAATGCATGAATCTCCATCCCTATTATCTTTTGTGCTTTGCTCCTTTTTTATTTAACCATCTGGCAGACGGTACAGGATAATAAAAAACAAGGACAAACAGGCTGAAAAACAGCTTCTATCCCAGGGCAGTAACTACGGTATATTGAATTCTACTGTATAGCGCAATACTAATGCAATACCAGGTTTCAATTCAATGTGAAGGATGTGTGTTTGTGGTTTATTTTTATAGTTATAATATACACGGAAGATGGCATTTAATTTTGTTATACGAGGTGCAATGACAATAAAGTAAACTTAACTTTTATCCTTTTTGTTATTAATTAAAAAGCAGCAAAAGGCAAATAACCGCATGCATTCACCATATGAATGCAAACAATACCCTTCAAAAAAAGCAGCTGCAGAACCTTTTGGAAAGAAGTAAGAGAGAAAGAGGAGGGGAGTGAATGACTCTGTAGAAACTTCTGTCTTAGGGGAGGAGATTACTTGTATGACCTTATCGGCATTAAGTATGACAGCTGACCCGTTTTCTAGGCTTTCTTCAGGTTTTTGGACTGGACATTTCACAATCTCAAAACAGCAGGCTTGGCTAGCCAATGTTATGGCAGAGAATTCCTGGAGGCACAGGGCAAGGGGGTTGGATTAGATGATCTTCAAGATCCCTTTCCAGCCCACCCCTTATGTTTGATGATATTGTACAGAATACAAGGACACATTTCTAGCACTATAATTTTTCTAACTGCCCAGAAGGCTTTCTGTTAGTCTGGCTTCCCTTTGTATTATGGGAGTCAAGTTGGTACATTTCTAAACAAAACAAAAAAACAACGCCTGGAGTGTTTGTATGTCTTCCACTTTGGTTATATATCTATGGAATGAATATCTGATATTTATTTGTGTATTTGTGTTATCATCTTCAAAGCGCTCCATGGCTCGGGACCTAGCTATCTGCGAGATCGGATCCTGCCCCATACATCCTCACGACCGATTCGCTCCCACAGAGAGGGACTTCTCCGGGTGCCGTCCACTAGACTTTGTCAGCGGGCGACGCCCAGGGGAAGGGCTCTCTCTGTGGCGGGCCCGGCCCTCTGGAACGACCTTCCCCCTGATATTAGAACGACCACTGACCTCCGCTCCTTCCGTGCAAAATTGAAGACCTATTTCTTTCGACTGGCCGGCCTTGAATAGTTCTCTCTGTCTATTGTTTCCAAATATTTTAATGGGTTCTTAATCTTAATTATTTTTAGCACGGGTAATACTGTTTAATTTTATTTTAAAGTATGTATTTTGTATTTATTGTATATTGTTTTTAGCTTTTCCTGTGCACCGCCCCGGGTCCCTGTGGGGAGAGGGTGCGGTTAATAAATTTGAATTTGGATTTGGATTTATTTATGCGAAGCCTCAATGGCTAAGATGATCAGCTTGTCAATCAGAAAGGTCGGCAGTTTGGCAATTCGAATCCCTAGTGCCGCATAATGGAGTGAGCTCCCGTTACTTGTCCCAGCTTCTGCTAATCTAGCAGTCCAAAACCATGTAAAAATGCAAGTAGAAAAATAGGAACCGCCTTTGGTGGGAAGGTAACAGTGTTCTGTGTGCCTTCGATGTTTAGTGATGCTGGCCACATGGCCACGGAGATGCCTTTGGACAGCCCTGGCTCTTTGGCTTTGAAATATATGTTTTCGTAGATTTTAATGGGTGTAGGTATGCTGGTCTTGTTGTATTTGGGTCTTTTCCCATGTAAGATTGAGATTGTCTTTGCAAAGTTTCGGTGAGGTCTCACCTGCCATCTGTGGCTTCGGAACTGCCGTCTTTCTATAAATCTTGGTGGGGGGTGGGTGGAGTGCTGGCTTTGTTGCTGTGAATGGGTTGATCGGCTGTGTAGTTGTATCATGATTGGTAGATTGGTGCTGATTGGTGCTATCTGAGTGTACATTGTTCTTTTGTATTGTAACGGCCTGGGTAGTGGGTGGGGCTCATCTGTTGGCCAGTGCTGGTTTCCAGATGTCTGGTAGGCAGGAGGTATTGTCATGTTTGTTCATGTTGTGGGGGGGTTTCTCTATTTTGATGGCTTCCCTGATTATTCTCTTGTTGAGCTGTTCAGTTTTGGAGATTAATTTGGTTCCTTCAAAATCAATTTCATGTGCTGTAGGGCCATGGGCTGAGTTTTGCAACAAACTCTTGGAAATAAATGTACGATCACACTGAGTGAATCTGGGAGCAAGATGCTGTTGCATAATTTCTCATTGTCTGTTAGGTGCCCTTTCGCTCCTGTTTAACTGGGAGGTCTAAAAACAAGCATCTATTACAAAAATATTATAAGGCTGTTACGTGCTTCCCTTGCTATGATTCTTTAACTAGTTAGCTATTAATTTCTTACATTGAACCACTAGCAAGTTGCACAGACAATCAAAGAATTCCACTAAGTGATGGATGGGAATGCTTTGATTTCTTCCAGCACAATGTGTAAAGTTCTTAATGTGCAACGGCTGAAAAAAACACAGGGTTTTTGATTTGGGGATTTTTTTTTTAAAGCAAAGAGAAGAAAGCAAAAGCGACAGCAATGTTGAGCTGGATAGAAGGGCTTGGAGAGTTCAAAAATCTGAATCTGAATTTTGGTGTTTCCAATCACACTGGTGGAGCCAAATGACCATTACGCTTCCTCTTCTCCTTCCCCCCCCCCCCCAATTCTTTTAAAAAATAAAATAACTCAAGGCAGAAAACATATACTCCTTCTGGCTTCTATTTTCCCCACAATAGCACTGACAGTTCAGTGGTGGGTTTTCCAATTTTTTTAGAACCTCTTCTGTAGGTGTGGCCTGCTTTGTGGGAGTGGCTTGCCAGCCATATGACCGGGTGGGAGTGGCTTGCCAGCCATGTGACCGGGTGGGAGTGGCTTGGCAGTCATGTGACTGGGCGGGCATGGCCAATGTGTAAAATGTGGTGAAACTCACTTAACAACGCTCTTACTTAGCAACCAAAATGTTGGCTCAGAAACTCTGGCATTTGAAGCACGCAAGTCTTAAAACTGTCAAGTTACAAGACCCTTGCACCCCTAAAAAAAAAAACCCAGGGGTGTGCAAACTTGACAGCTTTAAGACTTGTGGACTTCAACTCCAAGAATTCCTCCTCTCGCTCTTCATCTTGATGATGTGCGGACGGGTGGGGGGAGGGAGCTGGAACCGGTTCTAAAGGGCACTGTAGATTTGTGGAACCTCTTCTATAGAAGAGGTTAGAACTGGCAGGAACCCACGCCTGTGACAGGTTGAGCCCAATGTTGGGCTGAAACAGAATGACTGGCCCAAGATCACCCAGTTGGATTCCCTATCTAAAACTCATAGTCTTTTGGCTTTTAGACCTACAACCACTTCATCAAACTGGGCTCCTTCCCTTGCCCTCTTCTTCATTCTGATGATCCTTCTTAACAGCTACATGACAGGCAAGAGTAGCACGACTTTTTTTCCATTCTGCACAGTCATATCATCTGAACTTGGTACAAAATTAACAAAATAGAGATAAATTCATCTTTGCCTAATCTCATCAATCAACCCTATTTGGGAGAAATGAGGTAAGGGATAATATTCCAATGTAGAAAACACATCCATATTCTGGTAAAAAGAGAAAATCGCTTCATTCCTTTGAGATGTTTCTGAAGCCAAAGCTAGATTACAGTACACAATCCCAGCAAAGTGCTGAATCAAGTGCATTCTCCTGCGGTGAGAGCTCAGCATTTCAGAGAATATTGATCATTCTATCATAATCTTTCCAAAGCTCTTGTGGTTAAAAGATAGGATAGTTTATGCTTGTTTGTTTTTCTCCCCCAGGATGAAGCTTCTTAAAATGAAGAGAAGCACAATGTTGCTGCAAGAACAGCCGTTCGTAAACTTTTTCCTCAAGCAGGAAGTTTGAATGTCCCAGGTCAACTAGAACAATGAGGTCCAGACTACTTGACAGGATATAAATCGCTATACACCTGGAGGAGGCAGGTATAAAAAGAAAGGGAGAAGGACAACAGCCAAACATTCATCTTCCCAAGAAGAGTTATACAAAAACAAATGCAAGTAATGAAAGAAGAGTTATTGGATCTGGGGTGCATGACAAGGCACAAGTACTATAAAAGTCAAGGTTCCCCTTGCACATATGTGTTAGTCATTCCCAACTCTAGGGGGCGGTGCTTATCTCCATTTCAAAGCCAAAGAGACAGCACTATCCAAAGGCGTCTCCGTGGTCACGTGGCCAGCATCACTAAACGCCAAAAGTGCATGGAATGCTGTTACCTTCCCACTAAAGGTGGTTCCTATTTTTCTACTTGCATTTTTACATGCTTTTGAACTGCTAGGTTGGCAGAAGCTGGGACAAGTAACAGGAGCTCACTCAGTTACGCGGCGCTAGGGATTCGAACCGCCGACTTTTCTAATCAACAAGCTCAGCATCTTAGCCACTGAGCCACCACGTCAAGTACTATATTACAGCATTATATGCCATTCTGCTGCTTTTTGGCAGTTCTTTAGTCTGGCACCTCCTCATCAGATTTAGGTGGAGAGGAAGAAAACAGGCTACTCTTTGCCACCGTGAAAGATGGTTTCCTAGACTTTGTAGACAGAGGGAAGTAAACAATGCTGTGCAAATTGTATGCTTAATCATATAGGACTGCTCCCAGCATGCCTACCTAATTGCTTTTTAGTGGGTCTGAAACCTGTGTAAATAAGCATATCCAATAAATCTTAGTAATCTCCAAAGACATGGTGGGAGCGGTGGAAAAATCAAGTTTGCAATTAAACTGGAGGAGGGAAAAAAGAGGAGGAAACAAATATATTGATTTCAACAATTTGCCAAAACTTACGTGTTTGTTCTTAATGTCAGCTTTAATCCAGCCAAACCATTCATATGTTTTGCATTTTAGGAACTCCCAGTTCAGTTTATAGCTCTGGGCATCACCTGTTGCTGAACAGAGAAGACATCAGTCCATTTGCCTTGTAACCTGTGGCGAAAGATAAGCACCAAGTGAGGATTCAGGCAGGATTTTCCAGTAGTGCATAGTTTTGATGATGATTCCTTCCCTTCATGCTTTATGGACTTAGCTGTTTTTGTAAGGCAGGACAAGAACAGCTATGACAACATAATAAATACCTTCCCATGTAAGCTTCCTGTTTCTAAGTGGCTATTAGCACCTCTAGTCTAGAAGGACCTCTGGAAGTTCATAAGCAGGACATGAGATAGATCTTTCCATCTCCAGAATCTGGTATCTGGAAATCTATCCACTCTGGACCTCAAGACTCCATGTACCAACAATGATGGTCAGTAGTCAGGTGCAAGCAACCAGATCCACATGTTTAGAGTTCAAGCTAACTACTTCATTATATTCTGCCCGTTATACAGGTATCCTCCAGACTGCTTGCCTTCTCTTGGGAACAGTTATGGTCCGGGGTGGGGTGGGGGTGACTGTTAGTCCTGAATCTCTTGCAGTTGCACAATTCAACGCTAATCCCTCACTTGAGTCTTCCTCCCTGCCTGGTGGGCATTTCCCAACAGTAGTCAATGAATGTGTCTGTTAATTTCTTCAAAACCAGTTTAATTATCATCACTCTTGAGGCAGAAAGCAAATTCCTTTAGCTAAGAATGGTGTCCAGTTGATAAGATTCTTCTACTTGGTACCACAACAAGCATAAAAGATGAATCCTTAACACACTTAATTTTATTCCACTTATTCTCACAGTTGTTCTCCACCTCCTATGTCTTTTATTCTCCTTGTTGTAGGGAAATGTTTATATCACTCAATCAAAAGTTATAATGCAGTAGGAGAATCAGATATATCAGGCTTAGTGGAGAACTTTATAACAAGCTATGATCCAAAACTCGGAGAGAAGACCTTAATGGGTTGTTAGAAGGTCTAATCAGTCATTGCTTAATGACAGGTCTAATGTCTAAATCCATAAAATTTTGGCTGACAACCACACTCTCCCTTCCTAATTCACAGTTTAAGAAAAATATGAATAACGACAATACTTTTTTGCATAGAAAGCTGTATTTTAACTCCAAATAAATGGCAATTGTTTTAACAGGCCGAAGATTGCAACACTTATTTTCTACAGCTGAGTCTCAATAGTATTGGAACCACATTTCATGATCATCTTGGTTCTTTCATAAACTGGAAGACCTTTGATGATCTCAACCTCTACTATAATTCCCACCAATAGCTCTGAAGTCCAAAACAAACACCAAGATATTCCAATCGCTACTCTTGTCAAAAAAACAAATCCAGGAAACTTTCCTTTGTCTGCACTAACAGAATGTAAATTTTGGTGTGATACACATCAGTTACCTGCCAAAGCTACTGATTCTCACTGGAAAGATTGCATTTAACTGCTTCAAAATACCTTCAGGGAATAGATGTATGGATATCATAGGTTTTACCATAGATATCCTAAGTTGTAGACAGTGGATTGATGCATTAATTTATCTGCAAAGGTTTATATAGCACTTAGTCCACAAGACTATGGATGGTTCACAAGGCAAAACATGCAATTCAATACCAGCAGAATAAGAAGATAGCAGCTACAGATTAACCATGAACCAGACAACTAAAAATCAATCTCCAAATATCAGAGAAATAAGACTGTTTAAAGACTCAAAGGAAAGCCAATAAGGAGACTACCTGATGCACCTCAGGAGATAAATTGTTTCACAACATCTCGCCAATGAGAAGACTTGCCTTTATGTCCATGCCCCTTTGATCTCTTGTGGTGGCAATCCTAAGCAACCTCTTTTCTTCTGTTGCCCTGCAACCAAGATATGTAGAGATCTGTAAGTAATAATCAGTACTGGGCCTGGAAATTCAACTAATGGCCAACAAATTAACCAGATAATAGGTGTTACATAACACTGGCAATACTCATCTCCAAATATCTTGGTTGCTTCACCTTGCACAAGCTGATCTTTACAGATTATCTTCAAAGACAGAGCATAAATTATTATCATGATGGCTTCATGGTCCAAGTAGGACTTCAACTACTACCAGAGAAATATGTGTAAAGGTCCCTTTGGCCTTGGCTTCCATCCATTGCTCCACCTAGAGCTGTGAGCCCAGAAGAAACCTCAGGCTGTGGACAAGGTGAGAACAATAATCAGTCGAGCATGAGGAATCACTGACATTTCTGAGCAAATAATCTTGTCTTTCTGGGATTCAACCTATGGGCTTATTTTGGCCCATCCAGATCCACAATGTCTTCTCTCTGAGAATTCTCCCATTTTTTATGCACTGCCTAGAGCCTCGTTTGGTGAGATTGGATGGCTATACAAATTTAATTAATAAACAAATACTTCTGATTTGGCCAAGGACAGCAGTGTGCAACTGAGTGTCATCCACATACTGATATCTCATCTAGGTATTTTCACATAATGTTAAATAGAAATGAAGCGAGAATTGAGCTCTGAGGAAGTCCATGTTAGAATAATTGTGGGCTTGACTTGTTCACTTAATAATGACTGAAAACTTCACAGCAACAGGAACAGTACCATAATAAAATGGTGTCCCCATTTCCCAACCCTATCAGCCACCAACCCCCAACCTTTCAGGCACCAGGGGACCAGTTCCATGGAGAGAGGATTTTCCGTGAATTGGAGGGGGGTTATGTGCTGCCTGCATTCCACAGATGGGGCTTTGTTTCAGTGGTGGGTTTCAATTTATTTTACTACCAGTTTGCTTGTGCACGCATGCACATGTGCTCATGCGACACTTCTGTGCATGCACTGAAGCTTCTGGGTGGGTGGGCAGAGCCTCCTAACACTACCACTACTGGTTCGCCTGATCCGGGGTGAACCGGCAGAAACCCACCTCTGCTTTGTTTGTTTGCACCGGGGGTGGGGGGGTGGGGGTGGATCTCTGCTATAGGCAGTTCAGTAAGATACCATGGGCAGTAGTATTAAGATAGTAAGCAGTCTGATAAGACAAAGAGTAGCAGACTCTCAGGTTACCCACCAAGTCAACCAATGCTGTTTCTGTCTCATGCCTGAGTCTGAGTCCAGAGTGGAAGGGATCTAGATAATGGGCTTCACCAATTACTACAGCTGATTCAACATTACTATGTCCAGCACCTTCCTCAAAAAGGGAAGGTTAAATACCTGGCAAAAGTTAGCTTGATCAAGATAGGGTTTTTTCAAGGAACAGCATATCACCATTTCTTCCAACGCTGAAGTACTATGTCTCCTCTCAAAGAAACATTTCACCACCTCTTGAGTCTAGCTACTCATACTCATCCAAAGAAGCCCTGAAGGGCATAGATCTAGCCACATGCGATGGAAATTTTATTACAGAAGATTCTATGCTGTTACTTGGTCTCCACAAGGCTGAATGACGGTGTCACAAGATGTTATCCCAGATCACATTAGACTCCATTTAAAAGGTGTCTGAGGAATATAAGTCACTTTATTTGCAAAGAATCTAGCAAATATGTTACAGAGACCAGCAGAAACATTGTCCTTGACCAGGGGTCTGCAAAGTCGGCTCTTTTAAGACTGGTGGACTTCAACTCCCAGAATTCCCCAGCCAGGCTGGCTGGGGAATTCTGGGAGTTGAAGTCCATCAGTCTTAAAAGAGCCGACTTTGCAGACCCCTGTCCTTGACCATTCCTTCCTGAAATGAACAAGTCATCCTGGCCACTGAGTATAATTATCCTTTTAACTTTCCTGTAGGGTGCATAGTCACTATTTTTCCAAAACCACAACTTTCCCCTTCTTAAACATTCTTGCTGAATCTTAGTTTTGTAAACAAAATGGAGACAACTCTCAGATGAAGTATACTTGTATTTTTAATATAAGATAACCCTTTCTCCTCTCATGATTAAATAATGTTATGAACTGGGGTCTTCCAATTGGTCAAATTCTTAATATATCCCACTTGCTTCTATGGATGGTAAATTTCTGTTTCAAGGTCAAACGCCAGTAAACAAAGCAAAAATAAACAGCCTAGATTTGCTGATTGATCTGGATATCAATCAATCAAAAACTGATCTACTGCTAATTAACTTGGATCAATTTCCTTCCTGTTCTATTTATGCGGACTACTCTGTCAGAGGGAAGATCTGCAAGGAAGGCAGCTCTACAGGGGAATGATCTAGAAAACACAATTGTTTAGATCAGGGGTTCCCAAACTTGGCAACTTTAAGACTTGTGGACTTCAACTCCCAGAATTCTCCAGCCAGCATAGCTGGCTGGAGAATTCTGGGAGTTGAAGTCCACAAGTCTTAAAGTTGCCAAGTTTGGGAACCCCTGGTTTAGATCAACGTTAGGCATACCCCATAGTAGAATCGGGAGGATTGTGATATACAAGCATTGGTCTCCAAGAAAACAAAATCCAATCAAACATAAATTCTAGGATATTGAGTTCCTCAGGTGTATGTGTTCATGAGAAACAGTTGGGGTTTCTCTCAAAGAATTGAAATGCCATTTTCCTGCTGTATCAGGCTCTTGATCTCTCTTCAGAAGCAAATAATCCTTAAAAGCCAGAGCTTGCAAAACAGTTCTAAATGAACAAAAATTCTAAAAGTGCAACTGGCGAGCTTAAAAGCTTTTGTTCGAGTGATGCACTGCCTGCAATAATTACCATCCAGAGGCACATGGTGCTCTTCCATCAACTCTAGGACATGAACTACAAGGGAAAAATCCCATTTGAGCTGATCCCTTGCATTAGCCACACCAGTTGTTCAAAATTCATCATCACATATAGTTTGGAAAGCAACCTGAGGCAACCCAGCTGCAACCAGTAGCTTCCTTGGCTCCCAAAGTCATCTTTCCATTGAAATGCAAAAATGGGGCAAAACATCACAAAACATCAAAGGGTTTGTGACTTTGATAAATCATACACAGTTTTGCTGCAGTGTTTTTCCTTTTCTGAAAATATTTTCCATGTACAAAAACTGGATTTTTTCTCAGAATATAAATTAATCTAGGAATAATATTCATTTTGAGAGACTTCACCTATCTCCAAAGAATGATGACTCCCATCTATGAATATCTGAAGAAACCTCTCTCTATATTTTATTTATATTACACGTTGCTAACTACGTTGTAGTTTTGGTACACCAATACCTAAATATTTAATGGATTCAGTACAGAGGTGGGTTGCCAGTTTTTTCACTACTGGTTCAGGTGTGCTCCCATGCTCGCTTGCACATGATGCTTTGCGCATGTGCAGAAGAGCATCTGGGTGGGTGGGTGGAGCCTCCCGCCACTGCTACTATCAGTTTGGCCTATCCAGGCCGAACTTGCAGCAACCCACCTCTAAGTCACAAAGTCACAAACCCTTCTGTAAGAATACGGAATTGGTATTCATAGAATAGAATAGAATAGAATAGAATAGAATAGAATAGAATAGAATAGAATTCTTTATTGGCCAAGTGTGACTGGACACACAAGGAATTTGTCTTTGGTGCATATGCTCTCAGTGTATATAAAAGAAAAAAAAAGAAAAAAATACATTCATCAAGAATAATAAGACACAACACTTAGTGATAGTCAGAGGTTACTAATAGGTAATCAAATCATACTAGGAAACCAACAGAACAATATAAATTGTAAAAATACGAGCAACATGGTTATAGTCATGAGTGGGAGGAGATGGATAATCATAAGATACAACACTTAATGATAGTCTTAGGTTACTAATGGACGGTTAGTCAATTTTCACCTATCAGAATCAATTTCAATTCAGATTGGCTAACAGAATAGAATAGATGCACCTATCTTTTGTATTAACACGGGAATAATAGTATGAGATTTAGAATAACCAAAAGGATGTTGTCAGAAAATAAAATCAACTATGTTCAACTGAGTTATATACTGCTCTGTAGATCTCTCTGTGTCATCTCATATCACAAGCCAAGAGTTCCGTACAGATATTAAAAAGCAAGGATGGAAGTAGGAAAATAAAGAGAAAATAAGGGTAAGTAAGGAAAAAACATGCCTCTACTTTAGATGCAGGCAACTCACGTAGTATCTTAATTCATATTAAGATATTAACATTTTCAGAAAATACTATTTTTTTGTTTAGAAAATTCTATGGGTTTCTTCAATTCCTAGGATATCTTTATCGAAAATGCAACTATCAGTTAATGAAGGAGGCTTTGGTTTTCTGAATCTGGAGTTACATTATCATGTTTCCTATTGTCAGCAAGCTGATCTGAATGCAGTCTGTAATGATTAGAACAAGAGTGCTTTAATTAATTAATGTAAAGTTTGGGATGAAGCAACCGTGTTTCTCCTTTCCCCCCGCCACCCATGTTTCCTCTCCTTCTATAAATATCTAATAAACACGTTTTCTTTCAGAACATTATAAAACACCACAGATTTAATTCCTGGCAGTGGGCTGCAGTTTAAAACTCTATCACAATATTTTCCTAGCAATATCAATAGCACTTAGACTTATATACCGCTTCATAGTGCTTTACAGCCCTCTCTAAGTGGTTTATAGAGTCCGTCTATTGCCCCCAACAACCTGGTCCTCATTTTACTGGCCTCAGAGTCAACCTTGAGCCCGTGAGAATCAAACTGCTGGCAGTTGGTAAAATTAGCCTGCAATACAGCATTCTAGCCACTGCGCCACCATGGTTGTTTCTCTTAATTTTTGCTTTTTCACATTAACAGTATTTTAGTAGACAAGATGCTTAATCTAGGGCCTTTTATTTAAACATTGCATGCATATATTACTTGCTTGCAGGGGAAAACAGTATACCAACTAATTTTTAAAAGATCCCAAGTTTTGAAGGGACTCATAATAGAAAGGCTGCCCACAACTGCCCATTGGGACTTACATTGACAGGCTGTAAGAGCAAACAGAAATGTCACCTTCTTTTCTCCATTTCTCTGAAATGGAGGCTCTGGGCACAATCCTTCTTAATATTGCATTAATTCAATCTCATCAAAGGCAAATGGCTCTAATTTTCAAATTCTCCCCTTCTAAATCGTTATCGTATTAGTGGTAAGCCTATAAGAGGTGGCCTTCAAAGAATAATAATAATAATAAATAATAATAAATTTAATTTGTTGACCGCTCCCTCTCCCCGAAGGGACTCGGAGCGGTGCAGGGCAAATAAAACAATAAATATACACACATAATAAAAACAGATTAAATGATATCCCTGCGCTAAAAATTCCCAGTTAAAGATTATTAAAATCCCCATCTAAAATTATTAACAACCCCATAGAAGGGAGACTACCCTAGGCCGGCCAAGCAGAACAGATATGTTTTTAGTTTTAGACGGAAGGAGCGGAGGTCCGTGGTTGTTCTAATGTCGGGGGGAAGGTCGTTCCAGAGGGCTGAAGTATCTCTTCTCAACTGAAGACACACAAAAAAATCGAAAAACTTTCCCCCTGTATTCTGACTTATTCATGCTAACAAGAAGACGGATGCCCTTGTCTTGCCCAAGAGCTGCACGTCAAATTTCTGGCATCTACAGATTTTATACAACGTTCTCCTACTATATGCATCTTCCAAGTAATACTTAGTAAATCTAACATGTAAATCAAGAATCATCTAGACTGGTAATTTTCATAGGCTGCGAGGCTGCTTTATACAGAGATATCCTCTGTGGCAAATCCTGGGCACATTTGATTGTGCAATATGAATCCCAATGCATTTAAAACAACTCCAGCCTGAACATGACTATAATATGTTGCAAAATCCGAAAGTGTTCGTTGATTGTTCTACACAACAAATTACTGCTAGTTCAAAGCTAGTTCTGCCCAGCAGATTTGAGAAAACTGACTCCAACTGCTGAAGGAAACACTAGATTGATGGCACTCAGTACCGCAGAAAAAAGGTCAGGAGTGAGATTTACAAGAGTTTGATCAGAAGTTGCTTCTCTTGCCGGGGACAAGATCAGCAAAGTACCAGGCTTGCTTGCTTGCTTGCTTCTTCCCTCCTTCCCTTCTAGACCCAGATGGAATAGTTATTTTTCCCCCCATAGTACTCTGCACTATTTTGGACTTGAAGGGAAAAAAGTGCTTTGGGTTACCTGGGGGCAGGTGTAGCACTGGTCAGCAATTCTTTCAACTGCATGCATCTTTTTCTGGGCTTGTGTAGTAGCTAGTCAAACTACCTTGGGAAAACAGGCAGTATACATGTGCTGTACAGCCAAATTGAAAATGCCCATTTTGGCAAGACTCTGGTCCTCAAATTATAAATGTTTTCTGAAACAACCCAGGTCATGCTCTTTCCCATGTACTGTAGGTAAATTCTTGTTGCAAAAATGTTCCTCTGGTTTTAGCAGAACATCTAAGTTAGCTGTACCTGTGCAGAAGTGAAACTTGGAAAGTGTCTTAAGAACAAAACCAGGCCAACCTTTGAAGAGCAGGAGAGGTGATGATTTGTTAATACTGGCAAGGAGCCTCTTTTGTGTGTGAGGCATTGTGCCAGTCGTAGTTTTCCAAAATGCAACTAGCACTCATTAAGCAAACAGCCTGACAGTGAAACACAATGTCCACAGCGTTTAGAACAGGAACAGAAGGTAAATATCTTGAAACTCTGAGCGATGGAGGAGGCACTAAGAAAGTTGTACGTTCTTCATGACCAAAAGGCGTGACTATTGCAGGCTGAAGTTCCTCCTGGTCTTGTTTGCTACTGTTTAGTCCTTATGTTTGTTTGTTTGATAAACAAATTATTTATATAATTATAATTATCAGATAATTATTCCTTTACAGATCTGAGGTGATTTTTCAACATTTAATCCTTTTTCATTTATTGATACCTTGGGGAAAGCAGATATGAGGGACCCTCCTGCTTCCCATAATCAAACTGAAGGCCTCACCCATTTTATCAACACTTTCTGATGAGTTTCAACCTCCAGAGTCCAGGTTTGATTTTCTCACAAATAAAATGAAGAGCACCTCCATCTTGAAACACACTGGACATTGCAATACACAAAAGTCCCCATTACCTGAAATGTCCCTTATCAAAGTGGTCAGGGAGAATAGTTTTTTTTTAAAGAGAGGATAATTGTAAAAACATGAAGTGAATGTTCCAGGAATCAAACAATGATAGCTATATGATGGCTATTGTACAGGGATGTCCAAACTTGGGAACTTTAAGACTTGTGGACTTCAACTCCCAGAATTCAGCTATGCTGGCTGGGGAATTCTGGGAGTTGAAGTCCACAAGTCTTAAAGTTCCCAAGTTTGGACATCACTGCTATAGTAACACCCATATAAATCTTTCTATTAATGATTATTTACAAACATTTATACATTTTCTGAACTGGGGCAAGCTTTAGAATGCTTTTAAAGCATAATTCCACAGATTTTTATGAATGGCTAAGTAGCAGAGTAAAAGGCTGTTATCATTGCAGAAATCTATTGACTACTGCCTATGCATAAGGAACTTTATAAGATGTGGGCGAACAACCAAAATATGTAAGCCCTATAAATGAATGTGGGTCACTTAAATACAAATAGTGGGGAATGCTCAGCTAAAGTAAAACATAAGGAATAAGGGAAGATGCCTGGTTAACCTACCTCTTAAGCAGTTAACTGCATGGTAAATAAGCTATTTATATTTTATTTTTCTCCCACCTCATTTTTATTAACTTTATGCAATCAAGTCTCCTCCTGCTTTCCAGATGCAGTTTTAAAATGTCAAGACATTGTTGTTATATACAGTTCTTTTTCTTTTTAAAGGAAGAATTCAGTTTAAGTTTCAGTGTAAGAGATGAAGATTAAGAGATGAAGAAATTTTGATGCTGGGGATCCCAACACTACTGGTCTGATGAGTATTCCTATAATTTGGAGATTAGGTTATAGGAATGATCAGAAAAAGACTAAATTGAAGAGGATTATCCTCATAAACTTTGCAGGATCCAATCTGGGTCGGTCACTCCAGCATGAGTCCTAAAACCCGGAAGACAAAACCTCTGTCCCAGTGACTGTGCCAGATTGGATCCTGCAACATTATACTAAGACATATACAGTATATTTGCCTTCATTCATCATAAAGTTTCCCCGCTGCTGATGTGAAAACTTCTCACCCATCCATCAGCTGGCAGAAAACTATATCACCACAACCTTAAATCTCCCTGCTACCCAGAGGTGGTATTCAGCCTGGTTCAACTGGTTCTGACCAGTTCTGGTGAACCGCTAGCAGAAATTTTGAGTAGTTTGGAGAACCAGCAAATACCACCTCTGGCTGGCCCTGGCCCTGATCTATTCGCTGCCTCCCGAGTCCCAGCTGATTGGCTGGGTCTTCTTTTGTTGCCCTGCACAGGAGAACAGAGCTGGAAAGCAGGTTAGGGTTAGGGAATGGGGATTTTGTAGTAATCTTCCCCCAGGAGTAGGGAGGGAATGGGGATTTTGCAGTATCCTTCCCCTGGAATGGGTGAGAATGGAGATTTTGCAGTATCCTTCTCAGGAGAGAGGAAGGAATGGGGATTTTGCAGTATCCTTCCCCTAGAGTGGGGTGGGAATGGAGATTTTGCAGTATCCTTCCCCCAGGAGTGGGGAGGGCACGGAGATTTTGCAGTATCCTTCCCCTGCCATGCCCACCAAGCCATCCCCACCAAACCACGCCTACAGAACCTGTAGAAAATGTTTTGAATCCCACCACTGCTGCAATCCATCTAGCTCTTGTTTCCTCTGATCCATGCATCATATGACTTCTTTCCAAAGTAATAAGTCACAAAGCCTAACACATTTGTACACTTTGAGGCTGCCTTGGATAGTGTCAAGAAAAGAAAGCTTGTACACCAGAATAACTAACAATAACCTAAGCTGTTTTGCTCCCAGGATAGGCTGAGATGAAGGCACCGACATGGTAAAAGATTATTGCCAAGATATGCTTATGCTGTGGTTAGATTTAAGCAGGGAAAGTTTAGCAACATACTGCAGATTACAGGGATGCTGACTTTGGCCTAGACAACCCAGTTATGAGTTTTACTGGGTTGTAATGTGTCTGTAGCTAGTCTTCAGTATTTGAGTTCTTGCAACTGATGCATATGCTGTTGTTATCACACAAGTGACCACTTGCCTACCAAGGCAGCACAGGGGATGGCAGTACCATTTAACAGCAATTCTTTGGACCCATTCGATCTTCATTCAAGATCTGTGATCTTTCCATGGATGGCTTCTGAACCAAGATATTTCCATTGTGCAACTATCTTGCAGATGATCCTGTCTTCCATTTATGACCTTTGTTTGCTATCATTTTGTTGTTAAGAAGAAACAAAACCATTAAGGAGGGGAAAGTGGAATTGTTGTATGGTTATCGTTTTGCTTGGTAATGTTAAAAAACCTGCCTGAAAGCAACCTATAACTACCAGCTGTGATGGGAAAGTATTTTAGCATAACTCATGCAGCTATGTTCATTTCATAGGGTCATAGAATCTCCTATCCTACTACCATCTCTTTTCAAACTGTGCCTTCCTCTTACCTTCTAAATTGAGCTATTAACTATTCCCTTTTTAATGAACAATGTGGTCCTTCTTGCCTTAATTCTTCGGTACAGTGTATTGATTTTTCATTTCTTCTTCCTCAAGTGCTTTCTACATCTTCATCCAAGAAAAACAAGCTTTCTGGAACAACAACTTTTTCTCCAAGTACAGTCTTTGGTAGTTACAAATCTCCTTAATAGGATTAGAATCTGTATTTTTGCGTCAGTTACTTATCTAATCATTATTATTTTTTTCTGCCTTGGCCTAAATGTGGTTACGTATTTTGGTACCCAAGAACAATTCACTTTTATGAAATTTGGAAGCAACAAGTGGTAGGAGAAGTTCCTTTTGAAAACTTTGTTTCCAAACAAAGTGCAAGATGGGACCAGGTTCCCCTTGGCCAAGCTATGGTTCCGCATAGGACAAGAAGGAAGTGTCATACTAGAGAAGCAGGAACCTCTGCATTATTATGTTAATTATGGGTAATTGATGGTGCCTCATCATAGTAGAATGTCATTTAGCCCAACAACTTTGCAATCCAGGAACTTCTGATATAATACAGCTCTCTGCCCTGGCAATATTACATCTGTCTTCCGGCAATATTACATTTCTCCTCTTGAGAGCTCTACTGATGTAATATTTTAGTAACTAAAGCAAAGCAACTTCAGATTCAATCTGCATAAGAGAAAGAATGACTATAGTGGCTCTCAGTGGGAGGTTATTAGAGAAACTAGTTGAAAGCCTTTTATTTATATTATATGCAAAGTCTGAGACTTCCCCATTCCCTTCAGCTGCCACAAGAAGATTCTGGGCAGTGCCAAAAAATGGAGAAGCCAGTAAATAGAAAGGCAGTGTGCTAGATAGAAAGAGCTGGACTTGATCACAAGCAACCACTATCAAATGGGAGCTGCTGACATTGCAACTGGGTTAATTTCTCCTACAAAGTCGAGGGTCATATCCTGTAATCCTGGTGGTATGAAAATAAACTGGTCTGTTACTGCCAGGGCAAGTGAAGAATTCTGCCTTAGACAAGCCTTGTGCAATATATGCCCCAAATATCTTTAGATATCAAACAGTTATTTCAGTCAGCTTGATTTCTCCATGCATTAATGCTACTGAAGGTAAGGTTCATTTAGAGGGCAAAGAGGACTTGTAATGATGCAGGACAGTGATGGGTTGCCAAATTTTCTACTACCGGTTTGGGTGCGCTCCCACATGTGTTTCTGTGCACGTGTGGCGCTTCTGCACATGCGCGGAAGCATCCAGGCAGGTGGGTGGAGCCTCCCACTGCCACTATTACCGGTTCGCCCGATCCAGGCCAAACTGGGCACAACCCACCTCTGATGCAGGTCAGTGATACACCAATTATCCAGGCATGAAACAGAAGAGAAGGAGAAAGAAATTCTGCTATTCTGCTCCAAAGAGATTGTGTTGCTTAGAATTGAGTCCTCTTGAAGTTATCCCTCCCCAAAACATCTATGCTTGCTCAAAAGTATCTCAAAAGGAAGAGCCAAAAGGTAAGATGAGCAACTTCAGCCACTAATATTATTTCTTTGCACATATATGCTGATAACTGGGGTCTTTTTTTCTTTTTTTTCAATTAATAAATTTTATTTACAAACATATAAAATACATATAAAATACACTTACACAAAACTTAGACATACACTACATTTACACCATACAATACGAACAGGAACTTCCTGTTCTTTCTAATAGCAATTGTTAATCGAAGCCGCTCATCTTATATTGTTTCCCCTTCTGTTATATTTCATTTGGATTTCCCCATTCTAAACTCTCTTATTTTACTCATAACTACTGTTTTTAAGTTTTGCTGTATTCCTTCATTAGTTCTTGTTTCTTTCCTCCATCCACCTATACCATTTATCCCATATCTGATAGAATTCTGATTCTTCTTTTCCTTGGATTGAGCTTGTTTTCTTGCAGATGTTGCATTATCCAAACTTGGTAACATCATCAGTGGCTGAAATGGCAAAATTGACTATTTTGATTAAATAAAAGAATATAAATACTTTTGTTTCCACATGGAGATCGCTTCTGAACTTTCTGCTGGAAGTGGAAAAGAATGAAATTTTGATTTGGGGTTTTACCAATTAGGTTGATAGATCTTTATAGAAATGGCTTGTTTATATTATTATGAAAAAACAAAAAAGTTGTGATTTGATGTTAATGTTTTATTTTACTGCAGCAGAGGGAGTCGGAAGTCAATGGGTTTTTCTTTTCTTTTTTCCCTACCTTTCCTCACTTCTCTTCTCCCTCTTCCTTTTTATTTCTCCTATTTATTTTTGTATTTTGTATCTTCCTTTATCTCATAACTCAATAAAAATGTTAAACCAAAAATGTAAAAAAAAGAAAGCAATCAAGCTTAGGGAGCACCAAGAACCCCTCATTTCAACTCTGAGCTACAAATATTCTTTAGTGTATGAATTACATCTCCTGGAAAATATCTGATGCACTCTTTTTCATGTCTGATAACTCCAATGTGTCTGTATATTATTTCTTAACACTGCAGCACTGGTCTCAATGTGAATCTACACAAGCTTTACATGGAAGCAGATAAATGTAGCTTGTAAGTATATAATATGAGGAGTGACCAGAGCAAGTGATAGTGACCCAGACAGCTTTCAGGGATAAGGTGGGACTAGAACTCAGCGTCTCCTGGTGATTGTCCCAAAGTCATCCAGTTGGCTTTCACGCTTAAGGCAGGACTAGAATTCACCGTCCCTTGGTGATTGGCATAAGTCATCCAGCCGGCTTTCATGACTACGGTGGGATTTGAACTCATGGCCTCCTGCTTTCTAGCCTGGCGTCTTAACCACTCACCCACACACCTTGTTCACCTCATTTGTAACAGCGAATTTTCTGGCGAGAGACACGAGGATAATATTTGCTTATATGCTTTATTTAAAAGATTAAATTAGATAACCAGTGTAGTCTAGTGGTGAGGAGAGTAGGCTACGATTAGGGAGACTTCGGTCCCACCCTCAGCCATGGAAGTTTACTTTAGGCCAGGCACTCTTTCTCAGTCCAACGTATCTCATAGGATTGTTGTTACAGGGCAGAGATGGCAAACCTTTGTGCCTCAGGTGCCAAAAGCACACGCTTGTGCACCATTGCACGCACTCGGGTGCCCACCCCCATAATTTAACCCCCCGTGCCATGCGCCCTGTGCATGCGTGAGTGACACCCCATCCTGCTGCCCCATGCATACATGCACAACTTTCTTGGAGCCTGGGGAGGGCGAAAACTTGAGGCCGGAGGGAGGCCCTCTGGAGGAGCCTGGGGAGGCCCTCTGGAGGCCGGAAACAGCCCATTTTCTAACTTCCGGTGAACCTGGTAAGTCCATTTTTTGCTTTCTGGAGGCTTCAGGAGTCTTTCCTGAAACCTCCAGCGGACAAAAAACTGCTGAAAATCAAGGCCGAAAATCAACATGCCAGTGTGTGCATGCGTGCTGGATCTGACAGGGCAACACCTCGTGTGCCCTCAGAAATGGCTCCGCGTGCTACTTGTGGCACGCGTGCCATAGGTTCGCCATCACGGTTATAGGGGGAAAAATAGCAGAAGGAAGGAAGGAGGAAGCTCCTGAATGAAAGACTAGATATAAATCTAGCAAACAAACAAAGAAACAGGTTTGCAGTTACTTGGATCCATAGGGTAAAAATGCTTGCAACAAATGCAGACATGCTTTTAGCACATTGTCGGCTCAACTCCTTAACCAAACAGGGCTTTCCCCCGCATTGCTCTGTAGCTGAGAACAGATGTGTGATTCCAGAAAAAAAAAGACCCAGCTGCTTCATAGTCAGGGCAAGACTACTCTATAAGTGCACAAAATATTTTTTTAAAAAATAGGAATGGTTCTAAAACTTTAATATAGCTTTAAAAAAAAAAAAACCTGAAGGCTCCATGGCTCAGAATCTAGGGATCACCTAGATGCCTTCCTTCTCATAGATCAAAGCAGAAGCTTATTTATGTCTTGTGCAGCAATTAGGCTGACAATGGTTTGTATTTTCCATCCATTACATAAATCAAGAGTTGCACGGAAGCATACTGAAAGTCTTAAAAAGTAAAAGCTAAAACTCTCTAGAAGGGGCCTTTTTGCCGACCTTCTGTTCCTAGCAATCTTTATGATGTACAAACTGAACAGCGTGTTATTGCTGACAATCCTGTGAAAAAAATGAAAACGCCAGACATGTTTTGGTTGTGGCCAAAGGCCCTGCAGGGATCTGGTTTATTTCAGAACACAAGCATGGGAGATAATAGGAATATTGATGCTGAGGTCATGTTACCAAGAAGACCAGAATATAATTCTAAAACGGAAAGGCTGATACGTGAGGGCTAGGGTGGATGGAAATCAATAGACTGGCCTTTTTAAGGGTTCCTGGATCTAAAAATACACCTATGTGAAGTGTGTGAGAGATGGCAGTTTCTCAGGAAGGGAATCTGGGCAAAGAGCAAATAGACACATCTTTCTGTTCTCTATCCACCCATCCATCCTTCATTACTGCAGCCAACACAAGAAAATTTAAACCACTGTGGGACCCAACATGGATTTTGTGTCTGCCACAGCAACGAAGTAGCACTAAAAGCCACAAGACAGAGCACAGCTATAGGATACAGCTTGAAAAGTAAGTTTCTAACGCTATGATTTGCAAAATTGTTCTTGACATGTTGGGGTAAGGAACAATGGTGAGATTCAATTTTTTTTTTACTACTGCTTCTGTGGGTGTGGCTTTGTGGGCGTGGCAGAGGAAAGGATACTGCAAAATCTCCATTCCCTCCAGATCATCTGGGACTTGGGAGGCAAAGAATAGATGAGGGTGTGGCCAGCCAAAGGTTGTATTTACTGGTTCTCCGAACTACCCAAACTTTCCGCTACCGTTTCTCCAGACCTGGTCAGAACTTGCTGAATGCCACCTCTGGTAAGGAATGTATTGAAAGCTACTAGCAACCAGGAGGCTGCAGCTAAGATATACTGTATAGCTGTGCTTTTTAAAAATTAAAAATAAAAGTAGTTTTTAAAATTTTATATTTGATTAATTCTTCTGAATGGGGACTTCAGAATAAGACTTATACAGATACTCCTTGACTTATGACCACAATTGAGCCCAACATTTATGCTGTTAAGAGATATTTGTTAAGTGAATTTTGCCCCATTCTACAACCTTTCTTTTTACAGCTGTTAAGTGAGTTATCACAGTTGTTAAATTAGTAACGACATTGTTGATCTGGCTTTCCCCATTCTGACTCTGCTTGCCTGAAGGTCACAAAAGGTGATCACATGACCATATGATGTAGCAACTGTCATAAATATGAACCAGTTGCCAAGCATTTGAATTTTGGTCATGTGACCATGGGGATGCTGCAACGGTCGTAAGAGTGAAAAGCAGTCAGTGCCATTGTAGCTCTGAACGGTCACTAAATGAACTATTGTAAGTTGAGGACTGCCTGTACTCTACAAAGAGGGTAAGACAAGCTTTCAGAGGCTGTATTTTGGGAGCTGAGGTTTCAGTGACAAGGAAAATAATCCATGCTGCGTATACATCCAGAAGGCTTAGATCCATAATGGCAAGCATATGGCATGCGTGCCAGAGGTGGCATGCATATCCCTCTCTGCTGACATGCGCACTGTCGCCCCAGGTCAGATCTCCATGGCATTTCTTTCATGAGCTTCTGCTTCCCTGCAAATGATGAAACAGAAGCTCACAAACGGAAAAGATCTTACCTTTTGCCAGGCTGCCTGTGTTGTGATCCCCGCCTCCTGCCTGATAGCTAATTTGGGTCTCTACTGCGCAGGTGTGCATGTCCATGCATGTGGCTGCGCATGTCTGTGCCATGTGCATGTTCCTACATGTCTGTGCATGCGTGTGTTCGCATGCGAACCTTTCAGTTTGGGTTATGTGCGCATGTGTGGGTTTGGGCACTCGGTGTCTAAAAGGTTCACCATCATTGGCTTGGATGAACCCTGGGGAGGATTGTTGCCCAAAAGGTTGAACATCAAAAACAATAAAGTGCTTTATAATAAAGGTTGTTGTTCTTGGGTAACTGGTTACTGGGCCACTCAACCCACAGCAATTCTGCAAGTAAAGATTTTTGTCTGACAATCTGGTGGGCACAGAATGTCTCCTCGATTTAACTTGTGTATCAAGTAGCTGTAAATACATTGGAACAACAATCTGTCTCAAACGAGCAACTCCTATGCCTGGGTTGATTCATACCAGTTTTGGAGATCATTAATTCATTGATTTTTTGAGCCATATATGGAATACTGACACCCAGATAATTGGGGAGAGTTAGTTATGAAATCTGAACACTGTGGTTGAACAAAGTTTAAGAAATTACCCTGCCAGTTCATCACTTGTAACTACTAACTAACCTCTCTGCCCATTGTGATTAGTCTTAATGCTGCCTGTCCTGCAAAGGTCTCCTGCAGCGAGTTTGCAAACATTCCAAGCAATGCACAATCCCTAGCAAATGAAAGTGGGTGAAAATGCTAGAGGGTTGAAACAGAACACAAAGGGATTGTTGTCCCAGGCTTGGCAAGAATTTCCCCTATATCTACTCCTTCCCCAATCCAGCCTTAGTAGCCAGACTGTCTGCTGGATATAGCAAGGACTTAATTGGCCCCCATCAAGAATACTAAGGGCTGTACTGACCACAGTGGAAGTTTTTTTAAAAATCAAGTATCCTCGCTGTCTTGACATTTTAGTACAGATAGTCCTCGACTTACGACCACAATTGAGCCCAGAATTTATGCTGCTAAGTGAGAAATTTGTTAACTGAGTTTTGCCCCATTTTACGACTTTTCTTGAAGTGAATCACTGCAATTGTTAAATTAGCAACATAGTAAATCTGGCTTCTCCATCGACTTGATTTGTCAGATCGCAAAAGATGATCGCATGACCCCAGGACACTGCAGCTATTGTTTTAACCTCGTGAGTTGAACTCATTAGCTTTTTTTTACAAGGGGATTCACTGGACGAAAGGGCGAGGAACTCAGTTGGGCTGGACAGGTAAGAGGCGCGCTTCGCTTCTCCCCCACTCCCCACCTGCTCCCCCCCCCTCACTAAAGGGACGGCGGGGAAGGGAAGCAGGCAGGCTGCTTTTACCATTGCGGTAGGGTGGGTAGTGTTGGGCTGCGAGGCGCGCCTCTTATCTTTCCAGATCTGCCGTGGTCCTCGCCATTGTGTCCAGGGAAGCCCCTGGTTAAAAAAACCAAAACTCTTCTCGCAAATTCAAGAAGTTTGATAGGCCTCCTGAGAAGGGCTTCTTTTTTACCAGCGGCTTCCCTGGACACAATGGCGAGGAACACGACGGAGCTGGAAAGGTAAAAGGCACGCCTTGCTTCTTGCCTGCCCCAGAAAATAATAAGCCCTCCCCCTCTAATAAGCCCAAGGCCATATTTCATGGGTCAAAAAAATATAAGACCCTGTCGTATTTTCAGAGAAACGCGGTATCTAAACAGGGTTTGAAGGCAAAGCTAAATTACATGTGTTGACGCAGATAAATGAAGTATGTCTGAACCAGAGGTGATGTTCAGCAGGTTCTGACCAGTTCTGGAGAAGCAGAAGCAGAAATTTTGAGTAGTTCGGAGAACTGGTAAATACCATCCCTGACTGGCCCCGCCCCATCTATTCTCTGCCTCCTGAGTCACAACTGATCGGGAGGAAATGGGGATTTTATAGTAACCTTCCCCTGCCACACTCACCAAGCCACGCCCACAGAACTGGTAGTAAAAAATTTTGAACCCCACCACTGGTCTGAACCTCTTTAAGGTGTAGACATTTGAAAGTCAGAAACTGAAATATAAATAGGTTCCTGTGAGTTGGGCTTAATTACTACTTGGATAAAATACTTGGGAGAAGGCAATGGTAAAACAATTCCCTATTGTCGCCAAGAAAATGAAATGAACATGCCATCCAGAACAAAGGTTGACTCACAGAAGACTTTACTTTTTAAGTTTAAAAAAAAAAAATCAGATTGTAAAACTGTCTTTTTGCATGGACATGAATCATGTCAGCTGCCAGTGAACAGGTGCACTCTTAGTTCTGCAGCAAACATTTATCCTATCAAGTTGCCACATATGGACAGACATATCAGATTTTTTCAAAAAAAAAATCCTGTAAAGTGTCTCTTTGGTTACTGGTAACAACCAAGCAGATACCAACACCCCCCTCCCCCCAATTTCCTTCTGCTTTTTGCATGAAGTGCTACAGCCCTTTTCTTTCAATCCCATCTATTTCTTGTTAGCAGAGAGAAATTAGTCATTTGGAAGTCCTTAAAATCATTGCTGTTCTTGGGTCACTGGTCAAGAATCAATATGGTCAAATAAGGACAACCCCTTGTGTCAGAGATGTGTGAGACAAGACAGGCAAGAGACAGACAATATAATTTTCTTTCTTCTTTCTTTCTTTCTTTCTTTCTTTCTTTCTTTCTTTCTTTCTTTCTTTCTTTCTCTTTCTTTCTTTTATGCTATTCATTTATTATGCTGTTGATTTATTACATTATTTATTTATTAAATGCATATGCTGTCCATCAAGCAACTCTGACCAGCTTACAATATCAGAAGGGACAGACAGTTCCATGCTGCAGGACAAGTCAGGAGCTCCTATGTGTGGACAATGGTAGAAAGCCATGGGACCAGGTGAGTGGTCGTGAGACGGTTCCACTTCCTCAACTCCACCCAGATGTTGAAAAGCCCAGCAAGAAGTTTTAAATTAAATATTGTGACAGCAACCGTAGTTTCCTGTCCGTGGCAGCTCCATCATATAGGAGCCTCACTGAGATAAGTTCAAAGGGATGGGATGGACATCAGGCAAAAGGCAGGCACCAAAGGGACTGTTGTACATTGTCAAACTGCTCACCTAGTGCCGTAGGATCTCAGTTTATGGCAGAGCCGATTATACAAGCTACCATGTAAGACAAGGAAGGAAGGAAGTTCCTTGAGTACAAATTGGGCTGGGTGTGGGAAGATATAAACAGGAAAAAGAAAATTGCTGAGTGATAATAATGAAGAATAAACAGAATGGGAAGTTTCGCGAATGATTCATAAGACATTTAAAATGTATGTGTAATAGGATCAAACCAATATATATTAGACATGTTTTTCCTGAAAAAAATGTGTAAAAAAGATTGAAAAAAAGAAAGAAAACTATAGGCATTCAATCAGAATTTTCTTTCAATCAAGACTTCTACAGTTGAAAATTATGTCTGCCTTGAAAGATGCTGTCTAGCAGCCCACCTAAGAATTCACTAATCTGGATTAGTGTCCTAATGTGTATCTTCTCCTACAAAGTAAAAATGGCCAGATCTTCAGTCCACCAATCTTGCAAGTCTGTTAGTTTCACAGAAACTGATAGGAGAAGTTGAAGTCTTCTACTTGAGCCTGCATCTTATACCAGATCCTAATTCTTGGTTCCCTCAAGTTAAGTGTCCTGAAAGCAGCTTCTGAATGCAGAAAGACCAGATAATGGAAGAATCTGAAATAAGCCCATCAAGTCCTCTTTACTAGAAAATGAGTAAGATTGAACTTATTTATCAGTGCTTCCTCCTTTTCTCACTCAGCTCTCTTCAAAAAAAAATGGATGGCAACTACGGACACTCTGGAAGGCACATAGGGAGAAAGCTAAGCAAATGGGAAGAAATTGCATCTGGAGTAATTACCGATCGCATTAAGGCTATCAAATCTGACATAAGGCAGGGTGCCCTTTAATAGCTGAAAGAAACATTCAGCAGATTTGGATGTCAATTCTTTTTTTCTGTTGCTGTTTTGGATGTGGTGTTCCTCCAGTATCCTGAATTGCAGCCCTTCCTCTGAGAAATTTTACACGTGGAGCTGGTTTTTTTTAAAATCTTCATATATTTTATTAAGTTCAGTGACAATTTGTATTTCATATTATATACAGCTTTCATGGTATTAAAACACTGCATGCTACCATTGTAAAAATGAAAGAGTTTGTCTAGATGTACAGATCAAACTGGACATTTTAAAATCATATTGTCATGTGTTTCCTTCATGGCTCGGGGCCTAGCTACATACGCGACCGCCTCCTGCCCCATACATCCCTTCGCCCGATCTGCTCCCACAGAGAGGGCCTTCTCCGGGTACCGTCGGCCGGGCAATGCCGGTTGGCGACGCCCAGGGGAAGAGCCTTCTCTGTGGCGGGCCCTGCCCTCTGGAACGACCTACCCCCCGATCTACGCATCATCGGGGACCTCCGCCTCTTCCGTTAACATCTTAAAACTTATTTATTCCAACAAGCCGGCCTAGCATAACCCCCGTTTCTGACTTTTATAGGGTAAATTTTAAATTGTAGAGTTTTATTAGTTTTAGCACAGGGATAGTTTAATAGTTTTTAATAATTATGTATTTTTGTATCTTTGTATGGTTTTAATAATGCCTGTGTGCCGCCCTGGGTCCTTTTTTAGGAGAAAGGCGGGGTATAAATTTAAATAAATAAATTTAAATAAATAAATAAATTTAGTCCATTTTAAAAAAAAAATGTTTTATAGGTGCATTTTTTCATTAAAAACATAAAACATTCCATGTCTATCTGGACAGCATGTTGTCTGGAGCTGGTATTAAAAGCACAGGACCAAGTCCATCCAGAATGAATAGATCTTCCTATATATTTTGGTGTTGAAACTCAGACATAGTTGTAAGCTATGAATTAGTCCTACTTATGAGCAACACTTAGACTGATAGAACTGGTTCAAAGGGAAGGGTAATTTTGGAGAGAGAAAAAGAAACACCATACAGATGTATTCTTCAAATATTTAAGGAAGCAGCAGACAATTATTATTATTGTAATGGTGATGATTAAAAAAGTCCTTCTCAGGACAAACAATGGTAATTATTAGTCATTTTCTTTTTGCATTTTGTATTTCAAAATGCAGTACAGGAAAGTAAAAAGAGCTTTTAAACATGTATAGGCCTACTTAGTGGTATGTTTGAGCAGGCTCATACCAGTTTATGAGGTCGATTATTAGATTTTTCTGGAATTTTGAGAACCGGTTGAGAACCAAACCATACTGCTTAGCGCACTGATCAACTGTGTTTGGCAGCTAGTGACACAGTATGCAGGTAGCAATGGAAGTAAGCAGAACTAATTGTTAAACATTTAACACAGTCCTGGCTCTACCTATTAACAGTGGCTCCCTGATTAATCAAGTAAAGCCTTAGTTAATTCATCAGCAGATAAGGAAATGAACTCGCTAATAAGACAGTGATATAAGAACTGGAAACAAGCTTCTCTTAAGACCCAATTTACTGAAAATACTGTGACATATACAGGCTTATAAATTTGCTTTGAAAATTGAAGCCAACACAGAGGTAAGCCACAAAGAATGTTTCATTCAGTTAATGCCTTCCTTGACAAAAACATAACTTTGATCAATATTTCTTGAAATAAAACTATTGTTATATTGTTCATCATCTTTCAGCCAAAGCACTCTTGGTGGTTAGGATAAATGAGGGAGATGTTCAACTGATTATAACAGCAAATAAAGATCAATCTGCTTTTTTGGCTTACCTTAATTGCCCTTATTTCATCATAAAGCAATGTTGGTGCAGTTGAGAAACCTACATAAAGATGGAGAGATCTTATAAAGATCCTTAGTTCAAACTATACTCAAATCCCTCACTATCTCTAAATTTATTCTTCCTTAAAAGTCTCATGATGAAATGAACTAGTGTTATCAATGCAGCAATCTTCCAGATAAAAATATTGGGGGGGCGGGGGGGGGGGAGGAAAGAAGGAAGGAAGGAAGGAAGGAAGGAAGGAAGGAAGGAAGGAAGGAAAAGAATTTGTATAAATATCTATCAAGCCTTCTACTCTCTGGGAAACTTTGATGGATAAAATTCTATCCAACAATGGGTGTGTGTTTATGAGTGTGTGTATATTTTATAGACAGAAACACCATAGTACCCAAGTTTGAGAAACTAGAACTCAAATACTAGCTTGGCTGCATTCACTATGTGAGCATAAGGATTCTCTATTGCAGTCTGATTCTAACTTTGTTTGGATAGATAGACGTTTCCAAGTTTCTTCATTGGGACCTTCTTCTCCATCAGTAAATCTAAAATACTGCTACTACCCAGTGCACCAACTGATGGTCTGTAGGAGACATTCCAGATGTTGTTTCTAAGCATCATTATTTGATACTCTTATTCAAGAAAAGATATACTTCCAGTTTCATCTTTAATGAAATGAATAGCTTTATTTTATAGTCCTTTAAGTATTCTGAAAAAAACGGAGAGCTTTTGGCAAACTGCCTAGTAAGAGTCATTTCAGGAAACACATTCCTAAGCACCCAGTCAATGACCCTATAATTAGTCCTTGAGCCACATACACCTTTCCTTTCTTGTACAAAGCACCAGCTAGTATAGCCTTAAAATTATAAACTCATAAGAACAATATAGAACAATCAGCCAATGTGACCGAGTGAACCAAATCCTGTGGGCATAATATGGACTTCAACAAAAGTTTGTAGGAATAAAATGGACATCAACTACCAATGAGAAATAGCAAGAAAGTGGAAAAGGGGAATATTTAAATTGGCAAGGAATTGTATCATCCCAACCCAGGAATAAGGTTTCCTTCTTATAACTTTAGGGAGTGGCAGAAGAGTATCATAGTTGATCCCCGTGCTATTTGGAACCTCAAGTCATATGGATTGCTGACCACCAGCATACTGTACTGTAACCAGAAGCATACTGTCAACCAACACAGATGTTGCAGAGCACAGAATAACAGAATTGAAAGTGATCTTGGAGGTCTTCTAGTCCAACCCTCTGCTCAAGCAGGAGACCCTATATCATTCCAGGCAAATCGCTGTCCAATCTCTTCTTAAAAACTGACGGTGATGGAGCACCCACAACTTCCAGAGGACAACTATTTCACTGATAGTTCTTCACTGACAGGAATTTTTTCCTTAATTCTAAGTTGGATCTCTCTTTGTTAAGCTTCCATCCATTACCTCTTATCTTTCCCTCATCTGTTTTGGAGAATAAGTTAATCCCCTTCCTTTCTGCGACAACGTCTCTAATATTGGAAGACTACTATCATCATGTCACTCCTCGTCCTTTTCTTCGTTAAGACTAGACATTCTCATTTCCCACAACCTTTCATTCAACCTATCTGTAGGTTGCATAGAGTATGATTCAAAGGTCTAGTAGCATTAACTTCCTTGAATGTCATCAACAAGCCAGGACCTCAGAAATCTTAGTTTAATCATGTCATTTTAGGACTCAAGCAGGAAGAGAACCATTGGATGCTTCATTCCCTGGTTTACAGCAGCAGGCACGGATGGCTTACTGAGAACTGAATGTGTACATGTGGGTGGGGTGAGAGTCACAGGACTGTGGTAAGCCAAACAATGGTATGTGTGTGTTTTGTGCTGTATATTGTTTCAATGCAGCTAATATAATTTGTGAATTATGATTTGTGGCTTAGTATGAAGAGGGAGCTCAGCCAAGAGTAGCTATGAAAGAAAATTGTGGTTCAGCAAATTGTAGCCTAGCACGATGTCTGAACTCAGTCACTGGGGAACTTGTATTTGTGAAATGCAAACTGTGATAGCTTTTCAACTCATTGTTTGTTGCTGCAGTCCCCGAGAGAGGAAGGTACATCCGCAAACGGAAAGGACTTAAGCTTCTGGGGATCATCTGTGCCAAGGGGGAAGGGCAACCTTGCTTATCTACATTCCTGATTTAGAGAGATTCAGATTTCTCCAGAATCATAAGGCTATATTACAAGAGTCATTAGATGAATGGGGTATTATCATTATGTTCCAGAGTGCAAAATGGGTTGCTTTCTGTAAGAAAATAATCCCACACCCTTTCTCATCACTACTCATCACAAATCCAACAATATTTATTCTTTCCATCATTATGACCGAGAACATGTCCAGAACAATCATGATTAAATGATGTCTTTTTTAATGGCAAATTACTAGGATTCCGGAAGTGGAGATGTGCTGCTTCGTGAAAAGCATACTATGCTTAACTCTGTTCCTATCTCTTTGATAGCAATAATGACATGGGAGAGCTAAGCACGTGAAAAAGCTCTTGCCATAATACTTTATAGCCATGGCAGAGAAACCTTCATGTGTTAAGTTTCTGCATGTCAAGTTGCTGGTGTAGAAATACCTTGGGGGGTGGGGGGAGAGAAAACATATGAACATTTAGAACCAGGGCTTAAATTCACATTGGCAGTGTTACAAAACCAAAACCATGCTCTTCCTGACCCCAGTCTTTTATGAATGACACAAGTCCAATGGCTGCTTACATACCTCCCTTCATAACATCCCTAATTAAATAAAAGGCAGGATATTAAATCCGGCTTACTAAACATCTGAACTAAAAAAAAGAGAGCAGTGGCTGATGTATGCTTCTTTAAGAAAGGATAATCATAGCTTTTAAATATTTGATGTTATGATTCCCAGTTGGCAGGCTGACACAACAAAAGTACAGTACTGTATGGTCAACTCTGCACATGGATTTCTATTCTGGCAAAGTGCAAGATTGGAGGTCAAAATATGAAGGTTCACAAAAAGGGGCAGAATTCATTTTTGATCAGAGGATCAAAAGGGAGATTGAGATTGGTACAGTTTCACTTAATCTTCACTTCAAAATTAAGTTTATTGGCCTTCTGTTTATCAACGCACTCCAAGAAACAGATCATAATTAATCCATCAAAAAGAATGGGGACCGAAATCAAAAAATAAAATCCCTTGATTTCTGAAGCTTAGGGCTGAAAAATCTTTTTGGAAACTCCAGCAAAATGTTGCTGCCAATCAAAATAGAAGGCTGGGGATTTTATTTATTCGACTATAAGTGTTAATTATATTAATCTTCTGATTCAGGGAAGTTGTACAACAAAAGAGAAATAAGACAAAAACAAACATCATAAAGCAACATAAAATAACTAAATGTAAGAATGGGCATCCTCAGCAGATAATAGGAGCCAAGGCTGGTTGGACTGGGGGAATTTTAATGATCTTCTAGAATACCAGAACAGAAGGAATTATTCAATGCTTCCTAACACAGAAGTTGACACAGTTAAGTGGCTGCTCTGTTCAAATGCTTTGTTTTAAAAAAGAGGAGAGGATCCTTTTGAGATGTCCGAATTAGAAGTAAACTTTGGCAAGGAATATATTCAATTTATGTCCCACATTCATTCAGGAGCTTAGCTGGTATACTTTTGCCCCCCCCCCCCCCCCAAATAGTCCAAAATAGGATAGAGAAAAACTAACTGGGCCAAGATCACCCAGTGAACTTTGGTAGCTAAGGGCAGCCAAAAAAATCTGGATTCCCTACTCCCTACTCTAAAATCCTAACCACCGAATCACCCTGACTGTCAATGGGAAGACTGAAGTTAAACTGAGTTGGAGAGACGAGGCAGAGGAAAAAGAAGGCTTACGTGAACCAGTGATGTGATATACTGTACTTACACCTTCAAAAAAACTCAAAGAGGGAATGAGAAGCGATCGTGAGGGTTTATACGAACTGGATTTACCACCCATTCAAACTGCAAGGTCTACCAAACTCTAAGATGAGTAGAGAGATGCGTGTCACATCACCCTAGTCTAGTGGCTCAGAAAGAAGGAAGCCACTTAATGTTGATCATCTTTCCTTCTTAGAAGGGAAGCTCTGTGTCTGGCTGCTCATAGAAACTGAGCCACGCATTTCATCAAGTTACTCAACCACAGCCCTTGTCGTGGGGATAGATTTTTCCCTGCAAAAACGGGGTCAGCACTATTTATTATTTATTTACATTTATTTCATTTATTTATAAAAAACTATTGGCTATCCATCTTACCATAAACCAGTGCTTCTCAATTATTTTCTGTCATGGCCCCCCTAGGAAGAAGAAAACATTTCGCGCCCCCCGCGCGACTGTAAATGGTATCATTTGTCTATAAAATTGTTATAAGTACACCTCTGCATAACACTGTATCCTTATTAACGTATAAGAGAATAAAAAAAGAAAGAAATGTGGATCAATTTACAACAAAGAATAGCTTTATTAACTGTAGCAGAAAAGATTTAAAGTGCATTAGAAATTTAAAAAAAATTAAATCCTTTGCCGAGGTCAAACGCGCCCCCCTTTACGGAGCCTCGCGCCCCCCCTAGGGGGCCCGCCCCACTATTTGAGAAGCACTGCCATAAACCCTGGGCAGCTTACAGTTACATATACAGTTAAAACATAAAAACTAAAGGTACTTATTTTCCAAGAGGCAACTGGACTTTCTGGTTTTTCTTCAACCGACGTTTCACTTCTCATCCAAGAGGCTTCTTCAGCTTCAGCTTTGACTCAGCATCTCCATAGACTATAAAAACTATGGACCTCACCTGACTTAATCCCCACCACCACCAAAAAAAAAACCCCTGCCTATATGGAAAGACCCATGCACTGGCTGACTGACATTGTTACCATCACATGTATGCGCATTACTTTTCTGAGGAAACTGGACCTGGTCCCTGGCAAGGCATGATACCGGACTTACAAAACTTTGAACAGACAATATGATGGTCTATGGAGATTCTCAGCCATCCAAATCATGGTACATATGCTGTATTTAATAAAGTATTATTAAATGGTTGTCATTCCCCACCATCTAGTCAGAACTGAAGAAGCTTCTTGGATGAGAAGCGAAAGGTCTTACAACCAGCAAGTCCAGTTGCCTCTTGGGGAAAAAAGCACTTTTGGAAGATGCGAATGTTTCAATCCAAATTGAGGGACAAAGCAAACAGGACCTGCTCCCAGGGCAAGGCAGGATTACACCGGACTACAAAACTTTGAACAGAACATACAATGGTTCCAGTCCACATTGAGGGGGGGTGGGAGTTGGGAGAGACCTTGTCACCTTCCTCCGGCTCTTACCAACCTGACCTCCAGCCGCCCGCTCAGCGGTGGCCAGAAGCGGAGCGAGAGGCGACCAGGAGCTAACGCTGCGCGCGGCGCTCGCTTCTCCTTCGGGAGACCCGAGAGATGCCTCCCGCCCCCGCTCGCTTTGGATTGCAAATAGGGCAGCTGGTTGAGTTTTAGCCCTAGGCGCCTTTACCTTCGCGTAAGCCCCCTTCAGAGCGAAGCTTCCAGCGCGACTCAAAGCTCAGGCTGAGAGACGCGTCGAACCCAGCGCGCTTACCTGCCGCCTCTTTTCCCCAGAAGCGAACTTTGTTTCTCCTTGCGCGCTCGTGGAACCGAGCGGGAATTACGGTACCCGAGATGTCCTTTCTGCTTGCGCAGCGGCGGTGCGAGTGGAGCCTCTGCCTCAGCAGCAGCAGCAGGTGCCGGCCGCGCGCTGAAAGAGGCGGCGTTAATCCTAGAATAACCCCGCCCTTGCTTCGCTTGCCGGAGCCTCTGGCTTCTCGCCCCCCCCCCCCCCCCCGCCTTGCTCTTTCGCCCGTGTTGTCGTTCATCGGCAAAAGGCGGGGCTTGAACGCAACCCTAGCTGCAAGCCACGCCCCATGAGCTTCGAAGCTCCGCCCTAACGCCATATATGGTGTATGGACGCGGCGGTGTTTTCTCCAAACGTCACGAAGAGCTGTGGTAATGACTCCGTCCAGAAATTAAGTTTCCCTTTCTTGACGGAGTATTACGACAGTGGCTCGTGATGGAGCCAATTCAGCATATTAGAGAAGTAATTTAACGGATAAAAAAAAAAAGACCCAAGGATGAAATCATCAAATGATTTTTTCTTCTTCTTATGGAATTATTAATGTATGTTTGAAATTCATGAAGTTATTCTCCCAGTGCTCCTTACAAGTCAGTAGAGCAGCATGCCCCTGCAATGTAAAAACCTTAATTATGATTATTAACGCAGATGTGGATACGAGAGCATCAAAGAGCACAGAAGGATGAATCTATAGTTAAAATACTATTTAACTGAGCAACTTTGGGTTGGCTTTGTCGCAACTGTCTCCTATTGCTAGTGTGCTCCAGATGGCCTGAGGCTACACCTCTGAAGTGTGGATGCTGAATGTCAGATCAGACTCATGACTTTGTTGCTAATTGCAAAGTCGTGTGGTGTCTAACCCATGAGCAACATTCCTCCAGGCCTTCCAGTGCTCTGCCATCCTCTGGAGTCTATTTAAGCTCACACAGACTGCTTTGGTGACTCCATCCAGCCACCTCATTCTCTGTTGTCCCCTTCTTCTTTTACGCTCAGTCTTTCCCAGCATTAGGCTCTTCTCCAGTGAGCCCTTCCTTCTCATTAGGTGGCCAAAGTATTTGAGTTTCATCTTCAGAATCTGGCCTTCTAAAGAGCAGCCAGGATTCAACTCCTCTAGGACCAGTGGTGGGTTTCAAAATTGTTTAGAACCTCTTCTGTAGGTGTGGCCTGATTTGTGGGAGTGGCTTGCTAGCCATGTGACCGGGTGGGAGTGGTTTGGCCGTCATGTGACTGGGTGGCGTGACCAACTTGTAAAATGTGGTGAAATTCACTTAACAATGCTCTTGCTTAGCAACCAAAATGTTGGCTCAGAAACTCTGGCATTTGAAGCACACAAGTCTTAAAGCTGTCAAGTTACAAGACTCTTGAACCCCTAACCCTTTAGAAAAAAAAAACCCAGCGGTGTTCAAACTTGACAGCTTTAAGACTTGTGGAGTTCAACTCCCAGAATTCCTCCTCTCGCTCTTCATCTTGATGGGTGGATGGGTGGGGGGAGGAAGCTGGAACCGGTTCTAAACGGCATTGTAGATTTGTGGAAACTCTTTTATAGAAGAGGTTAGGACTGGCAGGAACCCACCCCTGTCTAGGACTGACCAGTTTGATCGCCTTGCAGTCTAAGACCTATGACTAGATCTTTCTTTTTCAACCTTGGCAATATTAAGATGTGTCGGCTGAGGAATTCTGGGAGTTGCAGTCCACACATCCTAAAGTTGAAAAACATTGGACTAGATTGTAAATGACAGCTTTGATTTAGGATGCATAGCGTTAGTATAGAAACCTGAATTATCACTAAATAAAACAAAGTAAGGCAGAGAATTCTTATCTCTTGGATGCTACCAAGTGGTCATCAGGATTATTGCAGCCCAGATCTTGAAGCCTGGGATGGCAAACTTATGGCATGCATGCCACAGGTGGCACGTGGAGCCATTTGTGCGCACACTGGCCAGCTGAGTTCAGCCTTTTTAAAGCCATTTTTCGCCCTCCCCAGGCTCTAGAGGCTTTATAGGAGGGTGAAAAGAGCCTCCCCTGCCCCCTGGAGGCCCTACGGAGGCTTCATGAGCTTCCCTGAAGCCTCTGGAGTGCAAAAAAACGGCCATATGGGCAAACTGGAAGTTCAGGAATGAACTTCCTGTTTGCTTGTAGGGTTGTTTTAAGCCCTCTGGAGGGCAAAAAAAAAGACTCTAGGAGCAAACCGGAAGTGACTTCCGATTTGCTTGTAGGGCCCTTTTTAGTCTTCCGGAGGCTTCAGGGAAGCCTCCTGAAGCCTCTGGAGGGCCTCCGGGGGTGGGGGGTGGGGCAGGGAAGGCTGTTTTCACCCTCCCCAGGTTCCTATAAAGCCTCTAGAGCCTGGGGAGAGTGAAAAAAGCATGCAAAAAATGCGGGGTCGCACCTGCCATGCGCGCATGCACACTGGGGGGTGTCACACATTGCATTATGGGTGCGGCATGCCCACGCATGACCCCCCTGCACTCCCTCCACTTATGGCACGCAAACCAAAAAAAGGTTTGCCATCGCTGCCCTAGGCACTTGAGGCAATTTGAACATGTTCTGAAGAATGGAAGGGAAAGGGGACAAAGTTTGTGTCGTCTATAAGCATTCCATCCATCTCCTGGTTACCACTTCATTTAAACGTCCACTTTGTTAGGGTTATTCAGATCCTTGTTACTCAGATCTCAGTATGCATCAAGTGTTACCTAGGCAAACAGACTGAAACATTCTGTAAGTCCAAGAGAAGCAAGATAGTATTCATTAGAGACTCAGGCAAATGCCTCCCTGATTCACTGAGGTATAACAGGGGAGGTACATTCCCAGCAGGCTTGCAAGATTCTGTTAGTAGCCTATTTCAATAAAGTGTCATTTGGGTCTTCCTGCACAGTTGTTTTTCTGGTCTGGTCTACCTACTGGCACTGACAATAGGAGAGCTTTCCTGGATGTTTCACTTGTATTTCTTGATGTTTTATCAGTTCTTGATTTTTTCCCCACCCTCTTGATACCAAATAGCAATAGCATTTATACCAGTGTTTCTTAACCTTGGTTACTTTAAGTCCTGTGGACTTCAACAAGCATAGCTATGCTGGCTGGGGGATTCTGGAAGTTGAAGTCCACAGGACTTAAAGTCACCAAGGTTAAGAAACACTGATTTAGACTTATATACCGCTTAATAGTGCTTTACATTCCTCTCTAAGTGATTTACAGAGTCAGTATATTGTCCCCAACAATCTGGGCCTTCATTTTACCAAACTCGGAAGGATGGAAGGCTGAGTCAACCTTGAGCCTGCAATACTGCATTCTAAGACTGTGCCATCAGAACAATAAGTATATGTCCCTCTCTCTTACTTACATCTTGACTACAAGATGTAAGTAATCATCACCATGCATAATTTAGGAATGTTGCCCGGAATGTATTAATAGGGAATAGGTCCCATGAACCAACAGGAACTTTATTTTTAAATAAATATTCCTAAAATTGTATTCTACACATCACATTCACATTAATAGAATTTCCCTAGGCTTGGATGAGAAACTGCTAATGCTCATAGGTAAAAATTTCCTTGCTTTCATAGGGATTCCAAAATGCTTTGTTCCAAAAAATTCCAAAATCCAGCATAAGTCCTGGGCCACAGGACTAATCATAGAATTTAAAAAAATAATTTTAGCCACCAAATCCAATCCCATGCTTGGTGCAGAAATCCAAATTAAAGTTTCCTTCGCAGGCAGCAGATATGTTTAGCTTCTTTGTGCATATAGCAAAGAGGAACTCATCAGTCATCACTTTCTGAGTAATCAGTTTCTTTATGAAACTTTTGTTATTATTGTTGTTAGGAAGTTTTTAATAACTTTCAAACACAGTCTGCCTTCCTATAACTTTGAGGCCTTTATTCTGTATCTTGTATTTGGAAACAATAGTAAACAGATTTTTAATATAATCTTTGGGTACTAAAAACATACATAGATAGATAATCATTGCAACTATCATAAATGTTAGTCAGCTGTCAAGCATTCAAATGTAAATCACATGATCGCGGGGATGCTACAAGTCATAAATGTGAAAAATGGCCATAAGTCACTTTGTTTCAGTACCGTTGTGACTTCAAGCAGTCATTAAACAAAGTGCTGTAAATTGAGGACTATCTGTACCTTAACAACTACATGAAACTGGCTCTCATACAGCTTGATGCAGAGATGGGTTGCTGCCGGTGCGGACCAGTTTGGATGAACTGGTAGTTCTAAACCCCCCCCCCCCCCCCAGCCCTTGCCCCAGCACTAGCATGTCCTATTTATCTCACTCTCTGGCCTTGTTCCCTGCCCACGAAGCTCTACTCACCGCGGCTGCCTGAGAAGATTTGCTGTGTATTTGAAGCCATGTGAAAGCGAGAAAGGCACGCACTCACATTGCCAGCGAACCGGTTGTTAACATTTGTGCAGCCAACCTATGGTTTGATGTATTGTGTAAAATGCATTAAGTAAAGAAATAAACATTCTGCATTCAAATGCAGAATTTCTTTAACTCCACAACTTGAATGGTGCAGCAATTTGCAGTTTCATAGGATGTTAAGAGGGTACATCGTGCCTGAAAAATAGCTTCATTTGCAGAAATATAGGAATCAGAAAAGATAATCAAATATCACTTTGTCCAACCTCTTGTTGATACAAGAAAACCATTGTTAGCGCGCATTCTACCTCTTCAGTAAAAGAAACGTATCATCTTTCAGGGCAGATTGTTCCATTCTCCGTTCATTCATGCTGTTAGGGACATTTTTCCTAGTATTTTGTTTAGTGCTGTAATCCACTAGTAGGTCGGCCGGGAAATACTTTCCCAGAACCTGCCTAGGAACATTTAGCTACACCAAGCAAGACCCACCACAGATCAGGTTACCTCCAAGATTCCATATTGTCCAGATGCTCCAGGAGAATAAAAGGGTCAATGGCACCCAGCAGAGCGTTTCTCCTAGTAACACTTGCCAGATCCCAGCAAGCACTACCATTATTGTATTGTCTCAGAAACCAGACTGAAGAGGATCCAGATAATTAGCATCCTCGATGAAAGATTGAATTAAAACATAGTTCATTATCCCAGAAAGCCTGGATGAGGAACTTTATTTTAAACAAAGTGAAGAACATTTTGTATTCTCAGTGTAATAGGCTTCTACGATGTCCTAGGTTTATTTACACAACTCTCTGGTAACGGAGCATTTCTAATCTCCGGCACATGACTCAGCCATCTTCCCCTAACAATTCTTACCAGGATATGGACAGGTTGTCAAAGAGACTTAAGGCTACCACGTGTTTATTGAACCCGTGTCCCTCCTGGCTTGTATTGGCATTCTGGGAGACGACACGAGGCTGGCTCCAGGATATTGTGAATGCTTCTTTGAGTGAGGGGTTCTTGCCTGCCATCTTGAAAGAGGCGGTAGTGAGGCCCCTCCTCAAGAAGCCTTCCCTGGACCCAGCATTACTGGAGAATTACCGTCCGGTCTCCAACCTTCACTTTTTAGCAAAGGTTGTAGAGAGTGTGGTGGTCCAACAGTTTCCGCGACACCTGGAGGAAATTGATTATCTAGACCCGTGCCAGTCCAGTTTCCGACCCGGTCACAGCACCGAGACGGCATTGGTCGCGTTGGTGGATGATCTTTGGAGGGCGCGGGATAGGGGATGTTCCTCTATCCTAGTCCTATTAGACCTCTCAGTGGCTTTTGATACCATCGACCATGGTATCCTATTGCACCGACTGGGGGGGTTGCGGCTGGTAGGCACCGTATTGCGGTGGTTCTCGTCCTACCTCTCTGGTTGGTCGCAATATGTGTTGGCAGGGGGGCAGAGGTCGGCCTCGAGATCCCTCTTATGCGGGGTTCCTCAGGGGTCGGTCCTCTCGCCCCTACTGTTCAACACATACATGAAGCCGCTGGGCGAGATCATCCATGGTTTTGGGGTGGGATATCATCTGTACGCTGATGATACTCAGCTATACATATCCACCCCAGACCACCCCAATGATGCTGCTGAGGTGTTGTCCCGGTGTTTGGAGGCCGTACGAATCTGGATGGGTAGTAACAAACTCAAGCTCAACCTGTCCAAGACTGAGTGGCTGTGGTTTCCGGCACCCTGGTTCAGCCAGGTAATTCCAACTCTGGCCATTGGGGGCGAAACACTGGCCCCCGTGGAGAGGGCGTGCAATTTGGGTGTCCTCCTGGATTCCCGGCTGTCCATGGAGGACCATGTGGCAGCCGTGGCTAGGGGGGCATTCCATCAGGTACGCCTGATGCACCAATTGCGCCCCTTACTGGACCGGGCTGCCCTTCGCACAGTCACTCAAGTACTCGTGACGTCCCGACTTGACTACTGTAATGCTCTCTACATGGGGCTCCCCTTGAGGTGCACTCAAAAGCTACAGCTAGTCCAGAATGCGGCCGCGCAGGTGATTATGGGAGCCTCTAGATGCTCCCACATAACACCTCTCCTGCGCGAGCTGCACTGGCTACCTGTGGCCTTTCGGGTGCGCTTCAAGGTTTTGACGACCATCTTTAAAGCGCTCCATGGCTCGGGACCTAGTTATATGCGAGACCGTCTCCTGCCCCATACATCCCTTCGTCCGATCCGCTCCCACAGAGAGGGCCTTCTCAGGGTGCCGTTGACTGGGCAATGCCGGTTGGCGACACCCAGGGGAAAGGGACTTCTCTGTGGCGGGCCCTACCCTTTTGAACGACTTACCCCCTGAACTACGTACCATCTCAGACCTCCGCCTCTTCCGCCAGTGTCTTAAGACACACCTTTTCCATCAAGCTGGCCTAGCGTAACCTCCCATTGTGACTGCTCCTAGATAGTTTTAATTTGGGGGATTTTAGTCGATTTTAGCACAGGGTTAGAATTTAATATGTTTTTAAATTTTGTATTTTGTAATATTTGTTGTGTTTTTAAATTTCCTCTGTGCGCCACCCTGGGTCTTTTGGAGAAGGTGCGGGGTATAAATCTAAATAAAATAAATAAAATAAATAAATTTATTCACATCTAGGCTTGCATGGTTAAATAAAGATGTGGTGACAAGAAACAATAACACTAACCATCCTCCAAAACAGGAAAAGTTGATTCAGAATCTGTCTTCAGGTGAGAATGGATATATGCCATTTTGCAAACTCATCCTCGTCGCTTGTAGATGGCTTCTCCGCAGAATTCTGATATCCAGAATATAACATTGAATCTACCTTTTGAAGCAATTGTCTTGGAGGACACCTTGCTGGCAATGATGGTAAAATGAAGGAGAAATATTACATCAAATAAATAACCTGCTGCCTAAATATAGTTTCTCAGGAAAACTGAATTACCATCAGTGGGCAATAATGAGCATACTTTGCTATGCCTATGTAACACCTCTACTTTGCGAGCTCCAGTGGCTTTTGGGTGTGATTCAAAGTATTGGTCATTACTTATATAAGCTGTAGATGACCTAGGATCTGATTACATAAGAGACTGCCTGGATCCCATAATATCTGCCTGGTTGATAGAATCTGGCAAGGTTGGCGTGCTCTGGATTCCTTCAATTAAGTTAAACAAAATTTTCTTGAAGTACCCTTGAAGTACAGCTCCTTTGTAACAGTGCTTGTCCTCTGGAATAAGGTTCCCCCACAAGATTCCTCTTTCTACTTAAGCTTTTATTGCTCTAGACCAGTGGTAGTCAACCTGGTCCCTACCGCCCACTAGTGGGCGTTCCAGCTTTCATGGTGGGAGGTAGGGATCTTGTCCGATACTGAAGCACTTTCCTTTTTTAAATTTAATTGACTTCCCTATCACCATTACTGTGGAATGGATGGGCAGTTAGAAAATTTTACTACTAAGAGAGATACAAAAGTGGGTGGTAGGTATCCTGTGACTCCTGAGGACATGGACAGGTTGCTGCGGCGGCTGAACGCCACCACATGTTTACTGGACCCGTGTCCCTCCTGGCTAGTACTGGCCTCCCGGGAGGTTACACGAGGCTGGCTTCAGGGAATTGTTAATGCTTCTTTGAGTAAGGGGTTTCTGCCAGCCGCCTTGAAAGAGGTGGTGTTGAGACCCCTCCTCAAGAAGTCCTCCCTGGACCCGGCTGTGTTGGCCAACTACCGTCCTGTCTCCAACCTTCGATTCCTTGCGAAGGTTGTTGAGAGTGTGGTGGCGCGACAGCTCCCCCAGCACCTGGAGGAAACTGTCTATCTGGACTCGCGCCAGTCCGGCTTCCGGCCCGGGCACAGCACAGAGACAGCATTGGTCGTGTTGGTGGATGATCTCTGGAGGGCCCAGGATTGGGGCTACTCCTCTATCCTGGTCCTGTTAGATCTCTCAGTGGCTTTTGATACCATCGACCATGGTATCATGTTGCGCCAGCTGGAGGGGTTGGGGGCGGGGGGCACCGTTTTACAGTGGTTCTCCTACCTCTCCGACCGGTCGCAATTCGTGTTGGCAGGAGGGCAGAGGTCGACGTCAAGGTGCCTCACTTATGGGATACCACAGGGGTCGGTCCTCTCGCCTCTCCTGTTCAACATCTATATGAAGCCGCTGGGTGAGATCATCCGTGGTTTCGGGGGAGTTCCATCATTTCTACCCGGGACCACCCCAACGATGCCGTGGAAGTGATGTCCCGGTGTCTGGAGGCCGTGCGAGTCTGGATGGGGAGAAACAGGCTCCGACTCAACCCATCCAAGACTGAGTGGCTGTGGCTTCCGACGTCACGATATAGCCAGGTGGTGCCATCTCTGGCTATCGGGGGCGAATCACTGGCTCCCACAGAGAGGGCCCGCAACTTGGGTGTCCTCCTGGACTCTCGGCTGTCGTTAGAAAATCACATGACAGCCGTAGCCAGGGGGGCTTTTTATCAGGTTCGCCTGATACGCCAGTTGCACCCTTTTCTGGATCATGACGCTTTACGCACGGTCACTCAAGCCCTCGTCATCTCCCGTCTGGACTACTGCAATGCTCTCTACATGGGGCTCCCCTTGAGGTGCACCCGGAGGCTCCAGTTAGTACAGAATGCGGCCGCGCGGGGGATTCTGGGAGCTTCGAGATGCTCCCATGTGACACTTCTCCTGCGCGAGCTGCACTGGCTGCCTGTGACTTTCTGGGTGCGCTTCAAGGTGTTAGTAACCACCTTTAAAGCGCTCCATGGCATGGGACCTGGCTATTTGAAAGACCGCCTCCTGCTACCTAATACCTCCCACCGACCAGTCCGCTCCCACAGAGAGGGCCTCCTCAGGGTGCCGTCGGCTAGGCAATGTCGGCTGGCGACTCCCAGGGCGAGAGCTGCTCCTGCCCTCTGGAATGACCTACCGCCTGACCTTCGCACGATCATGGACCTGCGCCTTTTCCGCCGGGCTTTGAAGACCCATTTATTTCGTGCGGCCAGCCTGGCGTAGCTTTTAATTGGTTTTAGAGAGGGTTTTTAGATAGGGCTTTTATCAAAATCAGGCGTACCATTTAATAGATTTTTAATTGTATTTTAATTGTTTTATAATAGGAATTTTATACTAGTTAATTTTTATTGAGGCCTGTACACCGCCCTGAGTCCTGCTGGGAGAAGGTGCGGTATAAAAATTCAAAAATAAATAAATAAATAAATAAAAAGGTTGACTACCCCTGCTCTAGACAGTTCAGAAACTCCAGTTTCTCTCAGAAATACAGAAGAACAACCCACATCTCAATCATCCATCCAATTGACATATCAATCAGAATGTCAGCAGGCTCACTAGGCGTAAAAGTTGAAAGACCTGAATGTTCATGATTCACCTGGGATCTATTAGTCTTCTTGGCAGCATCATATTAATCAGTTCTTTATCTTGCAGTGCTTCCAAAATGTAAAATATTTAAATGCTAACAAGTAATGATTTGACTACTTTTGCATTGCTAGCGGAAACCAAACGGAGCAAACAAAAAACAAGCTATTAAACGAACTGTTGTAAGTCGAGGGCTACTTATTTATTTATTTGTTTGTTTCAATTTATAAGCCGCACCCTCTCCCCGAAGGGACTTGGGGTGGTGCACAGGAAGTTAAAAAACATATATACATAACAAATATAAATATTTAAAACCCGTTGAATAGTTATCACCCTGTGCTAAAATCTTTTTCATGAAAAAAAAGTTTTATTGGTTTTTACAAAATTTTAAAAATAGGAAAAAGGTATAAGGTGTTACAGAGATATTTTGAGGACATCTATGTCGGAGGTGTCGGCCCCCTCCGAGGCTTCTTACAAAAAAAAAATAAGATACAAATCATTTTTCATTTCCCTACAAAGTGGAAAGAGATACAAATATATCTCTGCAAATATATTCATGCAATCAATCATTATTTCTATAAACATCAGATAAAGGTTACACTATATAGAAAAAAGTCATTTGTGAGATCTAAGTCTTTTAGCAATTGTATCTTCCTCTCCCTGACCTCCAGTGGGCGGAGCCGTGGCCCCCTCCGTTCCCCCATTTTCATCCTCCAGGATTGGGGAATGTTTTTTAAGAAAGGCCTGTGCTAAAATCTTAAAAACTTAAAACTATATCCCTTAAAATCCCGATTTAAAACAATTTAGACTTCAGACTGCAGGCTAGGTGAGGTAGAATTAGGCCAGGCCGGCCTGATTGTATAGTGTCACAGTAGTTTTAAATAATTCAAATAAAATCTCACCTTTTAACAGTACTTCTACACCTGTTAGGTATACTTTTAAAAACATATTTCCCAAGCAACAACACATAAAATGATAAGAAATTCTTTGCATTATTTTATACCACTCTATCCTGTTTCAGATCTTCCAGCTTATAAGGATGTCAGTTTTGCAGGTATTATAATAAATTCCTAGAGACAGTTGGTTGCAGTGGTTAAAGGCATCTAGGATCTGGGATACCTGGGTTGTAATCCTGTCTTAAGCACAGCTGGGTGACTTGGGGCCAGTCTTTCTGTCTAGAAAGAAGGTAAGGGTAAGCTATTTATGAAAATCTTGCCAAAAACCCTGCATAATTTGTCTAAGCAACTGAGTTAGACTGACCTAAAGGAAGATCTGCCTGTCTGCCTGTCTTGTCTATCTCTATCATATGTTTATCTAGCTATCTAGATACCACCTAGTTGTCTAGCTATCTGCACACCATAATTAACATGTAAACTATCTTAAGGGGACAAAGAATAAATTTTAAATTGTCCCCAAAATATCTATGAAAAAGTTTACGTTTTTTCTGACAGGAAGAGGACTTTTCATTTAAAAGTTGATTCTTGATTATAAAAAATTGAAATAGAATTTAAGACAGCACAACCTCTACAGCAGGGATGTCAAAGGCCTGGCCCATGGGCCGGGTGCATCATGTGCTGGCCATACCCTCGCCTGGTTTATAGCAAAGGGGGAAATACATCATGTGATGAGGACGTGGCGATGTGAGTTTGACACCCCTGCTCTACAGGAAAGAGGAGCAACACACCAATAGAAATTCAGCACACTGATTGCTTTCTCAACCCAGACAGACCTGCTGGTTCTCCAAATCCAGTCCTTGGAACTTTTCTTTCCCTAAGTAATGCATGCAGGTGGAAAATGTTGTGTTTTATCAATATGTATGCATATTCATCAGCAAAAAGCTGTATTTCAGAAAAGATCAGGACAAGGCACTCCAAAATAAAATAATGAAATAATCAAGGATTAAAATTTCTTCACTGTAAAAGCATTATTTTTATTTATAAAAAACAATTCCATTATTTTTATTTATAAAAATAATTGACCTTGCACCTGCATGTACAGATTATTCCCTCCCTGCTTCCAAAAGAAACAACAAAAAGGAAAAGGGGAAAAAAGGAGGGTTAGGGTAACAGATACCTGTCCTGGAAAGATACGAGTTAGAGATAAAATGACTAGAAAAGGAATTTAGATAGGAAGCACAACAAAAGTTTTAAATGTGCATATTTTCCAAATAATCCATGCTCTTCAGCAAGTATATCTACAGCCACTTGCACCTCTCATTCTTTCTCTTCTCTTCAACATTTGCTTCTATTCTTCTCAGTTGATATAGGATAATATCTCCCTGCATGCAATTCACAAATAATTATTCTGGAGAAAATGACTTGAATTCTTTATAGAATTTGGCAATCATAATCATTAATCTATTTCTTTGTTGCTCTTCTTGTTGAAGCTCAGAAAAATTTAGAAAAGGATTTTGAAAACTGTGAAAGAAAAGCATGAATAGTAAAAGAAACTATTTGACGTCAATAAAAAAATAGAATTAGGTTAATTTATAATAAAACCATTTAGGAGGCATCCAGAATGCATTGAACTGCAATTTTTATTAAGAGAGAACATTAGTAAATATATGGAAAATAAAAATATAAAGTATAAAAATAGTGCAGATATGTTGAAGGAAAAAAACCAAAATCCATAATAGCAATAGCTTTATTACACCAATTGAACAAAATCACTGCAAAACTTGATAGACAAAAAACATGGTCGTTTTTACATTGTTTATATTTTTAGATGATATGGTGGACAGCTTTTAGACTCCCAAACTCGTTCTTACAATGTTCAAAACAAGTTTAGATACATTGCAAAACAGTTTGTCCAAATCCTGTTAGAAAGAAGTAGACAAATGTCTATAAAATCACCATTTCTGAAAATATAAATTCAGCTCATTTTTCTCTTATCCCATTATGATACATACAATTTTGGATGGTAGAAACCAAGATAAATCAATAGTCTTTGCAACTTCAATGCTAGATATAATTTATTATTCTAGATAACAAAGATAAATTTTGGCTAATTAAGTCAAATGTGACTTCTTGTTTGAAAAATGCAATGTGCCCCAAATCTAGCCACAAAAAATGCCTAGTATAAGATAGACATTCTAGCAAGTAATGAGGTGTTTCCAGTGATTATATTTGAAAAGTTCTTCAGTTCACCTAGCCCATCAGACACTTTTATTTTTTGAGTAAGTTTTTGGAAAGGAAAATAAAATTTCTATAGATCCCACTTTTATTCTTATCTCTTAGTATCATCTCCTTTCATCTTAGCAGTAAATGTCATAGCTCTGTGAGCTGTCTGTAGAAGCTCTCTGCTCCTCCACTATCTTCTCCCAAAGGCCTAACTTTCTGGTTCTGCAGCACTTCTAATTTTTGCCAACTGAATGAGTGGGAATGAATTATACATAAACATTAATTGCCGATGTATGAACATGCTTCCTAGATCTTCCTGACTTTCTCTATTTTAATGCCCACCTGATGCTCTCAGCAGTGACAAAGCACTTTTAGGACACTACACAAATTTCAGAGACCCTAAAGCAGTGAGAAGGCAAACTTTGAAGTCTGCACAGCCAGATGTCCAACACGTACATGTTGCATTCAACTCCCAAATCTCAACCTGGAAAAGCTAGAAAAGAATTATATCTTCTCTAGCAGCCATGTGCTTCTCCTTCCCATATTACTATAAAGGATAGAATCAAGGATAACCTGACTATTACATCACAGTGAGGACCCAAATTCCGAGCCTTTCTTCATTAACTATTTATAGAACCACTAGAAGGGCCTAGCAACCCGTTTTGTCTCTTGTCCTCATTGCTTTGTTTCTTCCTTGCTATTTTCTATGCCCAAAACCATGTAGCAGGATAACAAGAGTTAGGAGAATGAAATCCTATGCTGATTGTCCTTTCAACTGCTCTAGCAAAAGTTGGGTTTCATTAATCATTGATTGTAGTATAAAGCCCTTAGTCAGCGCCCACTGACTCTTCTAACATCAGCTGCCCAATTCTTTTTTTTTTACAATAATTTTTATTAAATACATTTTAAGAGAACAAAAGCAATACAAACTTTGAAAAAAGAGTCAATGGTAAGTGAAAAATACAATAAAAGAAAGAAAAAAGAACAAAATGATAATGAATCAGCTTCCAATCCATTATTTTTTTTTTCCCCAGCAGAAAGTCCAAAAGTCCAATCATGTTTAATAAATGTGGTTATTGTCCTTGTCCTAATCAGGAGTCTCGGCTAATAATATCATCTTAGCCAACTATCCCATTATATTTCGGTTTTTCCATTTTTGGATATATAATAGTATAATATATGTACATATAATAGTATAAATATATATAAAAACAGTCCCCCAATTCTAAACTTATTCAATAACATAAGTGGGTGAAGCTGAGGAAGATAGCTAACATTTTAAATGTTCCATCATGTTTTGTAACACTTGATGTAGCATTGGTGGGATTTAAAATGGTGAACAGGTTTTCCCCCCCCAGTTGTTTCTTGAGGATCTTCAGCAAGGCAGTCCTACTGAGAAGCATTTTGCCAGCAGTTTGGACCCAGATATATTCCTTTCCTATTTGTAAATCGGATGGCAGGTAATGCCATATTATATGTAGAGAGCTGTGAGGCAGCTGATTTTAGAGGATTTAAAAATATTGATGATGGTAAAGATGATTTACTGTCATGGATGAACTGCCACTGGTGCCAACATTTTACTAGCTTTAGATACTGTGAACTTTGGTTTGAGAATTGGGTTTTTTCCAATCAAATAGTTACAGTTTCTTATTCTTTTTAGGGTAGCAAAATGTCTTGGGATCAATTTCAAGCAATACCTGAGTAGTAGCTGTACTCAAATGTTCCTTAATGTTTCATTATCATTGCAAGCATGCAGAATGAAGTCCATATTGTGTCACAATCCAGTTATAGCCAGGTTGTGATATTGGAATATCCATAGGGGATTGTGCAAAACTATTCTGCAGGTAATTTGTGATCAAGCCCACCAGGATGATGGAATTGTCTTCCAATTTACTATCTGTCAAACTGGCTACATCTATAGATGGATTGAGTATGTCTCATGTGTGCTTTATTCTACACCAAGAATTCTTTGCCTTATCCTGAAAACCTCTTCCTTTTATTCTTGTAAACAGAAGAAAACAAAGACAAGCTCTGGCACACGAGGATAGCATTTTTTCAGCCTCAACTTCCCAATCTGTGTGTCAAATAGTTATTGCAATGTGCAGCATACTGTTGGATATAATATTAGAATGTTTGTTTTTTCTCCTAGCAGAAGTATTATAAAAGTGTAGTTAGAGCACCTTTATGGGTTTTTTTTTTTACTGCAGATCGAAGCAGGGACCGAAACGTTGCAGTTTAGTAAGGCTGTAATAAACCCACCCTCCCAATCTTAAAATTTTAAAGCAGCGTTACCTTTGTGCAGAGAACAGGGGGGAAAAAGTTTACAAGAGACAGGTAGTGGGGCTATTTTACATAATAAGGAAACTACAAGTGAGGAAAAAACGAAACGTTAAAAATCAGAAGAAGAAGAAACAAAACCACTTGCGATTTTCTACCAGACTTTGTTTCATCTCGCATCACGCTTAGGATCAGAACCTTCCTTCGGCTCCGGAACTCAAGAATTGAAAAGCGTGTTCTGTACCGGAAGTGTAGAAGGGGAAACAAGAATTGTCTTTCCCTTTGGGCGCCGACCGTAGCAAGAAATTTGTCCCTCAGTGACATCCGTAGGGAGGGCGGGGTTATTCCGAGAGAGCTCCTGGGTAGTTTTTCGGAGGCTTCTTTGGCTCAGTTAGAGAAGCGGCAGCCGAGACCATGTTCCGCCTTGAGGGTCTGGGGCCCAAGCTGGACCCGGAGGAGCTGAAGCGCAAAATGCGCGAGGACGTTCTCTCTTCCATCCGCAACTTCATCATCTACGTAGCCGTGCTGCGCATCAGTGAGTGCCTCCCGCGCGCACAACTGGGGCGGCGGCGGCGGCGGCCGCCACGTGCTGGGGATTTTTCTCTTGCGAAGCCCGAGATTTAGCAGTGACCTTAACGTTGGGTGGGGTTTTTTTATACGGGGATTTCATAGGAGTGGCTCTATAGCATTTCATACCATTAGGAGGTGCGGGGCGGAGTCATGGCTAAGGGGTTTGAAGTAGATCCCGAAGGGGAATAGGATCCAAGGCAACTCTGGCTCATGGAAGGTCACTGGGGGACCTTTGGCCAGGCATGCCTCGGTCCAGCCCTAGGGAGTTGTTTTCGGGGAAAATGGGAAAGGCGGTGCTATGTTATTATATTAATTTATTGTCGTCTTTTTATTAGTTTTACTGTTTAAATGGGGTTTTTATACTTGAGTCTCCCACGGGCGAATAGGCGGCAATATAAATTCAATTATCAATAAAAAATATTTGCTGGTTGGAGTTAAAGCAGATTATTTATTTAAATTTACTAGCTATACCCGGCCATGCGTTGCTGTGGCCCAGTCTGGTTAAATCAATCTGTCTGTGTGTAGATCTACACCTGCACACATACACACAACCACCATATAACCCCCAACCTACCTACCTACTGTATTTCTCCCTCTCTATCTATCCCTCTACCTACCTACCTACCTACTGTATTTCTTCCCTCCTCCCTCTATCTACCTACTTACCTACTGCATTTCTCCCTCTCTATTCCTCTACCTACCTACCTACTGTATTTCTCGCTATCTATCTATACACCTACCTACCTACGGTATTTCTCCCTCTCTGTCTATCCCTCTACCGACCTACCTACTTAGTGTATTTCTTCCTTTCTCCCTCTATCTACCTACCTACCTACCTACTGTATTTCCCTCTCTGTCTATCCCTCTACCTACGGTATTTCTCCCTCTCTGTCTATCCCTCTACTTACCTACCTACTGTATTTCTTGCTTTCTCCCTCTACCTACCTACCTACCTACCTACCTACCTACCTACCTACCTACCTACCTACCTACTGTATTTCTCCCTATCTATTAACCTACCTACCTACCTACCTACCTACCTACCTACCTACCTACCTACCTACCTACCGTATTTCTCCCTCTACCTATCACCCTATCTACATACATACATACCTACCTACCTACTGTGTTTCTCCCTCTCTATCTATCCCTCTATCTACCTACCTACTGTAATACAATAATACAATAGCATAGTTGGAAGGGACCTTGGAGGTCATCTAGTCCAACTCCCTGCCTAGGCAGGAAGCCCTATCCCCATGATGGCGAACCTATGGCACGGGTGCCACAGGTGGCACACGGAACCATTTCTTAGGCCACGCGAGGCATTGCCCTATGTGTGCCCTGGCCAGCTGATTTAGGCCTTCTTTTGAGGCCGTTTTTTGCCCTCTGGAGGTGGGGGAAGGCTGTTTTCACCCTCCCCAGGCTCCTATAAAGCCTCTGGAGTCTGGGGAGGATGTAAAAAGCATGCCAAAGGCAGGGGGTCATGCACATAGCATTATGGATGTGGCACACCTGTGCACATCACCCCTGCACTCCCCCTGCTTTTGGCACGCGAGCCAAAAAAGGTTAGCCATCACTGCCCTATACCATTTCAGACAAATGGCTATCCAACATCTGCTTGAAGACTTGCAGTGTTGTGGCATTCACAACTTCTGGAGGCAACTTCTGTTCCACTGGTTAATTGTTCTAACTGTCAGGAAATTCCTCCTCAGTTCTAAGCTGCTTCTCTCCTTGATTAGTTTCCATCCATTGTTTCTTGTTCTGCCCTCAGGTGCTTTGGAGAATAGCTTGACTTCCTCTTCTTTGTGGCAACCCCTGAGATATTGGAAGGCTGCTATCCTGTCTCCACTGATCCCTCTTTTATTAAACTGTATTTTTCCCTCTCTCTCTCTCTATGGGCCACCTGGGAGTTTGCTATCCCAGTGGCTGCCTATCCGATGGGCAAGGGATGAGATACTCGCACAAGGACTAATAAAGGTTAATTTATTTTAAATAAATAAAGTTTGTATAAATATTTATGTGGCTGTCTATCTTAAACCAAACTCTGGGGGAGTTGCAACCCAAGGATAAAAACAATGTAAAATTAATAAAAACAAACCTCAGAACAGTCATAACCAGGGAAACCTGGAGCTATTGCTAATTTTTTTGGTGCAGCCCACAACACTCTCCTCCATTCCAATCTTCAATAGCAGATGTATTCATTCCAAGTTCAAATCCTGAGTGTCATTTACATGGCAGCAAAAAACAAACAAACAAACAAAAACCCAAAAGTAGGAGACATAACTGTAATTTAACAGATGTTAAATTTTTGCAGTTGAGATATAAGGACACTATTCTGTAATACAGTATTTCATTAAGCCAGAGGCTTGGACTGGTAGCAGTTCTACTATACCTAGAAAGTATAGTAAAGAAAAAAAAATCTTCCAATGGGCCTGCTTATCATTTGGCACTTGAGAAATAATGCCTTATTTCTTTCCATAGCTCCATTTGTTTTAAAGAAGCTGGACAGCATATGACAGAAAGAGCTTCGAAGATTACCTACATGGAAGACCAAACTGGACTTTCAATGCTTTGCTAAGAAAGGACTATAGACATTATCTTAACAGATGGATCCTGAACATTTCCATATGAAGATTGTAGAGCAGCTGAAAAAGTAAAATACTTTTTGTCACTTATTCTTTCCATGTGTCAGACATTTGTTCTTGCCTTCACGTTGGTGCAATCTTGTTCTTGTTCAGAGTTTATAATCAGGCCTGATTTTGGAAAGCTGCTAAATATGTATTGGATTATATCTTAAGAGTTAATAGTGATATTCTTGTCACTATACATTCTCCATACGAAACCTTATGGATATTTCCTGAAAGATTAAAATAAATGGAGTATATGTTCTAATGCTAGTGTTCTGCAATATTTCCAGTCAGATTAGTTAAAATTATTCTTTCATACTGCATTCTTTTTGTCAAGTTCTGACGCTTCAAGATGAAAAACAAACAAGCATACAGCACTGTGCTTGAAGCTTTTCAAAAGATCAAAAACAGGTAATGCTAAATTGAGCCAAAAGCAGAGCTGACTACTCTTCTTGTTTGTCTTGTTTGTGATGACACTCAGTTTTGTTAAGCAATCAAGCCAAAAAAATAAAAGTCATGGAGTAGACAGAACAATTTGGTTATGCTTAAAATGTGAGCTCATCTAATGAAGTTGCTTGTCAGGTCGGAGAGCAAAGAAAGGAAGGATACCATACAATGATGAAGTCATCATTTCTGCCAAATCACTGCTGCTAAAGATAGGTACTAGTTTAGGCATGACTTCAGTGGAGGGTTGCTGCCGATTTGGACTGGTTTGAGCGAACCCCTAGTTGCGATCTGTGGGCACAATCCCATCCTATATTGCTGCGTTTTTGACGCACGCAAGCGTGGAAGGCGCATGCGAGTGAATTGCTGTGTTGATGCCGCACACGTGAGGAAAGTGCGCACTCATTTCCAGTGCTGGGCGAACTGGTTGTTAACAGTATGTGACGGCCACCTCTGCATGACTTCCATATTAAAGACAGGAATTATACCTAAATGATGTACCTGCTCCCTAAAATTTTGATTTGAAATGAACCAAGATCATAGCCAACCTATTGATAATGGGTCTCCCTTGAGAGCAACGAAGAGATTAGGTGTAGCTTCAGAAGTTTTCTTTTGCTTTTTAAATATTAAATTAATGCAAACTGCAGGTTTCCATCTTTTCTATTACATTTCAAAACCTGTTGTAATATCTTTTTTTAACCTTGGACAGAGCATACTGCTAGATTAAAGGCATTATTTTATAATAAGACAAGCAACAAAGATGATAAAGATGAAGCAGTATGCTCTCAAATTTAGTGCACTTTTAAAGATGCAAAACTATAAGAGAGTTGAAAGACCTTGGAGTCTTCTAGTTCAGTGCCTGTGCTCAAGCAGGACACCCTACAGCAGTGATGGCTAACCTTTTTGCAAAGGCATGCCAAAATTGCACCTGCACGCTATCACACGCCGGTGCCCAGACTCACAATGGAATGCAGCTTTCCTGAAGCCTGGGGAGGGTGAAAACAGCTTCCCCCGGGCCCCTGGAAGGTGGAAATGAATTGTTTCCGGACTTCCATTTGGCTTGTTTGGCCTGTTTATTGCCCTTCCCAGGCTCCAGAAGCTTTTCTGACGCCTTGGGAGGGTGAAAATGACCTCTCCCCGCCCTCCAGAAGGCAAAAAAATCAGCGTGCGCTGGAGCAGAGGGCTGGTGTGCCAGCAAATATGGCTCCATGTGCCACCTGTGGCACGCGTGTCATAGGTTTGCCATCACGACCCTACAGTTCTGGAGGGATGTGCATGTGTTTGTGTGTATGTATGCTATTGACACATGTTCTAGGTCCTATAGGACAGGAGTCCTATTCAGAATCCTGTCCAGAGTTTGTAATGCTCAGGTTGACTGCCACTGTATTGATTGAACTGTTGGGCTAACACTGGGAAGACAAGATTCAATTCCACCCCATCCATAAAAACTCAATGGATGACTTTCAACCAGCTCTTCGCTCAGTCTACCTTACAGGGTTGTTGTGGTGGTTGTGTAATGAAGGGAAGTTCCAGCATATGGGTCTTGAAAGAAAGATGAATATAAATCTTATCAAATTTCATTCAAGTGGTTAACTAATACATTAAAATACAATATTAGTTTTGATATTTCTCATTTAGTAGGCCATTTAGTTTTACAGCCAAAAATGATGGAGAATCGATTGCTTAGTGAAGGGAGAGCTCCAATGACTATTTTCTCCATGTCCCAATTTGAAATGACCCTGAATATAGTAATGTTTTGCCAGTTAATTTGTTGCTATAGTAAGTTGCAATGCTTCCTAGATGTACTTAAGCGTGCCAATAAAAACATTTTTTAAAAAAAAACATGCTTTATTATTTCTTTGTTCCATACTAACTACATGTTCAATATTCATCAAACACTAAAAAGGGGGTACAAATATCACCATTACTCAAGAAAAGATTCAGACAGCGTCTTCTAGTCTTCAGAAAGTAAGAAAGCAATCACTAATCCATTGGTGTTTAGAGTGTGTTCAATTCTGATCCTACTGGAGGATGTTTCCTAGACAGATGTGGGGGAAGGAAAGAGAAAAAAATAATATGTGGCATTCACAAACAATATATATATATTGTATATATATGTTGTTTTATGAGCTGATCAATAAATTAAATTAGAGAGAGAGCAGGATAGATCTATTTCGAGCTTATTAGCTCTCATCAGCTGGCATACCCTTTACTGGGATTCGAACCGGGGCTGTATTGCATGCCAGGCAAGGAGCCTAGCACTTAAGCCAAGCCAACTCCCCTAACACACATATCTAAAAAAATTACACAACATAATTCTTGGCTTGCTGTCTAGATGGTCTCTGGTGATGAGCCAAAAGGCAGGAAAGGAAACAGTATGTCTCCTCCCTTAATTGGGGCCTATTAACAGGTTGTTGTGAAACAATTACATATATGTGTGTGTGTGTTAGGATTTTAAGGGATGATTAATAAATAAGAGACCAGGATGGATCCATTTCGGGCTTATTAGCCTTCTTCAGCTGGCCATACTCCTTCTACTGGGGTTTGAACCGGCTAATAAGCCCGAAATGGATCCATCCTGGTCTCTTATTTATTAATCAGACCTTAAAATCCTAACACATATCTAAAAAATTCAACAGTAATCTCATGGCTCTCTGCCAAAGATGGTCTCTGGGATGAGCCTAATAGGCAGAGGATGACAGTTTGTCTCCTCCCTTAAAGGGGCCTCAACAGGAGTTGTAAAATATTGTCTCATATATATATATAATTCTGGGAGTTGAAGTCCATAAGTCTTAAAGTTGCCAGGGCTAGACAACTCTGGAATAGTCTCCATATAAGGAACTACATATACAGTGAGATGAAGTTGCAATTGGCTCACAAGCTGTTATTTTGGCCTACAATAGTATGTTTCTGTGCAGTTAATAGATTAAAGGCACAGTTATATTGCAATAATAAAAAGGGATAGGAGAAACATGTATGTCTCTAAGTCCCCTGTCCTGTTCTCACTACTATCTGGTGTGGGCATCAAGCATTTCATTGTCCAATGGGCCTGTCATAGTTTTCTCTCCATCCTTTTTTGAGAAAGTTAGTAAACCAATCTGCCTTTACAGGTATTTCTCCATTGAAATCCATCCTGCATATTATGAAGTTGAGGATAACAACCCCTAATTACCACAATTACTACCATCACTACTGCAAAAGATCTCATTTCAGAGATGCTTCCATACTCTCAGAGATTCGAACTGAAGGGATGGCCATATAGTGGCAATTTCCAACAACGTTTTCATAGTTCTTATAATGTCTTGACTTTGCCTATAGTGAAATGTCCATTGATTCTGCTTGACAGCACTAGGCAATAATAGCTGCAACTTACTTTTTTTAAAAAAGTATTCTATCTATCTATCTATCTATCTATCTATCTATCTATCTATCTATCTATCTATCTATCTCTATCTATCTATCTATCTATCTATCTATCTATCTATCTATCTATCTATCTATCTATCTATCTATCTATCTATCTATCTATCTATCTATCTATCTATCTATCTATCTATCTGTGTGTCTGGAATGCCTCGAGCAATTTCAACCAAACGTGGTACACAGATCACCTACTCTCTGGAGAAAAATACTGTGAGGGTTAAGACACCCCTAACACCCCCCCAGATGTGTGTTCTGTTAGGATACAGCCTGTTCTGCCTTAAAATGGCTTCTACTGTATTGCCGTAAAATGGCTTCTACTATACAGCGCAGTGGAGTTGCCATGGTAATGGCTTCACAGTACTCCACAAGGGGGCTCCCTATGGTAAGGGGGAAAACCCAACAATACAAATTATGTTTGGTCTGGACATTTTCCTCCTATAAGTAAATACAAATATATTTATAAATATAAATATAAACCCAGCAATGCCAGGTTATCGGCTAGTGTAGGATAAAAGCCTTTCAGAGAATATCTCCGGTAAAGTGAGTTCTGGGAAACAACTGTGTGGCTTATAAATGTTCCATGGAAATTAAGATCTATTTGCCTTTAGGTTGAAACAGACTTTCCCCCTTTTTTGTTCATTTTATTATGCCTTGTCTATGAAAATATTAGACAAATATATTCATTTAAAAAGACATTTCTACCAACACGAAAGGGATCAAGGTTACCTTGCTACTTCACATCTTCTGATGCTGGGAAGTGATCCTTCTTATTTTTACTTTGGTGTAGGACTTTAATAGTCCCCTCTGCCTGTGTTTCTCCCACCATATTTGTGGCATGACACTGGTAAACACCCTCATCCTCTTTTGTCAGTGGATTAATCTAGTGGGGAAAACAAGCACACAATTCATATACTCTTTGGGGTGTTTCCCCCCCCCCTCATATAATTGCAGTGTGATTGTCTTTGCATACCTGTAATCCCTTTTTATATTGTTTTCCATAGAACCAGGGACTGAAAAACCCTGATAGCACCATTTAGTGAACATTTAGGTACAGCAGTTCAGGGTCTCCAACCTTTAGTCTGAAGGACTTCAGCTCCCAGAATTCTCCAGCCAGCTTTGCTCCAGCTTTGCTGGCTGGAGAAATCTGGAAGCTGAAGTCCTTCAGATTTAAGTTGCAAAGGTTGGAGACCCCTGCAGTAGTTCCTTTGCTACTATTTAAGAACAATAATTCTTGTGAAATGGTAAGTCATCTCCTTGTATGCCAGGTATAAATACTGTTTTGATCAGTCCAGAACAGACTAGATAATTTCCTGGCAATCAATTGGGAAAAAACAACCTTGTCTACTGTCCCAAGGTGCTTTTTTCAAGCGGCAACTATACTTTCTGGTTTTTCTTTGAAGGTGTTTCGCTTCTCCTCCAAGAAGCTTCTTCAGAGCTGAAACGCTTTGAAAGGCTTTGAAATGGAGATGAGCACCGCTCCTAGAGTCAGGAACGACTAGCACATAAGTGCGAGGGGAACCTTTACCTTTATCTAACAAATAGAATGAATAATAGCGCAGATCCTATTCCACCCATACATGCAGTCGCTATAGTTTCCAAACTTACCTCTAGTATCTTTTTAGCAGGCCCAGGACATTTCTAGATCCAACAAAGCACCCCAGTTGATGGAGCTAATACTTTTAGCTCATTTTTTAATAATTTGATGAAAGCTAAGAAGGAACTCCAAAAGGCCAAATGGGTCTTTTAGGTTATGCCCAGGTCTAAGCATCCATTTTATGTCTTAATATTCCTGAAGCTTTGCAACTGAGTCAATTATCCCTAGTTTTATTGTTTTACACTTCTAAGAAGGCATCCTTCACTATAAAATCCCAATCCTACAAAGGCTGGAAAATTTAGCACTGTTTATTTGCAAGTTACACCCACTGTGGCTCTCAGAGGGTAATCTCCCTCCCTCCCTCCCCCCCCCCCCCCCGCCCTCTCTCTCCCCCTCTCTGTACTTTTCTGTCTTTTCTCCAGGATTATAGACATCCTTTGGCTAAATTTCAAAGCCTGTCTAGTTGCAATCAAAGCAGTCTCTGGCAAGAACAACCTATCTCCTGCGCGTCTGTTGAAAAGGATAGGATCATGATGATAGGAATAAATGGGATGATGTTTCCATCAAAGAAAAGAAAGGAAATGAAAATGAAATCAAGAGAAGAAACCATATTGGAGGGGCTACTAGACTGATAGCAAACCCCACCTTTCTCACTCACTCCATGCTTCCCCACCCATTCATCTTTTATTCTCATATTCACTCTATCCTTGCTTTTTTTTATGGTTCATCCTTTACTTTCCTATTGTTATGCTTACACTTTTCATATCTTCATTTTTGTTGTTGTAAGCTGCCTAGAGTAGCCCCACGGTGAAAAAGGTGGTGAATAAATTTGACAAATAAATAAATTTGGCTTTTATACCACTAATCGTACTCACATGCAATCCTGATGGACCATTCACCAAAGAAATGAGATCCTACACATAAAAATCGTTCCATGTCCCAGTAGCTGTCCCATTACAAATTGCCCCTTCTGACATACTTACCAAAACCCAACCTGTGCTCTCATGCTTAGAAGGACCACCTCGAACCTGAACAGCCATATTAACTCTGTCTCCAGGCAATTCTTCTAAGAGCCTAACTCCCTTTGGGGACTCAGTGACCTGTGGGATTTAACCAAGACAGCACATTCAAAAGAGATTCATTGGCTTAAAATTATGTGTATGGTTTTATTTAAACATTTGTGTATAACAATTTTTATTTTAAAAAAATCTTGAGGCTTTGTTTAATGGAGAATATTTTGAAGCTAAGAGTTGAAATGAAAGGTCCTTGGTGCTCTCTGAGCTTAGTTATTTTAATGCTTTGTTTAATATTATACCTCATCATGCCCTTACATTCCAATACCCTAAGACAGGGGTCTCCAACCTTTGCAACTTTAAGTCTGAAGGACTTCAGCTCCCAGACTTCTCCAGCCAGCAAAGCTGGAGCAAAGCTGGCTGGAGAATTCTGGGAGCTGAAGTCCTTCAGACTTAAAATTGCAAAGGTTGGAGACCCCTGCCCTAAGACACTTTATTTGCTATAGCTGTCATACTCCTTTTCCTAGCCTACCATTACCCAAGATCCCCATTTCCTGGGATATTCATAGGCTTAACCACTGAATGTATAATGAACAGTTGGAGGCCCAAGGACCGTTTTTGGCATCCTCAGAGCTTCTTCTGGTATCAGCTGCCAAAAATCAAGAGCATCATGAGAGAGACAACACAAAGCATTTGTTGTGCAAATCCTAAAACAGCCACAATGCAAAGATTTATTTAAAAATAATAGAGAAGCTTTGCCATACACAACTTGTATCATTATCTCACCCACTGCAATCCTTCAGCCACCCACAAAATGGTACTGATTGCTGATCCAACAAAAAGAGTGAGAATCTACCTCTGCTGTGACAGTCTCTTCCAACACTATATATTCGAGAATAAACAGAGCTCACTGAATTTAAAATATATTTTATCTTCAGGATCTCAATGCTTTTGTCAGCTCCAGCTAATTAAGGGTAAAGAAAAACTGTTAATAATAATACATCTACAGTGATCCCTTGTTTTTCGGAGTTTCATGTTCCGCGGCTTCAGTGCGTCGCGGGTTTTTCAAAAATACAGAATAGAAAAAAAATGCATTGGTAGGAGGCAAGCGCCCCCTAGTGCTTGCTTTAAACGATGTCCACCAACTCAAGTTTCCGGTATAGATATACAGAATGCTACTTCGCGGTTTTTCAGTTTCCGCAGAAGGTTCCGGTCCCCATTAACCGCGAAAAACGAGGGATTACTGTAATTAAGGAGCTGCTCTGCAGTCCTGCAGGATTTTAATGGAACCTTTAAGATCCTGTAAATTGATTTTGGGGGGGTTCTAGATCCAGGATCCTCAGAATATAAATCACAACCTAATCCCCTAAGTAAGATATTGCTTTTGAGGTGCAGAAGTATGCCTGGCATTGATGTAGTTGCCCGATTCAGCCAATTGGCATTTAGAAGGACCCTTAACCTACTTTCTTCCAAGTGATGATTGGTGTTGGAACTGCTTTCACCTCACAGGACAGGTAGACCTGGGCTCCAGTTACATTGTGAATCCTTTTCGGTGACACAATTATAGCAGGAGCTGTAAGAAACAGAGATATATAGCATTTTAGAATTACAGGTAGTCCTCAACTTACAATAGTTCATTTAGTGACCACACTGAAAAAAGTGACTTATGACGATTTCTCACAATTACAACCTTTGCAGCATCCTCATGATCAGGTGATCAAAATTCAGACGCTTGGCAACCGGTTCATACTTATGACCGTTGCTCTGACCCAAGGTCATGTGATTCTCACAAGCAAAGCCAAGATAGGCTCTTTTAACAACCGATTCTAACTTATCAACTGCAGTGATTCACCTAAGTGAGGCAAGAAAGGTGGTAAAACAGGGCAAAACTCACTTCACAAGCATCTCACTTAACAACAGAAATTTGGGGCTCAATTGTGGTGGTAAGTTGAGGACTACCTGTACTGTGCCTCTGTTTGGAAATAAAAAGTTGCACTTTTTAGCCTTGTGAGTTTTTCGTGGAATCTATATAAATAAAAATGTAAAATAGTTTGTACAAATCCACTAATCTCAAAAACTACTGCAGCAATTTACCTCAAATTTTGACACAATGTTGCCAATGACTTCCGATAATAGAATACCTACTCATTTTGTGCCTAGCACACGTGTGTCGTGTGCAAGGTACACAAATGTAAAATGTACCCACTGAAAATGTTTTTACCTTCCTGTAACTCCTCCCACCAGGCAACAGTCATTTCCTCAGCCACGTACGGAGGCCTCTTAGGGCCAAAAAGGCACTGAGATAGCAAACTCCCAGGTGGCCCATAGAGAGAGAGAGAGACTAAGAAATACAGTTTAATAAAAAAGGGACTTGGGGAGACAGGATAGCAGCCTTCCAATATCTCAGAGGCTGCCACAAAGAAGAGGGAATCAAGTTATTCTCCAAAGCACCTGAGGGCAGAACAAGAAGCAATGGGTGGAAACTAATCAAGGACAGAAACAACTTAGAACTGAGGAGAAATTTCTTGACAGTAGAACAATTAACCATTGGAACAGAAGTTGCCTCCAGAAGTTGTGAATGCCCCAACATGCAGGTCTTCAAGAAGATATTGGATAGCCATTTGTCTGAAATGGTATAGGGCTTCCTGCCTAGGCAGGGAGTTGGACTAGATGACCTCCAAGGTCCCTTCCAACTCTGCTGTTGTATTATTGTATTACAGTAGGTAGGTAGGTAGGTAGGGGAATATATAGATAGGGAGAAATACAGTAGGTAGGTAGGTAGGTACGTAGATAGAAGGATAGATAGGGAGAAATACGGTAGGTAGGTAGGTAGGGGGATAGAGAGAGAGGGAGAATTACAGTAGGTAGGTAGGTAGGTAGAGGGAGAAAGGAAGAAATACAGTAGGTAGGTAAGTAGAGGGATAGACAGAGAGGGAGAAATACAGTAGGTAGGTTAAGTAGGTAGGTAGGTAAGTAGGGGGATAGATAGGGAGAAATACAGTAGGTAGGTAGGTAGGGAGAGGGATAGATAGGGAGAAACACGGTAGGTAGGTAGGTAGGGGGATAGATAGATAGGGAGAAATACAGTAGGTAGGTAGATAGAGAGGGAAAGGAAGAAATACAGTAGGTAGGTAAGTAGAGGGATAGACAGAGAGGGAGAAATACAGTAGCAGGTAGGTAGGTAGATAGGTAGGGAGATAGATAGATAGGGAGAAATACAGTAGGTAGGTAGGTAGAGGAATAGAGAGAGAGGGAGAAATACAGTAGATAGGTAGGTAGGTAGAGGGATAGAGAGGGAGAAATACAATAGATAGGTCGGTAGGTAGAGGGAGAAAGGAAGAAATACAGTAGGTAGGTAGGTAGAGGGATAGATAGAGAGGGAGAAATACAGTAGGTAGGTAGGTTGGGGGTTATACGGTGGTTGTGTGTATGTGTGCAGGTGTAGATCTACACACAGATTGGTTGGCCATTTAACCAAACTGGGCCACAGAAACGTATGGCCGGGTATAGCTAGTAGGTAATAAAAATAGTTCTCTTAGTGGATAGTTGTCAGTTTAATTCTTTGCACTAATACCACTACTTTAAAATAAATTAAAGTGCCTTAAAGTTATATTTCATTTGCTAGCATGGAAATATAATGCTTAATGGTTTGTGAAGAACAAACTGGAGCCCTGTAAAGAATTTGGATTCTTGAGTGGCATATAAATTACTACTGTATATCTTTTTCATTGTCCCTTCTTCTGAGGTAATTGTAGAGATGTCTCAGGAAACACAGACAATTTTTAAGGGAAAAAAAGCTGCAGTTGTCCAGGATGTGGTGCTGTTGCTCTTTCATGGAATTCAATGGTGCTTCTTCATGAAGACTTTCTTAACTATTCAGAGTGCTTCTTGTGCAAGAAAATTTCAGGGTCTGAAAAAAACCAGACTCTTAAAAAAATGTGAATGATGAACTTGATTACAGATGTACAAAGTAAGAATCTTAGAAGCACCCGATCTGCACCATTATGCGTTTTAGGAAATTGAATTATGCTCTTATCTGATCCTGGTAAGAAAAAAAAATCTTTGAAATGGAACATTCAGTCTGCTAGTAAAACAGCCCACACTCCATTAAATGCTGAAACAGACAATCTGGGATTTTCAGGTGTTGCTGAATTCAACTCCCAAGAGCTCTAACTGGTATAGCTAATACTGGGACTTCTGGGAATTGTAGTTAAACAACTTCCAAATTCCTAATACTAAATCATGATTCAAAGAAGGTAAGCTGAAACTTACTTAGCAAGGTTTCTAACAGCTTAAATGGTTTGGTAAAAATTATCTTTAAAATATTATTTAACATTAATATTTTAAAATACATAGTTTAAAATAATCTGTTAGTTTTGATAAAGGTTAGAAAACCAATGCTTCTGTTGCATCTTTCTTTCTTTCTTTCTTTTTCTTTCTACCTTTCTTAATCCAACCAATCAGAGGTGGGTTACTGCAGGTACGGCCCAGTATGGCCATATCGATAGTAGCCAGGAACAGCTGAGAGCGTACCGGTACGGTGGCTCATTTGGCTCACCCACCTGCCCGCGCTCTATAGCTGTTTTTATGGCAAACAGCAAAGTGTGCATGCGCACACAGCATGCGGTGTCTGTGCGAGCCCCAACCAGCAGTTGGTTGTCGCAGGGGTAGTGGATTGCACATGTGCGCCCAGTGCAAGTCAAGCGCATGTGCGTACAGAACACACAAGCGTCTGATCAGCGTACTGATAGTGACAGTAAGAGCAACCCACCACTGATTCCAATCCAATCCAATGTTTGCATGTTACTAAGTATTATCTTAGTAAAAATGTAATTCCAAATCTCTAAGATTAACAGATTTAGTGATTTTAAAATTATGAAAACACACATTCCTCATTCAACCATGTTCTATTTGACTGGGTGACGTTTGGGCCAATGAGTGTGTTTGAATCTACTATTGAAATAATTAAATGCAAGAAAAGAAGATTACCAGATATTCTGCTATGTACCCCCAAAGGAAAAAAATGGAATGGAATGAACAGCTGTTTTACAGTAATTCTTAATTCTATGCACACAAAGGATTTTGAATAATTTTAATATCAGGATTGTTCAACGTTATCTTCTGAAGGCGGAGTGAGGTGGGGGAGTTCCAAAGCCAACATATGCATGATTTTCTATATGGGGAAAAGAATCATAACTCCATGCTTTTGTTTATTCTCAAGTCTCTTGGATCTGGGACACCCAGGGCCGGTTGTCAACAACTGTTCTTTACATCTTATTTGGTAGCAGTGAAAATGGAATAAATATACATCCCGGGCGGAGTGACTGCTCTTTCAAACTAGCAAGGCAACTCAAAGGTTCACGTGTCTTAATCTTTCTATAGTTCCCCTTTTGATTTCCCGCAGAGTTCTCTCTTAGCTGTATCTATGGCAACACTTCAGAATGATGGCAAGCCTTCTGGGATGGAGGGAGGAGGCTTGTAAAATTAAGCCAATTTCCTTTCAGCTTCCCCAATTCACAAGGAATATGCAGACAGCCTGGATTCCCCTGCCATTAGCACCGCTTCCCTTGCAGATGGCAATTATCACCCTGGAGGGTTGGGGAGGGAGGGGGAAGGAGGAGAGAGGCTTCTGGATCAGCTTCTGAAAACACAATACAAAATCCCCCTCTCTATTAGGCTGTTTGGAACTGACATAGCAAGATGTGTTCCACACCTGGCATGCTGGGAGAATCCCAAATAGAAGATGCCTGCAGCTAAAGCAACAGGGAAGATAGGAATGAGTGGCTGGCACCTGTCTCTTGTCACAATGTTCTTTGAAAACGATAGGAAAGCAAGGGAGCGAAAGGCCATCTGTTAGAGGAACTCCCATCTGTAACACTTCAAATGAGAAATTAATGTTTGCAGTAATTTTATTTAACTGGTTCTGTAAAAAAGGTGAAATGTCCAATCTACTAATTTCCTTTGGACGACAGCATTACAGGTAGCCGTTTAGTTATTGCCTCATTTAGCAGTTACAATGATGATGGAAAAGTAACTTGGCAACCAAACGTAGCATTTACAACTTTCACAAGTCTGTAAAGAAAAGGAAAATGGAAATAGGATTGTGAAATTCTAATGTTTTACTTAGCAACTTACTTGCTTAACAACCAAGCAGCTGGTCCCATATAGGAGTACCTATATAGCTGCTGAAACTCTTCTGGGTTCATGAATGAAGATGAGTAAGGGGCATAACTTTTTACATGTGGTTTACTACAGGGTCGTCTGTTAGAAGCATTGTACCTTTCAAGGATTTTGGTGATGAGTAGTAGTAGCAGATTAATAGTAGACTTTATTCTTTATGGCAGTTGGCTGTAACTTTTATTTTACAGGTATCCCATATGTATTGGATTTTCCAAGGTTAATGGACAGCACTGTTATAAACACATTAAGTCCCCTGCCAATAACTTTTGATGGGCAAAAAAGAAAGAAAGATGTAAACTAGATTGCCAGATGGTCTGCAATCGTATGACATTCGACAACAGAGTTATAAACAAATCTTATTATCTAGAATAAGGTAAGAAATGAGACATGGATACTGGAGAGAAAAAGATTCAGAAACATTTTTCTCTTAATAGAATAATGGAATTACATAGTTGCAAGGCACCTTGGAGGTCTTCTAGTCCAATCCAAGCAGGAAACCCTGTCTGATCGCTTCTTAAAAACTACCAGCGATGGAGCATCCACAATTTCTGAACGCAAGTCATTCCACTGATTACGGTACTTGTTCTAACTGTTAGGAATTTTTTCCTTATTTCTAGGTCAGTTCTCTCCTTGATTAGTTTCCATCCACTGCTTCTCGTTCTGCCTTCAGGTGCTTTGGAAAAAAGCTTGATTCCCTCTTCTCTTGTTTTATAGCTTTGAGAAATAATGTATTCTCCAGTTATATATCAGGAGTTCTTTGTGACAGAAAAAATTGATTTCCATCTGCATGGTCGTAGAGCATGATAAAAATCAACACTATTAGGATCAGCAATATGTTTTTGAATCTTTTAGCCTGTAGGAAATTTCAAATATACACCATGATACAATCAGTAGTTTTTAAGATGTCATAAAACTTGCTACATTTGCTTTGGCAGACTTAATACCACTTCCTTCTAAACCAGTGTTTCTCAACCTTGGCAACTTCATTTAAGATGTGTGAATTTCAGCTCCTACAATTCCCCAGCCAGCTATGCTAAGTTTGAGAATCACTGTTCTAGACAGATGAACAATGACATCTTAGACAGGAGATGAAAAAAGATAAGATAAAAAAACAGAATCTGTTCTTGTCATTAATATTACTATGTATTTCTTATGTAGGGAATTTAGAGAAGGGTATAATTTTTTAAACAAAGGGCAGTAGACATTTATCGAGTGTAAAAGAAAAAAATGTTGAAAAAAGCATTGCTGCTTTTGCTTCAGTGAAATTATTTTATGGTTTTCTATAGTAAAATAATTTCTTTGTTCATTGTTTTAAGTATTACGTATCAAAAAAGAACAGAAAGGGTAGCTGTTTCAAAATACTAAAACATGTAAAGAATTTCCATTTTCAATTAGCTTTTCAAGGACACCTAGATAACAGTAAAGTTTTCTTACAGCTTTGGTATAAGATTCTATCTTTTTAATTAAGAATTACTAAAAAGAATTAGTAAACTGCTTTTGTCTTTGAACCAGTCTTGACTCCTGTAAACTGTCTGGATTAGTTCTTTAATTCTCTTGATATTTTCAGAAGTGATTTCCTATTGCCTCCTTCCTAAGACTGGTAGAGAGTGACTGGCCCAAAAGTGGCTTTGTGCCTAAGGCAGAACTAGAATTCACAATCTCCTAGTTCAGGGGTGAAATCCTTCCAGTTCGACTGAACCAGCAGAGACAATTGGCATCAGTTTTCAGAACCAGTGGCAAAAATCCCTGATCTGGTCGCTCTGTCACTGCTTAGTTGACTGAGTTTCTTGTTTAATGAATAAAGTATAATAGTAATAGTAATAGTAGTAGTAGTAGTAGTAGTAATCATCATCATCATCATCATCATCATCATCATCATCATAATAGGCATCTTTGATATACTACTATGAACTCCTTTGTTATAATAAATACTGGGCTAGATTTTTATCTATATAAATAAAAATGTAAAATAGTTTGTACGAATCCACTAATCTCAAAAACTACTGGACCGATTTACACCAAACTTTCACACAATGTTGACAAGGACTTCTGATAATAGAATACCAAATCATTTTGTGCCTAGCACACGTGTATCGTGTGCAAGGCACGCACAAATAAAAGTTACTCACTGAACACGGTTTAAGCTCCGTGTAACTCCTCCCATCCGGCTGATACGTCATGGACACGTAATGGCAGAAAACCGCCTTGAAGGAACGTTGCCAGGGGCAACGTGGAAAGCAACACATGCGCCTCCCTGTCTGCCTGCAGCCGCTCTCTTCCACACACACGCACGCGCACACGCACACAGGGCCACAGGATCAGAAGCGTCCGAACCCCGTGTGGTAGTCGCCTGGCGGGCGTGTCGGGCGGGGCAGCCAGGCGCGTCTCCACCAGCTCTCTCCGATGGCCACCGAGGTGCACTTTCCGGAGCCGTTGGAGAGAGCTGGTGGGGGCATGGCCGGCTGTCCTGCCCGGTGCGCCTGCCGGGCGGCGGGGGCTGCGTGTCGCGGGGCTTGGGGGCGGCGGCGGCGCGGGGCTGGTGGGGGTGGGCATGTGATGCCCGGACGGCCACGCTCACTGCGGGAGGAGGCAGCCCTAGCCTCCCCAGCCCGACATGCCGGCCTTTTCGCTGCTTGCGGAGGGGGGGGGAGACTGATACACAGAGAGACAGAGACAGAGGGAGGGAGAGACGAACAGAGAGATAATGAATGAGAGAGATCGACAGGCACACACACAGTGACAGAGAGAAAGGGAGGGGAGAGAGACAGACACACAGAGAGAATGAGTGAGGGAAAGATAGACAGGCAATCATATGCAAACAGAGTGACAGAGATGGGGGAGGAAGGAGAGAGAGGAGAGAGAGAGACAGAGAGAATGACAGAGAAAGACAGAAGGAGGGAGGAACAGAGGGACAAAGAGACTAATGACTTTGCCCACCACTGTGTTAGGCACAAGGGAGGGAGGAAGGGAGGGGGGGCCTGGAGGGGGTTGACTGAGGGGGGGTGGTCTGGGGAGGGGAGGGCTATTTATTTAGGTAGAGGAATATAGAGAGAGGAAGAAATACAGTAGGTAGTTAGGTAAGTAGAGGGATAAACGAGAGGGATGAATACAGCAGGTAGGTAGATAGGTACAGGTATATAGAGATAAATACAATAGGTAGGTAGGTAGGTAGGTAGGTAGGTAGGTAGGTAGAGGGAGAGAGGGAAGAATACAGTAGGTAGGTAGGTAGGTAGGTGGTTACAGAGAGATGGGGAAATATGGTAGGTAGGTAGGTAGAGGGATAGAGGGGAGAAATACAGTAGGTAGGTAGGTAAGTACAGGGATAGATAGAGAGGGAGAAATACAGTAGGTAGGTAGGTAGGTAGAGGGATAGATAGAGGGAGAAATACAGTAGGTAGGTAGATAAATAGAGGTATAGATAGAGAGTAAGAAATACAGTAGGTAGATAGATAGGCAGGTACAGGGATAGATAGGGAGAAACAGTAGGTAGGTAGATAGAGGGATAGATAGGGAGAAATACAATAGGTAGGTAGGTAGGTAGATTTTTATACCGCCCTTCTCCCTTTTGGGACTCAGGGCGGTGTACAGGCAACAATAAAAATCAGTAGTATAAAACATAAAATACATTAAAAATATATTAAATGATTAGCCTGTCCTAAAACCCTACTAAAACCCCTACTAAAAGCAATTAAAACTACGCCAGGCCGGCCACATGAAATAGGTCTTCAAGGCCCGACGGAAAAGGCATAGGTCCGTGGTCGTCCTGCCACAGAGAAGGCTCTCCCCCTAGGGGTCACCAGCCGATATTGCCTGGCCGATGGCACCCCGAGGAGGCCCTCTCTGTGGGAGCGAACTGGTCGGTGGGAGGTGTTTGGTAGCAGGAGGCAATCTTGTAGGTAACCAGGTCCCTTGCTATGGAGCGCTTTAAAGGTGGTTACTAATACCTTAAAGCGCACCCGGAAAGCCACAGGCAGCCAGTGCAGCTCGCGCAGGAGAGGTGTCACGTGGGAGCATCTAGAAGCTCCCAGAATCCCCCGCGCGGCCGCATTCTGAACTAACTGGAGCCTCTGGGTGCACCTCAAGGGGAGCCCCATGTAGAGAGCATTGCAGTAGTCCAGACGGGAGATGACTAGGACTTGAGTGACCGTGCGTAAAGCATCACGATCCAGAAAGGGGCGCAACTGGTGTATCAGGCGAACCTGATAAAAAGCCCCCCTGGCCACGGCTGTCATATGTTCTTCTAGAGACAGCCGAGAGTCCAGGAAGACACCCAAGTTGTGAGCCCTCTCTCTAGGGGCCAATGACTCGCCCCCAATGGCCAGAGATGGAACCAGCTGGCTATATCGTGATGCCGGAAGCCACAGCCACTCGGTCTTTTTTTTTTTTTTTTTTTTAATATTGAAAAAGTTTTATTGGTTTTACATTTTTTAACAGGATAGGGTAATGGTTACAAAGAAATTTTGAGAGCATTCACGTTAGAGTCGTCGGACCTTCCGAGACCTCAAAATACACAATAAAAAAGTTAACATAGAAAACATTTTCCATACCACTACAAGATGAAAGCAAGTACATTTACCTAAATTCTCCTTTCCATGCTGTCAGACATTTACAAAAAGTCCAGATAGAAATATTATGCAAAATTGTTCAAGAAAAATCAAGGCAAAGTTATTTTTTTGATCTAAGTCTTTTGGCTATTGTATCTTCTTTCTCTCCTCCCTGGCCCCCCATAGGCGGGGCCGTGGCCCCCTCCGTCCCCCCTGGATCTTCCCCCAGGACAGAGGAATATTTTTTAAGAAAGGCTTCCGCCTCAGCAACTGTTTTAATCCTCACTCTTCCTCCTTCCCAGAACACCAGCATCCCTTCAGGTGTCATCCACTTGAACCAAATCCCGTGATCAAACAAGGTTTTAGACAAGAAGGAAAAATTCCTTCTTGCATCTCTAATTTTTCTAGGGATCTGCTTCAAGGTAGTGACCGTTTTTTGTTGGTGTGTTAGAGGTTTCTCTCTCTGCGCTTTCAGGATTTCCTCTCTGGTTGACCTTCTAACAAATTTCACATGTATCTCTCTAGGCACTTCATTTATCCTGGCATATGCAGAATTAATTCTATAGGCTAGGTCAATGTCCCCCCTGATCTCATCCTTAGGTTTATGTAAATAGTCTGCTAAAATTGTACTCATAAGATCAGGCAGGCATTCACCAGATTCCTCAAGAACATTCTGAAATCTCAAAAAATATGTCATTCTTTCCATATCTATCCTAGACACATGCCCATTTATTTCCCCCACCTCATTAGAAACATTTTTAATCTCTCCCTTAGCCCCCTCCAACCCCCCTTCCAGTTCTTCATTCTTCTGTGTGTTCTCCAACACTTGTTTCCGGGTATCCAGTAGCTCCTTCTTGAAGGTAATATTTTCAGCCCTCTGGGCCTTTATTTCTGATATCAAAGTTTGCATAGAGGTTTCAAGAGAAGCCATCCTTTGTTCCAAATTTACAAGTGCTGCTTCTTGTGCCATAGTTAAAAGTTAGAGTCACTGCCACCAAGATGGCGTTTTCCGGGTGGGGCTGGTGGGGCAAATCAGGAGCTCAGTTCAGTTCAGGGCTGTGAAGTTGCAAACAATTCAGAAACCAAAAGAGACACAGTTTCCCAGGTCAGCAAATAGTAATAACGAAGGTATTCCAGAGAAGAAATCACAAATCCATCAAAAGAATTTTTTTTTCAAAAATCAAGAGAGAGTCCTGCTTTCAAAGAGACGCTGGAAATTTTCCTTAGTTGAAATAGTCAGGCAGGGACAAAGAAAAGCCACTTCCACCGCCCATCTCAGAGCCAGAGGGAGAGAGTAGCAAAATAAGAATTTTTTAACGAGCCAGACCTAGAAACAATGTTGCAAAGAATCGCATTCCACTTTCCCTTGTTAAAGACCGTCCGGAGTGAAAGTTTCCACTTTCTCTTTGCAGAGAAGCCATTTTAACGTGCCGCTTAAATCCGAGGGTTTTTTTTTTAGAAATAAACACCCCCCTCCCAGTCCGTTCAGCCTGGCTGGCAGCAAGGAAAAAAAAAAGGTGTTCTTTTAAACTCACTCTCCCTCGCAGCTGAAGCCTCGGTGATCCGCCCGGTCTCTCCGTTCAGCCCTCTCCATTAAAGCGAATGGCGCCGACAGCCGTTGGCGAAGGAAAAAACCCCCGCAGCATGTTCCTCTCCACCTAGGTCACAGAGAGGAGCGCTCTCCCCACCGCCGTGACGAGGGACGCTCCCTCTGAGCCGACCCTACGGGAAACCTCCGGTAACCGGAGAGTTTCGCCCCCGTGGGGGGGCAGAAAAGGCAACAAAGCGGCGAGCGAGCCCTAGGCTCGCCCGTCGCCGCTGGAGCCGGATACCGGAAGTCCACAGCCACTCGGTCTTAGACGGGTTGAGTCGGAGCCTGTTTCTCCCAATCCAGACTCACACGGCCTCCAGACACCGGGACATCACTTCCACGGATGATTTTTCCATACTACCATTGTATCCATTTGCTTTGTTCACTACCTCTCATATTTCCTGACCCCCCCAGAATGTATTTCCACAGGAGCCAAAATAAGTGGGATTTCCCAGACACCATTTATTCATCCACAGAGCTAAGCTTCACAGATGTCAATGCAATTTAGCCTAAGCAGAATTTCCCGCAGATGCTTCACAAAGGCTGAGTAAAGCCTAAATTGAAGCAGCTAGAAGGAGCACTCAACTTAAGAGAAGAGCTGCAAATCAGCATATTTTCCAGAATCTCAGCCATTGATTAAAGACACCCCCCCCCAAAAAAAACCCCTGCTTTCCTTGCTAAGTCTGGATCCTACTTAAATTTGTTGAAAAAACGATGCCAACCAAAAAGCACATCTGAGTGGATGTGCAGGTTTTTACTTCTGGTTTTACCCAACCTGATTCATACTCCAAAATATTTTTTAGTATTGTTAGTACTGGAAGAGCCACTGAGTCACTTTCATCTGAACTGAGCCGATGGACAAAAAGCCCCATTGTGAACGATAAGAGATTCTAGCAGAGATCTGCTTCATGCGCTGCAGTCAACATTCCGGCAGGAAAGAAGTGTTTCTCTTCCCATCATGCAAAAATTAGCCCCGATGCTTGTTTCTTTAAGAGGAAGAAACTGAGGTGGATGAACTTCAGTTCATACAAGCCATTCAAATATGGTAATCCCTATCATGATTTACAGATTTAACTAATTGCCCAAGCTCACACAGATCAACTGAATCTAAGCTATGGATTAGCCAAACACATTTTTTTAAGTTAATTAAGTGAGTTGCTTTTGGAGAACAAAACAGTTGAGGTAAATATGCATTTGGTCATATTGTGTGTATCCCACAGAGCCAAAATATGGTTTTGGCACAGTCTGCTAACTGAACTCAGGCAATGTGGTTTATAAACACATTGGTTTATTGCTCAGAGTATTGTTAAGCATCCCAACCAGCTGTGGTTTGTTCAGCAAACCCTAGTTATCATTATGTGTAAATCAGGACAGTCCTGAGAAGGAAGCAAATGGCAAAGAGTATAAAGCTCCTATAGAGGCCAGAATGGGCCTCTGCACGGCTCCTGCCCTCCCTTAAATATATGCAGTCTATCAAATTAGACTTTTTTAAAAATTGCAGTCATAACATTAAAGGGTAATCAAATAATGTGATCCTTGTACTTCTCAGAATTCATATCACACAAGAACATGTTGCATTGAAATTCTGCAAGTTGTAATTCCAACAGATTTTGAGGAGGAACTTTAAATAAATTATACACTTTTAAACATTTGTCTAACTCACTGGATGTGATCCTCCAATAATTTGGAGGATAGCACCATCAATCTGCCAATGACACCCAATTATGCATCATGAACTTGGACCATGTGTCCTGCTGGAAGATGAAGGCTGCAAAATGACAAGAATCAATAGATTACAGTGGGTACAAATCCAAGAAACTTTTTTCTTGCAACTTTGACCAATCATTTCCAGAAAGTGTAATCACTAACAGAGAATAGAGAATAGTGTTAAATATGTTATTTCTTTCAGAATCACCATACATTTTGTAGCTGGTAGCCAATCAAGTGCAAGGGTTCTATAACAGCATTATAGATAAAAGTCCTTTTTAATCATTATTTTTCATAAGGAATCTTTTTCATTTATGTTAACAGCTGATTGGCACCTTTTATTTTTTGTAATTAAGAAAGTAACGAATGGACAATAGTGTCTCATTACCTTCTGACCAATTGTTAGAGAGAGCAATAAATCAATGCTACATAAATACGCTTAGTTGTTTTAAAAAACTTTTACAGTTTTGACTCCACTTGTAATAGCTACTACATGGTCACAAAGAGGCTCAATAAATAAACTGAGGTTACCATAGGTCAGAAATAGCTAATGAAGCATATGTAGAAGGAGGGGAGGGAGGGAAGGAGGAAGGAAGGAAGGAAGGAAGGAAGGAAGGAAGGAAGGAAATATTATATCCTGCACCAGATTGGAGATCTTTGCTGAAAATAGTAGGAAAACAGATGTCCACAATGGAAAATTGGAGGAAATTTTCCTGGCTGGTGTGAATGCACATGGTGGCCATCTGCTCTTTTGGGTTCTGTTACACGCATGTGTGCTGGTCAGGTGGTCTTCGAGTGAAGACCAGCTGATTGGTGCACATGCATGAGACAGAACCCAGAAGACCAGCTGACCACCATGCGCATTTGCACTTGCCAGCTGCTCTTTTCTGGGGTCCGGTGCTCTGCCACATTCGTGCGCACTCAACTTTTGGCACTCAGTGACAAAAAGGTTAGCCATCCCTGTAATAGTCTTTCCTATTCAAAGTGCTGAATTGTCTAAGAGTGGCAGCTGGATGCAAGTGAGAAATGACAGGATAGCAGGAGTACCCCAAAAAGTAGTACACTCAGGCAGTCCTTGTTCAATTAGCAATCACAATTGGGGCTGGCAACTCAGTTGTTAAGCAAAGCGGTTGCTAAGTGAAACCATGGCTGAGTTTGTGATCTTATTTCAGCTTTCCTTTTCTTTACAGACCTGCAAAGGTGATAAATGTGTGGACTGCTCAGAAAGCTTTCATCACTGTTGTAACTCCAGTAGCTAAATGAGGCAGTCACTAAATGAGGAGTACCTGTTGAAATGGTTAAAAAAAAAGATAGTAGCTGCAACCATGAAATCCTATCCCCTTTTATATGTATCATGATTGGTGGGCTTTGGCTGCCATATTGACTTTTCTACATCTCTCTCTCCCAGAGATAGCCCTGTAGATCAGTGTTTCTCAACCTTGGCAACTTGTAGATGTTCGGACTTCAACTCCCAGAATTCCCCAGCCAGCATTCGCTGGCTGGGGAATTCTGGGAGTTGAAGTCCAGACATCTTCAAGTTGCCAAGGTTGAGAAACACTGCTGTAGATGGAACAGCGTTAATGGAAGCCATGTATTAACCCACTTTCTGGTAAGTTTGTTCTTGCAAATCATTAATTTTAACAAAATATCCTATGCCAACCCCACCCCTCCTCCCAAATCTGGTCCCTGTTGAAGACTATAGCCAATAAAAGTGTAATGGGATAGGTTTTGCAATTGAGTGGCACAAGGCATTCTATGACAAAGGAACACTATACAATGGTTACTGCCATCAGCAGCTGGCATATAGCAATAGTTTAGATTCCCCAGGAAGAATTACCAACCCCACCTACATCACAAACTGTTTTTCATGACATCTATAGCGATAACTCTTTGAAATAATGCAGACTTCTGGGGCAACATCTGCACCGTGACAGTTTCATAGCACAAATGTAAGCAAACAAGCCATTCTTAATTCTTTTCAAACCATACAATATGACAACCCAGCGTGTGTCAGGCTCTCTTCTGTTATTTTATGCAATTCCTGAGTCCATTATACTGTCAATCTCCCTGTCTATGGAATATTGTTATGATTCGAGCTTCTTAAAGTTTAACTCTTCCCTAACCTACTCCACAATTCCTATTCCACAAACAAGTGTTTTACTTTATGGCTTTAATCAATTTTCTAGCCATTTGGCAAGAACTCAAGTCTCAAATCCTTCCAAGGTGGCTTACAGCATACAAACCAGGCAACGTTTTAAAAACAAGGATTTCAAATGCAACCTGTTAATGTAAAATACATTTTAAAGTACCCATTAGTAGTTTATCTTCAATTAAACATGAAGGAAAAGTGAGTTCCTAGCATAGCTTTGTATCTCTTGGAAGGGAAGGGGTAAAAGCTCTTAGGGGACAGCCAACAAATAAGATTTTGAAACTGGCTTTAAAAATGAAAAAAAAAAAGGAGGGGGGGTTTCATATGGACCGTAGGTTGGTTTTAAACCAACTATGTCCAATTAACATACCCACAAATGCAAATTCAACAACATTCAGCTGTTATTCTGAATATTTAATTAGGGCTAAGTCTCTACATATGCAGCGGGAGCTCTTAGGTTTTTAATGATAAAAGTCTCTATAAAAAGAACATTAAAATGTCAGTCATGATAAGTAATATAAACATATAGAGTACTCCCAGTAGGTAACATTACATAGTGGAGTAAGACAAACTATAGTCCCAGACAAAGGTTGCATTTGTGGATCATTGTGTGGAAAATTGGAGCATTAGGTATGTTTACTAGCTTGAGTTACGGATAAAAGTGTCAGGAAATGATAACAATAACAGTTAGTGCTCCCTGCACATTCTGAATTCTTTCCTCCAAACTGAATCCAAAGCACTGCAAACCTTCAGCATTTTCTTTCTTTGGATAATAGTAAACAGTACTAAAATATCCCAAGTATATCTTATGAGAATTTCACGGCTGCATTGATTTATACAATTGCTCTGAGCTTGCAGTGTTGTCATGAAAGAGAAGCACGTAGTACCGGGTATTGTTCTGTAGTTCCACGGAATTATGCTCTTCTCCCTTCCTTTTTGTGTTGGGGAATACACAGTACATGGTTTAAGCTCTACTATACTAGCAGAGTAAGTGCTATGCTGGCAAAGTGGGGACATGAAGCTCAGCTTTATATAATGGCTAAATGTAGCCTTAGCTGCAGAAAGCAACTACAACTGGCTCTGAACTATCTTAAGACACAGCTGAAATACCATCACAGCGGTACCAGCGATACTTAATTTTGGTGATAGCTTATGTATGATAAAAAAGTATGAGAAAGTATTAAAAATTTGAGAAACAGTGCCTTGATTCTCTATTTTATTTATCTCTATTTATTTATTATCCAACCCATTCCTCCATCTGAGTTATATGGTTGCCCAGCTCAACAAGTGACTCTGGGTGGTGAACAGACTTAAAATAAAAACAATTGTAAACATTTCAAAAGTTAAAATACAGTGGCTAAGCAGCATCAAGCCATATCACTAGCAAAACCAAAAAGTGGGTTCCTGTACAGCAGTGCTTCTCAACCTTGGCGACTTTAAGTCCTGTGGACTTCAACTCCTAGAATCCCCCAGGCAGCACAGCTGGCTGGGGGATTCTGGGAGTTGAAGTCCATAGGACTTAAAGTCGCCAAGGTTGAGAAACACTGCTGTATGTTGTCAAGGCCCCAGGCCTGGCCACAGAACCAACAAAAGGCCAACAGCAACAGGGCATTCCAGATATCTGGAGGAAGAATGTCCCATAAGGTAGGCACTGTGGTAGAATAGGCATTTTTCTGGGCCCTGCCAACTGGCATTCTTTGGCAGACATGACCTGGGTAAAAACAATTGGAGAGAAAGGGTTAATTAAGTAACCTGGTTCTAAACCATGAAGGGCTTTAAAGGTGAAAATCAGCACACCAAACTGCATTTGGAAGCACCCTGGCAACCAAAGCAGTTCACAGAGTAGCAGTGTTACAGACACTGAGTTAGCAGAGCCATTTACTAAACTTGCTGCTACATTCTGCACCAACTGAAACAGGGGTGGGTTTCAAAATTTTTGGAACAGGTTCTGTGGGTGTGGCCTGCTTTGTGGGAGTGGCTTGCCGGCCATGTGACCGGGTAGGAGTGGCTTGCCAGCCATGTGACCGGGTGGGAGTGGCCAATTTGGAAAATGTGAAATTCACTTAACAATGGTCTTGGTTAGCAACCAAACTTTTGGGCTTAATTGTGGTCATAAGTTCTCTCTCTCTCTCTCTCTCTCTCTCTTTCTTTTTCTTTCTTTCCTTCTGTCTTTCTTTCTCTCTTTCTTTCTCTTTCTCTCTTTCTGTCTCTTTTCTTTCTCTCTTTCTCTCTCTCTTTTTTCTCTTTCTTTCCTTTCTGTCTCTCTTTCTTTTTCTCTCTTTCTCGCTTTCTCTCTGTCTGTCTATCTTTCTCTCCCTCCCACTCTCTGTCTCTCTGTGTGTGTCTGTCACTCTCTGGTTCCCCCCTCCCTCCCTGTCTCTCTGTGTGTCTGTGCCTCTCTCTCTCTGTCTGTCTCCCCCCACCCACCCAAGCCTCCTCAGCCTCTCTCACCCATCCACCGGACGAAGGAACCTGGTGTCCGATGGGTGAGCAAGCGAGCGAGCAAAGGCTTTTGAAGCAAAGGCTTCAAAGGCTGCTGGCTAGGAACAGCGCGCTACGCTGCGCGAACCCCCCCCCCCAGTCGCGGCAAAACTTTCCCTGTTAGCGCGACTGGCAGGGGGTGGGGCGGGGGTTCGCGCAGCGTAGCGCGCTGTTCCTAGCCGGCAGCCTTTGAAGCCTTTGCTTCAAAAGCCTTTGCTCGCTCGCTTGCTCACCCATCGGACACCAGGTTCCTTCGTCCGGTGGATGGGTGAGAGAGAGAGCGAGAGTAGCCGGTCAGGCTACTTCCAGGAGCTGAGGAGGTTTGGGGGGGAGGGGAGACAAACACACAGAGAGACAGGGAGGGAGGGGGGAACCAGAGAGCCAGAGAACCCGCTGGCTGTATTTACTCTCTCTCTCACCCATCCACCGGACGAAGGAACCTGGCGTCCGATGGGTGAGCGAGCAAGCGAGCGAGCGAGCAACCGCGGCCAGCGGGCCAGCGGATTTTTGGGGCGCGCAGCAACTTTCCTTACCCGCGGCGGGAAACACGCAAGGAGAATCCACTCCCAGCTGTCTTCTTTTTCCTTCTGCGAAGGGTACTGGCTGCTGGCAAAGCGGGAGGCTCGGGAAGGCGGCACACACACACACACAACCTACTTCAGGCGGCGGGAAACACGCAAGGAGAATCCACTCGCGGCTAGGCGTAGGGGGGAAGAGGTGGCTGAGCAAAGGGAAGGGGGGGGGAAAGGCGCTCCCGCCGCCTTCCCGAGCCTCCCGCTTTGCCAGCGGCCAGTACCCTTCGCAGAAGGAAAAAGAAGACAGCTGGGAGTGGATTCTCCTTGCGTGTTTCCCGCCGCCTGAAGTAGGTTGTGTGTGTGTGTGTGTGCTTTCTTTTTTTTTGGCCTGCGGCTCCTGGCCCGAGCGCTGCTCTTCGGAGTTGTCACGGCAGCAGCGGCAGCAGGTTGTGGGGCGACGAGGTGAGCGGCCCACCCCCACCACCCACCCCCATGGAGAAGGGGAAAGGAGGACCCCTTCGGAGAGCCGGCCTGGCTGTCTTCTTTTTCTCTCAGCGAAGCATGGGCGAGGAGGAGGCGGCGCTTCGCTGAGGGAAAAAGAAGACAGCGCAGTCGCCTTGCTTGCTTTCCTGCCTGCCCGCCCCAGCTGGGAGCAGCAGTTAGCAGCGGCGACTTACTTCCGGGTCCACGATCCAAAGGGATCGCTCGGGATCCGGAAATTTTACGAAAGGGTTCGCCCGATCCCAGGCGAACCCCCAGAAACCCACCCCTGAACTGAAACTTCCAAATGCTCCTCAAGGGTAGCTCACTGTAGAGTTCATCGTAGTAGCAATAGCAATAGCACTAAAGACTCATATACCGCTTCATGGTGCTTTACATCCCTCTCTAAGCAGTTTACAAAGTTAGCATATTGCCCCCAACAATCTGGGTCCTCATTTTACCAGTCAACTTTGAGCTGGTGAGGATCAAGCTGCTGGCAGTCGGCTGAATTAACTTACAATACAGCATTTTAACCACTGTGCCACCACAGCTCACGGTAGTCCAGATGAGAGATCACAAGGGTGACAGAGTGCAGGGTCCCCCAATCCAGAAAAGGATCTCCAAACTTCAGTGTTGCAATGATATTGGCATTATTCAAGAGCTGAATCAATTTAGTTCAGGCTTAGCTGCAAATTAACTGAAATTGCAGCGAAGCCAATAGTTTTTTTAAAAAAAACTGAGCTTCTGGGCAGTCTCATTTTCCTCTGGAGGGTATACTTCACCCCAACTCCTGACTCCTAACTCAACAAAATCATTCTCTTTCTTTCCCTTGTATAGTTTCAGTTTAGAACATATCTCCAGGAATGTTGTTTGAAAAAAGAAAAAATAATGTGTTTTGGTGCTTTGTAGCATGCTGGTCCCTCCTGAAGAGTGGGGCGGAAAAGACAAAACTCCTACAAATTCGACTGGGCTACTATGGATTTTATTTATTTATTTATTTATTTATTTAAATTTATACCCCGCCCTTCTCCACAGAGGACCCAGGGCGGCGCACAGGAAATTTAAAAAACATACAAAAATACAATAAATATAATTTTAAAAAACTATTAAATAACCCCATCCTGCGCTAAAACCAAATTTTAAAACCCAATTTAAAACTATCTTAAGTCCCCAAGGGAGGTTAGGCTAGGCCGGCTTGTTGAAACAGATATGTCTTAAGACATTGGCGGAAGAGGCGGAGGTCGGTGATGGTACGTAATTCAGGGGGTAGGTCATTCCAAAGGGCTGGCCCCGCCACAGAGAAGGCTCTTCCCCTGGGCGTCGCCAGTCGGCATTGTCCGGCCGACGGTACCCTGAGGAGGCCCTCTCTGTGGGAGCGGATTGGTCTGAGGGATGTATGGGGCAGGAGGCGGTCTCGCATATAACTAGGTCCCGAGCCATGGAGCGCTTTAAAGATGGTAGTCAAAACCTTGAAGCGCACTCGAAAGGCCACAGGAAGCCAATGCAGCTCGCGCAGGATCGGTGTTATGTGGGAGCATCTAGTGGCTCCCATAATCACCCGCGCGGCTGCGTTTTGGACTAGCTGTAGCTTTCGAGTGCACCTCAAGGGAAGCCCCATGTAGAGAGTATTACAGTAGTCGAGTCGGGACGTCACGAGTGCTTGAGTGACTGTGCGTAGGGCAGCCCGGTCCAGTAAGGGGGGCAGTTGGCGCATCAGGCGAACCTGATGGAACGCCCCCCTGGCCACGGCTGCCACATGGTCCTCCATGGACAGCCGGGAATCCAGGAGGACACCCAAATTGCGCGCCCTCTCCACGGGGGCCAGTGTTTCGCCCCCAATGGCCAGAGTTGGAGTGATCTGGCTGAACCGGGGTGCCGGAAACCACAGCCACTCAGTCTTGGCAGGGTTTAGTTTGAGTTTGTTACCACCCATCCAGATCCGTATGGCTTCCAGACACCGGGACAGCACTTCGGCGGCATCGTTGGGGTGGTTTGGGGTGGATATGTACAACTGAGTGTCATCAGCGTACAGATGGTATTCCACCCCAAAACCACGGATGATCTCACCCAGCGGCTTCATATATGTGTTGAAAAGGAGGGGCGAGAGGACCGACCCCTGAGGAACCCCACATAGGAGAGGCCTCGAGGTCGACCTCTGCCCTCCCGTCAACACATATTGCGACCGACCAGAGAGGTAGGATGAGAACCACCGCAGAACGGTGCCTCCCAGCCCCAACCCCCCCAGTCGGTGCAATAGGATACCATGGTCGATGGTATCAAAAGCCGCCGAGAGGTCTAATAGGACTAGGATAGAGGAATACCCTCTATCCCGCGCCCTCCAGAGATCATCAACCAACGCGACCAATGCCGTCTCAGTACTGTGACCGGGCCGGAAGCCGGACTGGCGCGGGTCTAGATAATCAACTTCCTCCAGGTGTCGCGGAAACTGTTGGGCCACCACACTCTCGACAACCTTCACTAAAAAGTGAAGGTTGGAGACCGGACGATAGTTCTCTAGTAAAGCTGGGTCCAGGGACGGCTTCTTGAGGAGGGGCCTCACTACCGCCTCTTTCAAGACGGCAGGTAAGGACCCCTCACTCAAAGATGCGTTGACAATGCCCTGGAGCCAGCCTCGTGTCGTCTCCCAGGATGCCAGTACAAGCCAGGAGGGACACGGGTCCAATAAACATGTGGTCGCCCTAAGTTTCCTTGACAACCTGTCCATATCCTCGGTGGTAACAAAGTCAAACTCCTCCCAAGAAGGAGCCTCAAGACTAGCCTCGGACAGTCCCACAGGACCACTGTCGATGGAGGGTAGCTCATTCCGAATCCGAGTGATTTTCTCCTGCAGATAAATCCCAAATTCCTCTGCTCGCCCTTGCAGAGGGGCTTCCCGCGGCCTCTGGTGAAGGAGGGAGCGGGTCACCCCAAACAGGGCGGCAGGGCGGTTATCTGCGGATGCAATAAGGGTGGCACAATACTCCCGTTTGGCCACTCTTATCGCCACTAAATAAGTCCTAATATGGGTTCTCACTAGTGTTCGGTCGGCTTCGGAGCGAGAGGATCTCCATCTACTCTCTAGGCATCTCTTGTGGCGTTTCATCCCCCGGAGCTCCTCAGTGAACCAAGGAGCCCGGGTGATTCGTCGCCGCAAGAGAGGCCGCAAGGGCGCAACTCGGTCCAAGGCCCCCGTGGCCGCACTTAACCATGCGGCCACTAGGTCCTCAGTCGAGTCGCGGGGCAGGGTCACAGGAATTGGCCCAAGCTCCCTCTGGAACCTTTCCGGGTCCATTAGAAGCCTAGGGCGGAACCATATAGGAGTGTCCGGTTCCGCCTCCCCGCGGTGGGGTGCAGCGATTGGAAAGTCCAGCCGAAGGAGAGCGTGATCCGTCCATGACAAGGGAGTAATGACTAGATCCCCTATTCCAAGATCACGGCTCCACTGTCCCGAGACAAAGATGAGATCCAGTGTGTTCCCCCCCTCGTGAGTGGGGCCTAAAACTACTTGGGTCAGGTCCATGGCCGTCATGGAAGCCATGAACTCCCGAGCTGCTCCAGAGGCTTCGCCCGCCGACGGCAAGTTAAAGTCCCCCATGACTACCAGTCTGGGGGTCTCAACTGCCGCCTCGGCTATCACCTCTAGGAGCTCGGGCAGGGCTGTTGTTGCATAGCGAGGAGCCAGGTATACAACTAACATGCCCAACTGCCTTCCTAGGCCCCATCTCACATAGAGAGATTCACACCCGGTTGTCTGGGGGACAGAGGTCTCCTTTGGCTCAAGACCTTCCTTTACGATAATCGCCACCCCCCCACCCCTCCCTAGGGCCCTAGGCTGATGAAAAGCACGGTAACCTGGTGGGCACATGTCCACGAGGGGCATACCCCCCTCGTGGCCCAACCAGGTTTCCGTTATACCCACCAGGTCCAGGTCCCCCTCTGACACAAGGTCACGAATGAGGGGGGATTTTTGAACCACGGACCTGGCGTTGCATAACATCAGCTTCGGGCCCTGGGCCTGTGATTCCTGCCCACCTAGTCTGCGATGGGAGAACGGAGAGTTGGAGCACGTGACCGCCTGGATCCAGCGGCCACGGTCTTCCAACTGATGGTACCCATTTCGTCTCCCTCCGCCCCTGCCCCTCCCCCAGACCGAATCGATGGAAAGAGCTACCGTGGAAATGACCCCCCCCTCCCTTCCTCCGTTTCCCTACTTCCGCCCGCCGGCCTCATTTGCTGTCCCCTCCCTGGACTATTTTTCCCCTCCTCCCTGGAACCCCCTAAAAGCCTAATTAAAAACCTCCCTAAAAACCCCCTCAACCTGCGCTTCGCCCACCTCTCAGGATTAATCAGTCCGTCATCGAGGCGGGCCCGTGTTAAACAGGAGGGCCAGGCCTGCGAGAGGGGAGACTCCCGCAGGCTCAGGAGGTCGCGTCTAGAGTACATGGTAAAAAGCTCCCTAAGGCAGCCCAAGTCCAGGAAGGCAAAACATAACATAAGTCCGAAAGCAAAATAAAGTGGCTAAGTGCAAAGATATTTTCCGGATGGGGGGTAAAGTCAAGATAATCCAGGATCTTATGGATGGGGAGATCGAAATTCAGTCCCATTACAGGCCCCATCCATCTGTCTCTCCGGCCAAAAGGGGATTAGTTCGTATCTAGTGCCGCATGGCTAATTAGTCCATCATGCGGCCTGATGAAAATACTGCCCTCTAATGGCACAGATGTTATCGGCTAACCTCCTCCAGTCCCGGGCACTCACTCCAAGATGTTCCAGATCTTCCCGGGTCGTCCTCGGATGAAGGAAACGTGGCTGTAAACAGTCTGGTGAGATTGGAAGTTGTCATAAATCACTAGCAGAGAAATGCCTTTTAAGTGAGATGTCGATTTCTCAATCAGAGAACCTAAGTGAAAGCAATTTGTTTTTAAAGATCCTCAAGTGTGTTGCACAACCTCCTTAAATTTGCTGCCTGAGCTCACAAAACAACATAGGTCAAACACAGCTTCAGTTCAGAAATGGTCTCTGATGGCTGTGTAGCTATCACAGTCATTGAACATCCCTTATGTGGGAGCGATGAGTGACGAGTGTAAGTCAGATGTAAAAAGGTCCCAAAGTCTAAACTTTTCATAACTGGGCTATAAAACTCGGGATGACTAGAAGATGACACCAAAAAACATACTGTTACCTACTCACCACAATATTCTGCTCACTGGTGATATTCAGTACAGATTAAGATTTCTCATTTTTCCACTTGCCATGAAACAAAGGTAAAAACAAAATAACATATAATATTTTAAACAGTGCTAGCTTTGTACAGTTACAGTATATCACAGAAGTGAGCACGCCCCCTCACATCCATCATAAATATGAGTCAATTATCAAGCAACTGAATTATGATCACGTAACCATGGGATGCTGCAACGGTTGTAACGATCATGTCATTTTTTTAAAGTGCCATTGTAACTTTGAGCAGTCACTAAATGAACTGTAAGTCGAGGACTACTATAGTCTTGTGAAGCTAAAGACCACAGCCCTAGACTAAAAACACCATCAGCTCCAAAAAGAGCCAAAAGTCAGAAGTGACGGAGGCAGAGATGACATTCAGCAGGTTCTGACCAGTTCTGGAGAACTAGTAGCAGAAATTTTGAGTAGTTCAGAGAACTGGTAAATACCATCTCTGACTGGCCCTGCTCCCATCTATTTTCTGCCTCCCGAGTCCCAGCTGATCTGGAGGGAATGGGGATTTTACAGTATCCTTCCCCTGCTACACCCACGAAGCCTTGCCCATCAAGTCATATCATGCCCACCAAGCCATGCCCACAGAACTGGTAGTAAATTGTTTTGAATCCCACCACTGCTAAAATCCCTTCATCTTATACAGGTGAAAAGAAAAAAAATGCATTTTTCCAGGAAGCCAGCCAGGAAGCAAAATCCCCTCAAAATAAGGAAATCTCCTAAATCACAATACTGTGTTAGACCCTCATAAAAGTCTACTCCTAGGAAGACCTGAAGTTACTCTTTAGCCAGACAAAAAGGATTTCAAATACCCAGAGCTAGCTAAAGATGATACTGATTTTCTTTTTATGTGTAGACATGAACATAAATATATTTATGTGTAAACAAACATGAACATTATGTGTTTATGTGTAAACAGTGAATTCCTATTGCAAAGTGACAAAGCACTACAGTTGGAAACTTCTTATACTTAACTACAGTAGTGTGGCCAGATATTGTGATAACAGTCAGAATCATGTATAGGAAGATGAGAATATCAATCACAGAGGGCTAGATTAGAATCAAGATGGTGAGTAGGCACTGTACCTAATGGGCAGTGCCCATTAAAGATCTTAGACTGTCACAGGAATATCAAACTGGTTCGGCAGAAGACTGGGCAGACTAAGATTCTGAAATCAAGTAAGCAGAGACCAATCAATGGTGGTTATATTGTCCATCAAAACAGAGTATGTATCTACTCTATAACCCAAATACTTTTGGATACTGTAGATGAACCAAAGCCATCTTTTTCTGTATGAAGATGAGTAAGAAAACATTCAACTCCCTCAAATGAAGAACATTACATCCAAGCCCCAAAACCCCTCACCCAAAATCAGGTACCAAGTACCCCTATATGTTAGATGCTCAAGAACAGAGAGACCCACTGAACTGAAATACTGGTCTATCAACAGAGAGTGTGGATTGGTACTTAAGACATTGAGAAGGGGTCCAAGGCCAATGGCACTCATTCTTTAAGTCTTTATAATCTACTGAACACAAAATTGCAGTAGGATATATGTTAAATGTTTATTTTGCACTCCCTTTCTGGTTATTGCTCTGCAATCTCTTGTCTAAGAGATTACTAATCTAAGGTAATTTCCTTCTGCCTCTCCCCACAAGGATACACCCTTTGATTTTTCTTCTGCATGGCATAGTCAAGTAAACACAAGTGGTGGGTTTCAAAATTTTTTGCTACCGGTTTGATGGGCGTGGCTAGGTGGGGGGCGCGTGATTGAGTGGGCATGGCCAATGTGATGTCATTTACGCCCACTCAGTCACATTCCTCCCACTTGGCCATGGCCACAAGAAAATGTAGGAAAATTTTTAGGATTTTTCCCTATCTACCTCCCCCCCCTTCGCTTTCCCACCTTCCTCCCCCACCATTACCTCTTTCGTTGCTTACCTTCCACAGTGGCTGGTCCAGCTGGAAGGCAAGCTGATCAGAGTTTTTGGCTGCCTCCAGCCAGTTGTCGCTGCTGAGAAGCGGCTGGCTGGCAAAGAAGCCTATAGCCGCCTCTTTGCATACCGTCTCTCAAAGAATCCAGCGACTGGCTGCAGGCCACTGAAAAGTCCTCTGGTCAGCGAAAAAGTGACTGCTGTCACTGCCATCTTCTTTGCGCATGTGCATCCCATTGCCTTGCAAGTCCAAGCTGTCTTGCAAGGTAATGGAATGTGCACGCATGAAGAAGACGGCAGTGATGGCAGCCGCTTTTTTGCTGCCCTCTTTGAGAGCCTTTTTGTGTCCCTCTTTGAGAGCTGGTATGCAAAGAAGGAGTGCAAGCAAGCAGCAACCAGATGACTGGGGTGAGCAACAGGGGGACCAGTTCATGGGCATGGTTAGCCGCCATCGCTACCGGTTCTCTGAACTAGACAAACTTTCTGCCACTGGTTCAGGCAAACCGATGCGAACCGACTGAATACAACCTCTGAAACACAAGATTTGGCTATCTATATACCGGTAGTATCTGCTCTTTTATAAAATCTGTCTAACTAATCATTGCTCATTCCTGCTTTCAGATGGACTCATACAAATAATAGAATAGAACCTCCACCACCATCCACATAGTACTGGCAATGCTATTTTCTCCTGGATGTTTTTCAACTATCAGGTTTACAAACTTGGTATTCCTTGGTATTCACCTATCCAAATACTAATTAGCCCAATTCTTCTTAGCCCAGACAGAATTGGCTAGATGAACAGCCATCTGCTTTAATATAATGTGTAAATACAGCCATTGTCTGATGCATCTAACTGCATTAACTAGATAGTGAAGTAATACTTACTATTTTCCCCTAATTTTTGAAAACAAGGCATGCATAAGTCTGAAATGGGTGAACAAAATTTTGTCTCCTTGCAAAAAATTTGCTTCTTTGCAAACATAGCTGTTCCTGTGGAATTATGTGAGAAATAGTTATTGCAAAAAGGGGTTAGTACAAATGAAGGATTATGCTCTCTCACTCTAGGAAATGAAGAATTTTGCACCAATATGTTGAGAAATCTCTAGAGCCTAGCACTTTATTTTTAGATTTCATTTGTGTTAGAAAAAGGGTTAGTTGTTATTTAAGTTATTTACATATATATAGAGAGATGTGGTTGCTCATTTTATAAGTGGAAACATTTTACATTCAACTTGTAGTTAAAGCCACTGTCCTACTCCTACCTCAGATTTCTAGGAAAAAAACAGCCCCTACAACCATCTCTATTTCTTCAATAAGTTTGTCTCTCAAAGATTACAGTCAGATCTAAAAGATATATACTTCTTTTCCATTTTTACTTAGTTAAACCGCCTCTCTTTGGACCTCTATATGTGTTGGGAAAATACAGATTGATTATATTTTCCAAACTTTGCTAAACTTCTTTAGGCTAGTTACCTGTGATATCCTTATGCTCATTCCTCCAAATACCACCAGGATCACCTTATCTACATTGGTTCATGCAAACATGGATTTGTTTGTTTATTTGTTTGTTTGTGTATGTACGTATGTATTTATAAAATATATATGGCTGCCCAAGTCACTCATGGTTAGTCCAAGTGTTGGTGTTAAAGAAGTAAAATATTAAATACCCTCCCTCCAGCAACAATTATCAAATAATCAAATCTTATGCAACAGGTTACATGTCAAGATTATACAGTTGCAAGAAAAACTATGTGAACCCCTTGGGATTACGTGGAGTTTTGCATGAATTGGTCATAAAATGTGCTCTGAACTTCATCTAAGTCACAACAATAAACAAACACAGTCTGCTTAAAATAATACTACACAAACATTAGATGTTGCCATGGTTTAATTGAACATAACATGTAAACATTCACAGTGCAGGGAGGAAAAAGTATGTGAACCTGTGGACTTAATACCTGGTTGACCCTCCTTTGGCAGAAATAACCTCAACCAAACGTTTCCTGTAGTTGCAGATCAGACCTGCACAACGATCTGGAGTAATTTTGGACCACTCCTCTTCACAAAACTGTTTCAGTGTAGCAATATTCCTGGGATGCCTGGTGTGAATCGCTCTCTTAAGGTCATGCCACAGCATTTCAATCGGGTTGAGATCAGGACTCTGACTGGGCCACTCCAGAAGGCATATTCTGTGCTGTTGAAGCCATTTTGTTGTTGAATTACTTGTATGCTTTGGATCATTGTCCTGTTGCATCACCCATCCTCTGCAGAGCTTCAGTTGGCAGACAGATGGTCGTACGTTTTCCTGCAAAATCTCTTGATAAACTCTGGAATTCATTGTCCCATCAATGACAACAATCCATCCAGGCCCTGAGGCAGCAAAGCAGCCCCAAACCATGATTCTCCCTCTGCCATGTTTTACAGTGGGGATGAGGTTTTGCTGTTGGTGTGCTGTGCCTTTTTTTCTCCACACATAGTGTTGTGCGTTCTTCCCAAACAACTCAATTTTGGTTTCATCTGTCCACAATATATTTTGCCAGTAGTGCTGTGGAACATCCAGGTGCTCTTTTGCAAACTGCAAACGTGCAATATTTTTTTTGGACAGCAATGGCTTCCTCCGTGGTGTCCTCCCATGTATTCCATTTTTGTTTAATGTTTTCCTTATTGTAGATGTGTCAACAAAAATGTTAGCATGTGCCAGGACTTCTGTAGGTCTTTAGCTGACACTCTAGGATTCTTCTTTACCTCATGAAGCATTCTGCGCTGTGCTCTTGCAGTCATTTTTACAGGACGACCACGCCTAGGGAGAGTAGCAACAGTGCTAAACTGTCTCCATTTGTAGACAGCCTGTCTTACCGTGGATATATAATAATAATAATAATAATTTATTTTTATAACCCGCTCTCTCTCCCCAAGGGGACTCGAGGCGGGGCACAGGCAATTTAAAAATACAAAGAACAAACTAAAAAATACAAACTACAAAATTAAAAATAAATTAAATAATTCCTGCGCTAAAACCCATATACTAAACTAAAAATTACCCCTAAAAACCCCTAACCTAAAAAGAGACTACCCAAGGCCGGCCAGGCGAAAAAAGTGTGTCTTTAATTTTAAGCGGAAGGAGCGGAGGTCCGTGGTTGTCCTAATATCGGGGGGAAGGTCGTTCCAGAGGGCTGGGCCCGCCACAGAGAAGGCCCTTCCCCTGGGCGTCGCCCGCTGACAAAGTCTAGTGGACGGCACCCGGAGCAGTCCCTCTCTGTGGGAGCGTATCGGCCGTGAGGATGTATGAGGCAGGATCCGATCCCGCAGATAACTAGGTCCCGAGCCATGGAGCGCTTTAAAGATGATAATTAACACCTTGAAGCGCACCCGGAAGACGACAGGTAGCCAGTGCAGCTCGCGCAAGAGCGGTGTTACGTGGGCAAACCTAGAGGTGCCCATAATTGCTCGCGCAGCTGCGTTCTGGACCAACTGAAGCCTCCGGGTGCACCTCAAGGGGAGCCCCATGTAGAGAGAGTTGCAATAATCCAGTCGGGATGTCACGAGAGCATGAGTGACTGTGCGAAGGGCGTCCCGATCCAATAGGGGGCGCAACTGGCGTACCAGGCAGACCTGGTAAAACGCCCTCCTGGCCACGGCTGTCACTTGATCTTCCATGGACAGCCGGGTATCCAGGAGGACACCCAAGTTGCGCGCCCCATCCACAGGGGCAAGATGTTCGCCCCCTATGGCCAGCGTTGGAGAGAGCTGGTTGAATCGGGCAGCCGGAAACCACAGCCACTCGGTCTTGGTCGGGTTGAGCCTGAGTCCGTTACTTCCCATCCAGGTCCGCACGGCTTCCAGGCACTGGCACATCACCGCTACGGCATCGTTGGGGTGGTTTGGGGTAGATATGTACAGCTGGGTGTCATCAGCGTACAGGTGGTACTCTACCCCAAAGCCACGGATGATCTCACCCAGCGGCTTCATGTATGCATTAAACAGGAGAGGCGAGAGGACCGACCCCTGAGGTACCCCACATGTGAGGGGTCTCGAGGTCGACCTCTGCCCTCCTGCCAACACAAATTGCGATCGGCCAGAGAGGTAGGAGGAGAACCACCGTAACACGGTGCCTCCCACCCCCAACCCCCCCAGCCGATGCAATAGGATACCATGGTCGATGGTATCGAAAGCCGCCGAGAGGTCTAATAGGACCAGGATGGAGGAACAACCCCCATCTCTGGCCCTCCAGAGATCATCGACCAACGCGACCAATGCCGTCTCGGTGCTATGCCCGGGCCGAAAGCCGGACTGGCGCGGGTCTAGATAATCAACTTCCTCCAGGTGACGGGGAAACTGTTGTGCCACCACACTCTCAACAACCTTCGCCAAAAAGGGAAGGTTGGAGACTGGACGGTAGTTGTTTAAAAGAGCTGGATCCAAAGAGGGCTTCTTAAGGAGGGGCCTCACCATAGCCTCTTTTAGGGAAGCAGGCAAGGAACCCTCACTTAAAGAAGCGTTGACAACCTCTTGGAGCCAGCCTCGTGTCACCTCCCAGGATGCCAGTACAAGCCAGGAGGGACACGGGTCCAATAAACATGTGGTGGCTCGCAGTCGTCCACGTAACCTGTCCATATCATCGGAAGCAACGGAGTCAAACTCCTCCCAAACAAGATCCGCCTCGCGGCATTCCACTGGACCAGCAATGGGGGCTAGCTCGTTCTGTATCTGAGCGATTTTCTCCTGCAGAAAAGTCACAAATTCCTCTGCTCTACCCTGTAGTGGGGCTTCCCGCACCCTCTGTTGAAGGAGGGAGCGGGTCACCCTAAACAAGGCGGCAGGGCGGTTTTCTGCGGATGCTATGAGAGTGGCACAATGATGACGTTTGGCCACTCTCAGCGCCACAATGTAAGTCCGTAAATGGGCTCTTACCTGTGTCCGGTCAGATTCAGATCGAGTAGACCTCCATCTTCTCTCTAGGCATCTCTTGCGGCGTTTCATCACCCTTAGCTCCTCGGTAAACCAAGGAGCCAGGGTGGCTCGCCGCCGCGAGAGAGGCCGCAAGGGCGCGACCCGATCCAAGGCTCCCACGGCCGCAGTATTCCATGCGGCCACGAGGTCCTCCATCGGGGCGCGGGTCAGGGGTACAGGAAGTGGCCCAAGCGCCGCCTGGAACCCGTCAGGGTCCATCAGGCGCCTGGGGCGGAACCAGATAGGTGACTCAGGTTCCGCCTCCCCGCGGTGGGGAGTAGCGGTTGGAAAGTCGAGCCGGAGAAGTGAGTGGTCTGACCATGACAAGGGTGTGATGACTATATCCCCTATACCCAGATCACTCTTCCATTGGCCTGAGACAAAGATAAGATCCGGTGTGTGTCCACCCTCGTGGGTGGGGCCTTGAATTACTTGGGTCAGGTCCATGGCCGTCATGGAAGCCATGAACTCCCGAGCTACCGCGGATGATTCGCCCACCGATGGCAGATTAAAGTCCCCCATGACTAAAAGTCTGGGGGTCTCAACTGCCATCGTAGCGATCACCTCAAGGAGCTCGGGCAGGGCTGCTGCTACATAGCGGGGAGCCAGGTATACAACCAGCACGCCCAACTGCCTCCCTAGGCCCCACTTCACGCAGAGGGACTCACAACCGGTGGTCTGTGGCACAATGGTCTCTCTCGGCTCAAGACCTTCCCTAATAATAACCGCTACCCCACCACCCCTGCCTAGGGCCCGGGGCTGATGAAAAGCGCGGTAACCTGGCGGGCACATTTCAACGAGGGGGAGTCCTCCCTCGTGGCCCAACCAGGTCTCCGCAATTCCTACCAGGTCCGGCTCCCCCTCTGACACAAGGTCATGGATGAGGGGGGCTTTGTTGACAGCGGACCTGGCGTTGCAAAACATCAGCCGCGGGCCCTGGCTCTGCACTCCCTGACCACCTAGCCTGCGTGGGTTGTGGCACCTGACCGTTTGCAACCAACGGCCGCGTGCCCCCAACCAACGGCCGCGTGCCCCCAACCATCAAGGCTTTTGGAGATACTTTTGTAACCCTTTCCAGCTTCATGCAAGTCAACAATTCTTGATCGTAAGTCGCATACTTTTTCTTGCAACTGTATAGCAAGTAATTTTCTTGATCAACAGACTTTTTGAGTCCTGCAACATGTTTTCCCCCAATCTATATAAATAAAAATGTAAAATAGTTTGTGCACAGCAACTAATCTCAGAAAGTACTGCACCGATCGGCACCAAATTTTCACACAGTTCCCAAGGATTTCCAATGCAATCATACGTACATTTTGTGTGGCTGGCACACGTGTCATGTGCAAGCAGCACAAATGTAAAAGGTACGCACTTCTCAGGTTTTCACCTCCCTGTAGCTCCTCCCATCCGGCTGCTTCTTATGATGCGTCACGTACACGCCCCTCACATTTCCAACAGTCGTTTCCTCAGCAACCGAATAAGCCTCCAATGTTCCCACATTGCATGGAGGCCTACTAGGCCCAAAACAAGGCGCAGAGGGTGGCACACTCCCATGTGGCCCATTTTTGATCCCAGGAGGCTGTATGGATGCCTACTAGACCCAAAACTAGGCAAGGGGGGGTGGCACACTCCCAGGTGGCCCATTTTTGGTCCCAGGAGGCTGTATGGATGCCTACTAGGCCCAAAACAAAGCGCAGGGGGTGGCACACTCCAGTGTGGCCCATTTTTAGCCCCAGGAGGCTGCATGGTAGGTAGGTAGGTAGAGGGATAGAGCGAGGGGGGGAAATACAGGTAGGTAGAGGGATAGAGAGAGACGGGGGGAAATACAGTAGGTAGGTAGGTAGGTAGAGGGATAGAAAGAGATAGGGAAAAATACATTAGGTAGGTAGATAGGTAGAGCGATAAAGAGAGAGAGAAAGAAAAATACAGTAGGTAAGTAGGTAGGTAGAGGGATAAAGAGAGAGAGGGAAAATACAGTATGTAGGTAGGTAGGTAGAGGGATAGAGAGAGAGAGGGAAAAATACAGTAGGTAGGTAGTTAGGTAGAGCGATAAAGAGAGAGAGAAAGAAAAATACAGTAGGTAGGTAGGTAGGTAGGTAGGTAGGTAGAGGGATAGAGAGAGATAGGGGAAAATACAGTGTTTGTGTGTGCAGGTGTACATCTACACAGATTGGTTAGCCATTTAACCAGACTGGGCCATAGCAACCACTCTGCTCCTTCTATTAAGGGTAACTTGCTTATTCTAGTCCACAGAAGTCTTCTGGCTTCTGCTAGAGAGAAGGGCTTTGTGTGGTGTCACAAAACCTTGAAGGGATAACTCAAATTATCACTGAATAAAGGAGTATGGTTCAGTGAAAAACTGAGGAGAGAAATGAGGTGGGAAGGAAGAGTGTCATGGTGTTTGATGGAGCTGAAGGAAATCAGAAAGGTTAACAATGAAGATCAAGATGCAATAGGGAGAAGACGAAATGTAAACTTCCAGAAAGTTGCAGCCAGCAACATGGCAGACAAGGATACAAATAACAAATATATGGCTTCGGTTTTCCAAAAATGAGGATTCTCAGATTGCATACACTAAAGTTTACATGATGCTGACAAGAAGCAGGCAGACTTGGTTTTCCTAGCAGCATAGTGTCCAAGCCTGAGGAAAGTCATGCCACTTTATCTACAAAAATATCTACACACTAATTCCGTATATTTTGGAGGTCCCGCAGATGACGTTTCGCACTTTGAACATCTCTGCTGGATGACAATAGAGTTCATTTCCTTTTTATCATCACAGTCCACACAGAACAGGTCCTAGGTCAGGGTGAGATCAGCTACGATCCTTTTCAAACAAGAATTGTCACAATCTACTGGCAGCCTGGCCAATGGTGAGAGATGCTATACGTTCACATCAGAAGGCATGATTATAAAATCCAGAAACAGATGAAAGCAATTCCTCCTACCCCAAAGAGAGAGGCTTCCAGATCTTTCTATTGCATGGCCGTGAGAAACAAACACAAGAATGTGGACAGGAATTTTATTATAAACAGATTAAACAGAAACTATCCACCTTTGATATACAACAGTTGCTAGAATTATTTCCTATCTCCGTGATGGTGAACCTATAACACGCGTGCCACAGGTGGCATGCAGAGCCATTTCTTAGGGCATTTCTTAGGGCACACAAGGTGTTTCCCTTCAGCTCCAGCATGCATGTATGCGCTGGCCAGCTAATTTGGGCCTTCATTTTTAGCTGCTTTTCAACCCAACACGCAAATCAGAAGTTCGGGAATGGACTTCCGGTTTGAGCATTTCGCCATTTTTCTCCCTCTGGAGTCTTCAGGAGGCTTTCCTGAAGCCTCTGGAGGGAGAAAAATGGCCTTATTGGCAACATTGAAGTCTATTCCTTAACTTCAGATTTGCATGTTGGGTTGGCTTCCCTGAACCCTCTGGAGGGCGAAAAACAGCCCAATGCACAAAGTGGAAGTCGGAAAACGGTCTGTTTCCAGCCTCCAGAAGGCCTCAGGGGGCAGAGAAGCCATTTTCACCCTCCACAGGCTCCTAGAAAGCCTCTGGAGTCTGGGGTGGGTGAAAAATGGACCCACTGGGCCCACCGGAAGTCAGAAAATGGGCCATTTCCAGCCCCCGGAGTGCCTGGGGGGGGCATTTTTTCCCTCCTGAGGCTCCAAGAAAGCCATGCATGAGGCAGCGGGGTGCATGTGTGTGTGTCACACACACATGCATAGAGGGCACGGCATGGGAGGCATTAAGTTATGGGGGTGGGCACGCGAATGTGTGTGATAGTGCGCCATTTGTGCTTTTGGCACCCAACACGAAAAAGTTTGTTATTGCTGTCCTATATGATTTGATTCACAGCTTTTCTACAAACGTTTTCCTTATTCTGAGCTTTTGTGCCCTTGGAAACCTATTCTTTTTGTCTTGTTACCTAGGGAAGGTTGACAACAGGATAGGATAGGATAGGAATAGGAATAGGAATAGGAATAGGAATGGATACCAATGCAATGCAATGCAATGCAATAGCTTTATTTGGTCAAGTGTTGTTAGACAAGGAATTTGTCTCTGGTACAGAAGCTCTACAATTTCTGTAGAAATTTCTTTACAAATTCTCTAGAAATCTAGAGGCTTCCCATTGCTCAATGAAGGCTTTGTTGGATTGAATCGGATCACATTTTCCATCACTTGAATTATGAGTATTTGTATGCAAACTGTACACAAACATATTTATTTAAACAGCAGACACTTGTAGCATTATGATTAATTCACCACCAATTTCTTTGCTTTCAACAAAAACACTGCAAGCAGAAATTGCAGAGCTTTCGTTAGCATTCCCGACCTCAGCATGCTGGTACCTGGCTAATTGGCATTTGGTGAAGAGAAAGAGTGATAATTAGCGTGGCTGGGTTTGAAAACTGTCACTCATTTCACGAAAGGGTGAACGATTCCTTGAATTCAGCTTTTCTATCACCCTCCCCCCTTAATCAGAATGGCATTTGCAGGTAGTCTATTTTTTTGGCTGTTTTTGGGTGAAACATTGGGACAAACAGTAACAATAATCAGTGTGTTATTATGGCTAAAGTCCCTGAATCTTTTGTGCCTAAAGAAGGAGCCAATTTCCGACTTACAGAATAAAAAAAGGCATTTACTAAACTATTATCCACAGCTGGACTAAGTAATATTTGGCAGGCAAGAACTACACCAGCAGTGATAAAAACCAAGCATGTACTTTAGATGTGCTATTTCTTTTCCTTTTCTTCTTCCTTTTAGTTTGGAAAAAGATGGAAAACTGCCAGCCATTTTTAGAAACATTGCAATTAATTGGGGTGCAGTTGGCTAAGGTTTTCACAGCTGCAAAGAGAGACCCAGGAGCTACATGGAGTTCTGGGCTGCAGGTTGCCTGTTCATTAAAGAAAATATTGTAACAATATTTTGCCAAGTTTATAAGCAACAAAGGAAGGACTTGCCCCCCCTCCCCCTGCAGTTTAGCCTGGCACTATGCTCTTGGGAGTTTTCCTCTCCCCCTTGACCCTTCTCTTATCCGTCGCTTCTGAATAAAATAGTATTTAGTCAACACTAAGGCCCAGGTAATACTGTCCCTGGCACAGACAAGCAAAATCATGGGTAGGAGCACAGTCTGTTTTTCTCTGATATGGGCAGCAGTGTTGTGTGGGCACAGTGTTCATTAGCATCTCCCCTTGCAATGGGTAGCAACTACCTGGATAATGTAGCCCGGGAAGAACACTTTTTTCCCCTTGTCCAAAGGCTGGACTTGGGCTTTGTCCCTGAAAATATAGGCAAGGTTGGAAGAAAGAAATGAATGCAGCCTGGATACAGAATACATGTGATTTAGTTTGCACAGAAGTGAACTTAATGAGATACTGTTGGTATGATGCAATGTCAAGCTAATATCCATTTTATAATTTCTTAAAAGTTTTTTTCCTTGCCCCCCAAACTGTACCTTTTTCAGGTGTGTGTGTGTGTGTGTCACTATTCTCGATGAAATGTTTGAGTTTATAAAATTATAATTGAAGGAGCTACTCTTTCACAATACTGTTAATGATTTTCCATTGCTCTGCACGTTATTATAGAACAGTATTAATAAATGTCCTTCATGTATTAAATAATTATTCCATCTCAAACTGACTCCTCTCCTTGGATAGCAACTTCTTCTGGGCTGTCACACCTTGGTTTTAGGGTAAATAGGAATAACAGAGGAAGTCAAATTTCTGCAGCACTTCTAATACTGCAGGATGAGGATATACTGGCATGAAATTTGAGAAAGGACTGGAACAAGAACATAGGTAGTCCTCGACTTACAACAGTTAATTTAGTGACTGTTCAAAGTTACAACAGCACTGAAAAAAGTGATTTATAACCATTTTTCACAATGACAACCTTGGTAATACCTCCATGATCATGTGATCAAAATTCATATGCTTGGCAACTGGTTCATACTTATGACCAATTGCTGTGTCCCAAAGTCATATAATCCCCTTTTGCAAAGTTTTGATAAAGTCAATGGGGAAGCCAGATTCACTTAATGACTGGGTTACTAACTTATCAGGCTGCAGTGATTTACTTAACATCTGTGGCAAGAAATGTCGTAAAAAGGCAGTTGGTCTTACTTGAACAGTAGTTCTCTGTGGGTTATAACTTCTGCCTATTAGCCCAGAGACTGAGTTCAAACTGTTTGGACATGCCTCCTTGGCTTGACTAGAGTCGGCTTCTTCACGAAGGCGTAGGTCAAAGAATATTGTCATGAAATCATCAACATCTGATGTGGTCGCTGGACCAGGTTCCCTAGAGAGAGAATGGAGTCCCCCGCAGTGCACAGAGAACTACCGTTCAGGTAAGACCAACCATCTTTCTCCTGTGCACTGCTTGGAGACTCCAAGCATCGGATATACCCAAGCATAGAAGTTCAAAGGCGGGCAACAGGCTGGTCCAGGGTCCCATCTGCAGAGAGAACCCATTGAAGCACCCGTTGTCCAAACGCCACCTCAGCCGAGGCAAGTGTCCAATCTATAATGCTTGATGAAGGGCAATGGTGAGGCCCAGGTTACAGCCATGCAAATGTCCTCTACCTATGCCTGCGTTGCCCAGGCAGCCATGGTGGCACTGTTGTGCGTCAAATGGACAGTGATGTGGTGCGGTAAGGGTCTTGAGTGCTGTTCATAAGCCAGGGCTATGCAGGCCCTCAACCATCTACCGATCATGGACAGTGATACCTTCTGGCCCATTGTGGCAGGCTGAAAGGAGACAAATAAGGCCTCAGTTCACTAGAAGGCAGCTGTCTGTTTTATATATCGACGAACTGCCCGTCTTACATCAAACTTATGCCATTTCTTTTCTGTCAGGTGAACCGCTTTGGGACAAAAGTCCAACAGGATGATCTCCTGTGCCCTATGAAACCATGTGTTCACTTTCGGAAGGAAGGATGGGTCAAGCCTGAGGATGATTCTGTCCGGCCGCACTATGCACAAGTCTGCCTGCACCGACAGTGCAGCCATTTCTGAAATTCTCCTGGCTGATGTTATAGCCATGAGAAAATAAATGGTGATGAGCATTATTTAGGGACGAGATCCTACTTTAAAAAGACAATTCTGAAAGCAACATGCTGAGTGTCAAATGCATCGATGTTTCCATGTCTGAAGTTATTTAAGATTTTATAATTGCTTGGTAACTTGCCATACATAAAAAAGAACCAGCTCTTTAAGGGCTCCCATGTTTTAATTTATATTAAAGGTTTACAAAGATGAACTTAAATATATTCATCATTTACAGAAGCAACTGTTGGAGCATTGAATTTTGTTGGCTTAATCCAATAATTTTTCAATAATAATTCAATAATCAAAAATTTGGTAATTTTACACAGCTTTGCAAAACCTTTAAAGTTTTCAAACAAAAGCTTATGAAGTATAAATCCCATCTTTAGATTTGTGTATGTGTGTGTATCTATATTCAATTCATGATGCCTATATCTGTTCCTGAATTAATTTTGAGTGACAAAATGATTTATTTTGCTTTCTAATTTAGCAGCAGTTGCCTAAGAAAATTCATGATTAAAAGGTTTGGTCATTTTTGTATTTCTAAATTCAAGATTCCTCAGGCATGGATTAAATCATATCATATTTCATCATTCTTATTCTGTAAATTACATGCCATTAACATGTAATTAATTGTAAATATTGAAATTTCATAATTTACATAACAAACAAAAATCAACAAACTTGATGGTTGGTTTCAAAAGTCTGTTGTTTTCTAGCAAGAAGTAGTATGTTTTAAACTTAATATAACCTAATAATTCTCCCAGTTGAAAGACTTGTTATAGAAAAATAAGTTCAGAGAAATGTGTTTATGGAATATAACCCTGCAATTCAAGAACTGATTGGCTGAAGTGACTTATGTACAAAGATTTTGGAAAAGTCGCACCACTTGAAAAGGTTCTCATTCCTTTGACTGGTTCCTGATGTGTTTTTGCTCATTAGGTCATCATTAAATCTGCTTACAGAGCCTTCAGGTTTTCAGGCAAATGCAGATGACAAAGCCAGGACAAGAGTAGAAAGCATGAGATCCAACAATTTCAAAAGCGAGAGAATACACCTGGGACCAGAAGCAGACCCTGTAAGATTAATCCGGAGAAATCTTTGATTCCTTCATTGAAGTGTTGTCAGGCATCTCCCTCTCTCTTTTTAAAAAGAGCTTTTCTTACTGGATTGCCAGTAAGAATTTTCCTGCCTTCCCCCCCAAAGATGGTTGAAAAGGAAAAACAGGTACAACAAAAGCCTTACAAACTTTACAAATAAAGGTACAGAGCATTTGCTGGAGAATTTTGATAGAGACTTTCTGAAACAAGTATTTTATTCTATCTATCTATCTATCTATCTATCTATCTATCTATCTATCTATCTATCTATCTATCTATCTATCTATCTATCTAGTAGGTTTATCTAGGTTTTGACGACCATCTTTAAAGCGCTCCATGGCTCGGGACCTAGTTACATGCGAGACCGTCTCCTGCCCCATACATCCCTTAGAGACCGATACGCTCCCACAGAGAGGGCCTTCTCAGGGTGCCGTCGGCCGGACAGTGCCGACTGGCGACACCCAGGGGAAGAACCTTTTCTGTGGCGGGCCCTGCCCTTTGGAACGACCTCCCCCCTGAACTTCGCACCATCTCCGACCTCCGCCTCTTCCGCCAGTGTTTAAAGACACATTTGTTCCATTTAGCCGGCCTAGCGTAACCTCCAGAAATGACTATTTTAGACAGTTTTTAAATTTTGGGATTTTAATTTGGTTTTAGCGCAGGATGGTATCAAATCAGTTTTTTAAATTTCTTACTTGATTTTGTTATGTATTTTTAAATTTCCTGTGCGCCGCCCTGGGTCCTTTTGGAGAAGGGCGGGGTATAAATTTAATAAAAAAAAAGAAAAAAATAGTACAAGATAACAGGTATAAGTATAAACATGGACGTGAACAAGGAAATGAGTAAAATAAATGGGGGCAGTAGGATAGGGATGGTAGGCACGCTAGTGCGTTTATGCACGCTCCCTTTATGGACCTCCTAGGAATGGGGTGAGCACCACGGTAGACAGTTTAAGGTTAAAGTTTTGGGGGTTTCAGGATGTAACATCGGAGTCAGGTAGACTAGAGCATTCCAGGCGTTGACCACTCTGTTGCTGGAGTCATATTTTCTGCAATTAAGTTTGGAGCAGTTTAAGTTTGGAGCGGCTACTACACTGTTAGCAAAACCCACCTTCCCCTCTGCATCCCCCCCCTACTTTTTAATCAGTTATTACTGTACTTTCATTATTTGTTTCATTGTTTTGTTATTCTTAAGTTTACACTTTTTGCTTTTACTGTTGTAAGCCACCTAGCCCCACAGCGAGATAAGTGGCAAATAAATTTAACAAATAATAATATTCTTACATCCTGCCACAACACCCTTAGTACCATCTAATGTCAACATCTGTCTATCCCAGATTCTTGGAAAGGACTTGATAGGTGGACAAAAATGCCATATTCAGTCTGAACATCTGGCTGACAAACCATAATATTTGGAATAAACACCTGAAAGTCTTCACATTCAGCTAAGACAATCTAATATAACTTTGCATGAAATTCTCCTGGAAAACACTGTTTATTGCCATTGAATCCACAACTTCTAAAGGCAAGCCGATCTACTGGTTAATTGTTCTTAGTGTTAGGAAGTTTCTCCTTAATTCTAGGTTCCTTCTCTCCTTGATGAGTTTTCATCCATTGTTTCTTGTCTTGCTTTCTAATGCTTCATAAAATAGGTTGACCTCTCAAATATTGAAACATTGCTCTTTGTGGCTCTTTTCTGCACTCTTTCCAGAGTCTCTACATCTTATTAAGGCTTTATAAATGTACTTCATGTGATCTTGATTCTGTCCATCTGTTAATGCAACCTAGGATTGCATTGGCTTTTTTGCTTCTACTCATATTTATGTGATTGTCCACTAGGACTCCAAGGTCCCTCTCATAGTTACTGCTATTGAGCCAAGTTTAATGTAATCTCTACCTGTATATTTTTGCACAAAATATATTGGGCAAATCAGGAGCAGATTAGTGGGAAATGATGCACTGCATGCTGCTGAGACCATCAAAGAACAGTCACCTGAAGGAAGCAATGATGACTCATGAATCACTGAAAGAGGGGAGAGAAAGAACAGTACTCATTACCTTGCCCTACTCATTCCAGGAACTCTGCCACAAATGTTTCAGCTGAAAGTTGGAATAACTATAGGTGGTCCTCAATTTACAACAGCTCATTTGGTGTACGTTCAATACAATACAATAGCAGAGTTGGATCTTGGAGGTCATTTAGTCCAACTCCCTGCCTAGGCAGGAAGCCCTATACCGTTTCAGACAAATGGCTATCCAACATCTTCTTAAAGACTTGCAGTGTTGGGGCATTCACAACTTCTGGAGGCAAGCTATTCCACTGATTAATTGTTCTAACTGTCAGGAAATTTCTCCTCAGTTCTAAGTTGCTTCTCTCCTTGATTAGTTTCCACCCATTGCTTCTTGTCCTGCCCCCAGGTGCCTTGGAGAATAGCTTGACTCCCTCTTCTTTGTGGCAACCCCTGAGATGTTGGAAGGCTGCTATCCTGTCTCCCCTAGTCCTTCTTTCCATCAAACTAGACATACCCAGTTCCTGCAACCGTTCCTCATATGTTTAGTCTCTAGTCCCTTAATCATCTTTGTTGCTCTTCTCTGCACTCTTTCTAGAGTCAAAGTTACAACAACACTGAAAAATGTGACTTATGACTATTTTTCACACATCCAACCATTGTAGCATGGTCACCCGATTAACATTCAGATGCTTGGCAACCGACTCATATTTATGATGGTTGCAGTGTTCTGAGAGTATCTTTTGCAATCTTCCAACAAGCAAAGTCAACGGGGGAGCCAGATTCACTTAACAACCATGTGACTAACTTAACAACTGCAGTGATTCACTTGAGAACAGTGGCAAGAAAGATTGTGAAACGGGGCAAAACTCACTTAAACATCTCACTTAGCAACATAAAGTTTGTGCTCAATTGAGGTCGTAAGCCGGGGACTACCTATAATGCTCCAGATTTCATTTCATACACCATTTGGAATCACTCAGAAATTTTTTTAGATCATGATATATTTTTTCTGGGTTTGAAACAGAACTTATTTCCTGATCCATGTACTCACTTACTGAATCATAATTCTACAATGAGCTATCATTTCATCGTTCAGTTTTAGCTCTGTACTGATGCTGACATCTTCCCTTTATAATTTCTGCTTCTCTATTTTTGTACTTTAGACACTGCATATCGTATTACTAGCTATGGTCACCATCAGAATGTAAATATAGCTGGGCTCCTTTAGTAGATATAAATAAATAAACTGAAGCTCATTTTCACCATTAATGCTTAGGATTTCAAAAGAGAGACTGGTAACCACCCCACACCAATAGCACAGCCGGTGTCTGTGCTATTATAGAAACAGTTCATAATAAGGAAAAAAATATGTATCATCAAGAAGCTCATAAATCATTAGGGAACAATTTCATTGCTTGTCTAATTCTTTTTAAGACCTATATAACGTGTGAAACATATGTTACATATTAATATGTTCATTTCATACTATGTTGATTTCCAAGATGAATGGAGCATGAGGAAAAAGGTTGGACAATAAAATTTTTGATATTTGCATATACATGTTCTCACAATAAAAAAAAGTTTTGAAAATACTTATGGGAACAAGAAATCTGGAATACATACATAAAACAAAGAAAAGTCTATTAAATTGGTGCTTCCCAAACCTGGGAAATTACCCCAAATTGGGTAAAAGTGCTTTTTCTTCCAAAAATGACATACAAATTCATTAACCATTACAACAGGGATATTTAAATTAACATAAAGATTGCCACGTGTACTAAAATATATCTTTAAAAAATCTCCCAAAGTAAGACTCTAATAATAAGATGAAAACCAATGAAATTACCAATGGTAATTTTTTGAAATGACGAAAAGATCATTCAATGATATTTCTATTATGATATAATAGCATCCTCAAGTTATGAACATTTCATTCAGCAATGTTAAAAGTTAACAACATTCTAAAGAAAAGGCCCTAGGACAGGTAACTGAAATTCAGTAAGATTTTCTGATAAACAGCTTTGGAAATCTGCACTAAACTGTTGATCAGAATTGCTGCAAGTGGTCATTCATTCTTCTAAAATATATCTTTTAAGTAAACTGGTTTCTTTTCTTCAATATTAGAGTCTAATCCAGTGGTAATCAACCTGGTCCCTACCGCCCACTAGTGGGCGTTCCAGCTTTCATGATGGGCGGTAGGGATTTTGTCCAATACTGAAGCACTTTCCTTTTTTAAATTTAATTGACTTCCCTACTTTATAAATCACCATTACTGTGGAACCGGTCGGTGGTTAGAAAATTTGACTACTAACAGAGATACAAAAGTGGGTGGTAAGTATAAAAAGGTTGACTACTCCTGGTCTAATCTATAGTATATTATCTATGTCATCCGTTGATCTTTCCAGATGTGTAAAACTAAAATATTCATATTCTTCAATGAGCAATTGATGAGAGTTGTAATCTAACAGATGTAGAGTCATCAGGCTACTTTGGGCAATAGAGCTGTCTGGGTGACAAGTTTGTGTGTGGCTCTCACAAACAAGCCTCCCTCTTAATATTAACACCTTATCAATTTTTACAGCCACACCTCCCCCCCCCCCCCCCCCCCCCCAAAGATATTGACTCTTCGGATACTAGAAGGAAGGAAGAAGCCACTTTGGACTGAATATTTTAAAACTGGCTAAGTTTAAATGAACTCGGAATAGGAACTTTTAAATCCCAGAAGGGTGATGTAAATGCCATATGAAGAGTGATACTTTTTGACAGCCATAACATTCCACGTTACTAGAAGAAAATTCAACTCCAATCTTTAGAAAAAGGAATGGGAGAGGCTTCAAGAATGCTAATGTCATAACTCTCAAATGCTCATGCTTGGATAAAATACCTAAAAACAAACATTGTGCAGTATAAGCATAATCACACACTTAACTACTTTCACACTGCATTTAAATAGGAAAGCGAAGGTCAAATTCACCCTCCACCCCAAGGCAGACACAGGAAACAGATGAAAAGCATTTTGCTTCCCCTTCTCTTTTCTCCTTCAGGATTTCACTCCCAACTTGTTTTGAACCTCACAGGAAAGTCACTCTTTGCTTAATCTTGCTTCACGCCCCCCCCCCCCCCCCCAGTCTCCGTGTCCCCATTATTACATCATTGTTGAATTATGCTTCCTTCACAGGCTTCTTGTCGGGATTATGACTAATAAAAAGTGATAAAGTTTCTTCAGTGCTCTAAGCTACAGTCTGATAGTCCAATTTACTTGCTAGGGAGGATTCAGTATATGACGAATGGTCTCTGACACCTGCACACCTGTTCCATCCTGGATACAGGTGTGGCTGCTTTAATGAGTCTCCGACAAGTGCTCTGTTTATGCTCTTGCACTTGCTAAATCTTGCAATCAAATCCCAAACATTGCATATAAATATAAAACTGTCCCCAGTGTTTGCTCTGTTCTGATGACTTGCAATCAGTGATGTCATAGAAAGGTGTCTACAATACAATACAATACAATAGCAGAGTTGGAAGGGACCTTGTAGGTCTTCTAGTCTAACCCCCTGCGTGGGCAGGAACCTTATACCATTTCAGACAAATGGCTATCCAACATCTTCTTAAAGACTTGCAGGGTTGAGGCATTCACAACTTCTGGAGGCAAGCTGTTCCAGAGGTTAATTGTTCTAACTGTCAGGAAATTTCTCCTTAGTTCTAAGTTGCTTCTCTCCTTGATTAGTTTCCACCCATTGCTTCTTGTTCTGCCCTCAGGTGCCTTGGAGAATAGTTTGACTCCCTCTTCTTTGTGGCAACCCCTGAGATATCAGAACACTGCTATCATGTCTCCCCTGGTCCTTCTCTTCATTAAACTAGACATACCCAGTTCCTGCAACCGTTCTTCATATGTTTTAGCCTCCAGTCCCCTACATTTGCTAGCATTGTTCTGTTGGAATGGAATGGTTTTCCATTCATTTCATTTTTGTGCTAGGAAATACAGACGATACTGATTTAAGCTGTGTTAATATTGCATCAGAACACAGTGAGGCCATAGTACTACTAAGCTACTGTTTATATAAATGCTGAATATAACATTTATAGCATAAATCAAACTACAATCAGCTACAAAGCTCCAGGATAGTCTTTGAAATATTTTAAGGCCCATTTAGAAAAGAATGTGCAGCAGTAATGAATGTCCTGTCGATCTGAAAGGTTGGCAGTTCGGTGGTTTGAATTCCTGGTGCCACATAACGGAGTGAGCTCCCGTTATTTGTCCCATCTTCTGCCAACCTAGCAGTTCGAAAGCATGGAAAAATGCAAATAGAAAGATAGGAACTACCTTTGGTGGGAAGGTAACAGCGTTCTGTGTGCCTTCGGTGTTTAGTCATGCTGACCACATGACCACGAATAGCGCCTGGCTCTTCGGCTTTGAAATGGAGATGAGCACCACCCCCTAGAGTCGGGAACGACTAACATATATGTGTGAGGGGAACCTTTACCTTTACCTAAATGAATGTCTGCTTTAAAAATGATTTTTAAAAACCCTCACTTTTCATTGTTCCACCTGCCTTCTAAGCTAATTATATTCTATTTGGGAAACTTTGACTTAGTTCTTGTTTTTTGAATTTTTAGTTTTGAATTTATGAAATTCATTTTAAGGTTTTTAATGATGATTTGAAAGAAAAAGCTCAGGTAAATAGTAGAGTTGCCCAATATTTCAGATTTTAAGTCCAAAGAGTTTGGGGACATGCAGGGGCACCCACCAAAGATACTTTTTGCCAGGATTACATCACCACTACAGAAAATAGCTCCAGGCTGCCAGAAAAAGATGCAGCAGCTTTGAAGACTTGTGGACAAGGACAATGTGAATCATTCTATTTTTTCCGAAGTATTTATTTTGTCTTCAAGACCAAAGTGCTACATAGTCATTTAAAATCCTCTAAAAGCCAGTACAATTAGTCCTCGACTTACAACATTTCTTTTAGTGACCATTCAAAGTTACAATATCACTGAAAAAAGTGAGATAATCATTTTTCACACTAACGGCCATAACAGCCTTCCCATAGACATGTGATCAAAATTCAGATGCTTGGCAACTGATTCATATTTATGACGGTTGTCATGCTGTTGTCACACTGATGTCCTTTTGCGACCTTCTGACAAGAAAAATCAATAGGGAATCCAGAGTTACTTAACAACCATGTTACTAATTTAACAAGTGCAGTGATTCACTTAACAACTGTGGCAAGAAAAGTTGTAAAACGGAGCAAAACTCACTTAACAAATGTCTCATTTAGCCAAAGAACTGCTGGGCTCAATTGTGGTCGTAAGTCAAAGGCTACCTGTATTTTGAGCAATGAACTTTTTCCTCAGTTTTGTTTTTCGGAGAGGCTCTCAATATGTCAAAAGACAATTAACCAAAGTTCAGATATGGACAGGCTCATACAAATAATATTGATAATGTTTGAAATTATTAATTTCCAAGTTGAGGAACCCACTGTTTGTCATCTAGCATTGGGTCAGAGTGCTATACAGCAGGTTCTGACCAGTTCTGGAGGACCGGTAGCGGAAATTTTGAGTAGTTCGTAGAACCGGTAAATACCACCTCTGACTGGCCCCGCCCCCATCTATTTTCTGCCTCCCGAGTCCCAGTTGATCAGGAGGGAATGGGGATTTTACAGTAACCTTCCCCCGGAGTGGGAAGGGAAGGAAGATTTTACAGTATCCTTCCCCTGCCACACCCACCAAGCTGCGCACCGGTAGTAAAAAAAATTGAATCCCAACACTGGTGTGTATGTTTGAAAGGAAATGCAGACTCAATACAAAGCAGAAGCAAATGGTCCACAATTCCTAAAGTATTTATGAAGGCAAGCCTAATTCTCTCCCTGTATACCTTCAATCTGAACACGTCTCAAGGGACCTGGTTTTAAAACTATCCTGAGGAAAAAAATCTGCCTGGTGTACTTCAGCCAGCACTGAAGTGAGAGGGAAACAGAATTCTTGATGATTTTGCCTTTTGCTTGGAGCATTATGATGATTCTGGCTTTGTTCACTTACTTTTGCTACTGCAGCAAACAACCATTACTTGAGCCATTCTGGCTGCCAAAATGTGGATCCTATATTCCTTCTGGATTCAGAGCTAACCCTGATTCTGAAAAGGAAAGTGAAGCCGTGGGTTCTGGCAGATGGATAAAACCATCTTGTAGTAATTGCAGAGATTTGCACAGGGGTGGGGAAGGAAGTGACCTGACAAATCCACACAAATAGGTACCGGGGATGAATATATGCATTAGCAATTTATTTCTATCACTTCTGAATGGTGGAAGGGACAATAAAACTTTTGTAACGGCTCTCAAGCTGTGGCAGTTCAGGAGCCAGGGCACCAATTAAATGCTGTCCCCACCCTCCATCCCTTGGGATAGCTGGCAGGAATAATCAGGGGCTCATGATATTCTGTGTGTGTTCTTAGCAATAATGTCTGCAGAAGTGAAGATGACATGGATTGGTTTTAAACTGCTTGTAAGGACTGGGAAGAAAAATGTTCACATGGAACTGTTTTGTGTCTACCTAAGCAGAATCCCGACTTGTGACTTCTACAGCAGGGGCGTCAAACTCAAGGCCCGTGGGCTGGATCTGGTCCACAGGGTGCTTAGATCTGGCCCATGGGGCTGCCCTGGAAACAACAAAGGACTGGCCCGTGGTGCCTCTGCCAGTAAAAATGGAGCTCGAGAGGGCCACACACCCTCCCTTCTTAGTTTTCCCTGGCAGAGGGCTAGCAAAACAACCTAAAAGGAAAACAAAAGAAAAGGAGAAACGTTTCCCCTTTTGCATTTGAACAACCAAGAAGGGACAGGAAAGGAGAAAGGGAAAGAGGAAAGACAAAAGAAGAAGGAGGAGGAGGAAAGACAGGAAGGAAGAACAAAGGAGAATGAAGAAGGAAAGAAAAAGGAAGGAAGGGAAGGAAAGGAAGGAAGATTATGATGAGAAGGTAGGGTAGATCTGAGGAAAGTCCTGCCTTAGCACTTGGTCACCACAGGTACCCCTGACACGAGTGACGTCGAGCTGGCCATGCCCCACCCCCCCAAGGTCAAACACAACCCTGATGTGGCCCCCAATGAAATCGAGTTTGACACCCCTCTTCTACAGCCATCCTACCCTTTCCTGTCCTGCTGTAACAGTAATCCACATAGCTGTGTTACTGCCTTGACATTGACTGACTTAGAAGATGCCACTAGTCATTACTGGGGAAATGTGCCTTTTATGTAAGATGCAGACTTTATTCAGAAAATAGTATATTTATAAAGATCCTTGTGTGAACTGAGATCCTTCTTGGTACAATCTCTGAAAGCAACATAGACCAAACACAGCTTCAGTTCTTTAATAGCCTTTGACAGTTTTTACATTGCGGAAAACAGAATTGCAAGCATCTCTTAATAAGGCAGATGTATAGGAGCCAGAAGCCAGGTAGAATGAAGCCCTGAGAATGCAGGAATAGCAGATAACAATTATATAGTTGCAAGGAGTTCATTTTCTTTGTCTCTTTGCTACTGGTGATCCAGATTTTTTGCAGTCCCAAAATAGCCCTACAACAATGCTCTTTAGAAGAGAAGCAATGGCATTGCAGACAATATATTGTTCATGTATTATGGAAACATCAAAAAAGGGATCAACTGATCCAGCTCACTAACACCATGACAGTTAGATTCAGCTTAAAACTGTTTCTGAGTTTTTCTGCAAAACAGCACTAATACATAGGTTCTGCAGGTTCCATCAGAAAATTGAGCTATCTTAAGGAAATACAAACCACACTTCTAATCGCTATTGTCCTTTAGCTATGAAGCAGAATAGAGATTTTGTTCATAGCAGGAACAGAGAGGAGAAAGAAGGTGGAGTGTAGAATTCTCCTTTGGTACCAGTAACTGATGAGAGGATTGGCATCAAGGGAGCTGTGCTTTTATTATTATTATTATTATTATTATTATTATTATTATTATTATTATTATTATTATTATTATTATTATTATTATTATTTATTACATTTGTATTATTTATTTGACAGTTTTTACATTGTGGAAAACAATGTAAATGGGTTTTTTTTTTGTTCCTCTGCCACGAATGAGAAAAGGATGGAGGCAAGGATGTGTCAACCCCACTAGATAGCTCAGACCAGGAAATCAACTCCACAGGAAGGTTAAAACTACTTTTACTGAGATTGGCTGCAATAACAGACTCTTGTAAGTCTGATTGTGGTGTCCTTCTCCTCCTTCCTCCAGATCAGGAGTGTCAAGCTGGCGTCCCATGACTAGATGCGTCACGCACAGGCCATGCCCACCCCAGCTCCGTGAATGGAAAAAATGTGAAACGTCACATGATGCCGCGAGTTTGACACCTGAGTTCTAGATCCTTGAATAAAGGAAACATCTGACAGAGCTTGTTCTGAAAGTTATAACTCGATGATGGTGAACTTGTGGCTAGCAGAGCCATCTCTCCAGGCACGTGAGCTGTTGCCTGTTGCTCTTTCGGGTTCTGGTGCACCGGCCATCTGGTCTTCACGTGCACGGGAGTACCGGAAACCAGAAGAGCAGCTGCCCATTGCACATGTGCATGTTGGGAAGACGATCTTCCAGTTTCCGGTGCGTGCATGCGTACCGACTCCCTAGTCTTCTGGTTTCTGGTGAGCATGCACTTGCGAAGACCAGCTGGCCAGTGTGCATGCACGTACCAGAAACCGGAAGATCATCTTCCCGGTGTGCACATGCGCAATGGGTAGCTACACTTCTGGTTTTTGGCATGCGCACGCATTTGCGTGCCCGTTTTGGCACTCGATGCTGAAAAGGTTTGCCAACAATGTTATAATTTGTTCTAAACTTTAAAAATGTTCCATTCTCTTTTGCCCAAGTAGCGTTAACTGAATATCTCCTTCCTTACTCTGTATGGTATGAAACCAATTCCTGCCTTCTCTTCCCATTGTTACTTGTTAAACACTCTGCCTGGTTTGTGGGAAGATGAACATGAGACACAACTTCCTAAAGAAAGTGGGCAGGAACTATGTATTCCCAAAATAATGATTCTTGTAAGTCTACTTAGTCTACCCAAATCCACTGGTTAGAAGATCTGATTGGGATATTGCCTGACTGTGTTCATTGTTTCTGTGAACAGGGCAAGTTGTTTAAAAAGGAAGGATAAAAACTGGATAAATAAGTAAAACTTCTTGGCAGCTCTTTTACCTAAGTTACAATTGGAAGAACACTTCATTCTCCCCCCTCCTAATTTTATTTTTACATTAATTCGGTAAAACAAACAAAAAGCAACTATAAAGAAAAGGGATAAGAATGCATATACATACATAAAATAAATTTACACTACAGCAAAGGTTAAAATGAAAATGTTATGATCAGATTTTGTTAAAAGGCAAAACAAAATTAGCATAAAAACACTATAGGAAAAAGTGTTCTAGCACCCCACCCCAGCCTCTGCTACTTAAACATTTTATACTATATTTTGGACTTTTGTAATTATTGCTCATTTATGTTTGGATTATTTTTTTAAAACCCTTCCTTCCTTCCTTCCTTCCTTCCTTCCTTTAAAATCAAAGGGGATTCTGAAATCTATTCATCCACAGAAATGTATATACAGAACTCATGGAAATGTAACCTGTAGCCATAAGTGACAGTGAAATGAGCAGATTTCAAACTAATCTCAGACTGGTTGAGTCAGCAAGAGGATTAAGGGGTGTGAAAAGCACCACCGGTGATACAAAAAGAGATCTGTCATTTCCCCCCCCTGACACAGTAGTCTGAACATTATAAAGCTGGCTGGCTCTTGGGAGGGAGCAGCTTATAGGAAACAGAGGCCCTTTTGAAAGAGTCCTGTCTCAAGTAAGATTCCCACTTCTCCCACTCCTTTCTTAAAGAAGATTGAATGAAGTTAGCAGGGTGGGGAAAAGCTTGGCTTTTGTTTAAAGAAAAGTGCTACAAACCATGAATACAGTGACTTTATTCACATGTATTCAGGGCTTCAACCCTCCAGGTTGGGCAGGATTACATTAAATAGCATAGGGAATATCCAAAAAAATGGGGAATTTATTAGTAAAACAGTAATGTGTTACACTGCACAAATAAAACTAAAAAAGAAAGAAAGAAATACCATGTATTCTTGAAATGCTTATATATCTGCATACATAACACACACACAAACACACACACCAAATTAAAAGGAGCAGGCCTGATTACAAATAGAAAGAAGCAGCTGTTATGCACAGCCTGGTTCCCAAAGGGGGCCATTAAATGTTACCCCACTGATTATATGTGTGTAAATTAGTGCCCTTGGGTTAAGATATAATGAAGTACTTACTAACTGAGAAATGTGTTCCCCTCTCCTTTGCCCATACTTTTATTACCATCTAAATAGACAGCTGAGAAGATGCATGCAATAATACAATAATAGGCAACAGTAGTCCCATTTAAACAATTATTTATTATGTTTGTTGGAACAGCACACACACACATCAGCTTTATAAGATAGGATAGATAGAGAATTCAATGCACATGAGTCTGAAGCTACTATTATTGGAACAGTATTTTGCAAGTCTAAATGTTCTCCCCACTATCTTACTTCATCTTCCTGTGAATTAGAGAGGGAGTTGTCTGAGATGTTTTCTCAAATTAGTTTCCTGGCCCAGGCTCAGGATCCACTTGTCTGACCTTGGTAGTAGTTCTTCCACCTTTCCCTATGCCCATTACACACAATCATTTACCCCTCTTCCTTTCTCACCTTTTTATTTTTGTGGCAAACATGTGAGTTAAGCTGAAAGAGAATCAGTTGGCTGAGGGCCATCTACTGACCTGTACAGGTGGAAGGAGATGTGAATCTAGGTTTTTTTAATCCAAGCCCAACATGCCACATAAAATCCCAGTTAGTTTGGGTGAATGGAACACTCTTTCTGTAATACCCAGTCTGGCTGTGTTTATGGAAAGTTGTTAGGAAAAGTTTGTGCCTAAGATGTTATAGAGGTATAAGAGGGAGACTTCTGAGCTAGTGTAATATAATGCCTGTGGAACCCAAATGTGTGGCTGAACCTGTTGTGGAAGCATAACCACATTTTCTGAACCAAGAACTTGACTTAATTTAACTAAATTATAAATATTGCATGAAACCAGGGAGTCTAGGATTACAAGTGTGCCTGCATTCAGGTTGTTGGAAGTGTCAATAGCCATAAGAGGTTTGTGTTCATGTTCATGTTCATGGACCATTTAATAGTCCAAATTCTAAATCCTCCAACTTGAATTCATTGATATTTCCTTCCCTAAGCCGACTGGATGCTACTCCTTTTGAAGAGTCCATATATTACATTGGGGAAAGGTACAAGGAACAGAAGGCATCATAGGAATAGGATGTAAGTAAGAAAAGTAGTCAGGATAGGCAGTTCCTGAGAAGTTTAATGACCTACTTTTAGAATTCTCCTTGATTTCTTTTCCCCATTGTATTTCTTTTATTGTCTGTATTTTGTATGCTGTTGCTTTACCTGAATGAAACAGTATAATTCTCTCTCTCTCTCTCTCTCTCTCTCTCTCTCTGTGAGTGTGCGCATATATGTATATCAATGTGTATATACACACACTCAAGAGCTATGCTATAGTTGCAGGCTATTATAAAGTGACAAAAGTCTTAATAGATACAATAGTATATAAAATCTTAAAAATAGTGCTTGAGACTACAGTTATTGCAAACATCTCCATTACTGCAAAACAACAAAACAAAACCCAACCTGTTCAAGTTTTTACCTTGATTGCTTGTGTGTGTTTTGTGTGTGTGTGGTGCGTGCCAGTGTGTGAATATGAACAACTCATTGTTCCAATTTAGACCTGACACCCATTGCTCTCTCCGATGAAAACACCAAAGGAATGCAAGGTTTGGAAAGTTGGAGCAGTCGGGAACGAGAGAACGAGAGACCTGGGGTGTCCTGGGCCGACCGCTCTCGGCTTTGCCACCACCCCAGCCCCTCCCCGTGCCGCGCGGCTCACCAAGTTTGCACTCGCCGTCGTGGGCCTTCCGGACGCGCTCGCGGCCGTCGAGGAGCGCGCGCCAGCTGTGCAGGTGCAGAGCGCACACGCTACTGTAGGACCGGCCGTCGGAACCGCAGACGGCGCCGTCCTCCTTGCAGACGCAATGGCCGGTTCCCTCTTCGGCGTCGGTTTCGGGCGCTTCTGTCTGGCGTTGGCTCACGCACACCAACCCGGGGCCACAGCGAGCGCCCCGCGTCCCGCCACAGCGTTCCCCCTCCGCGCCGAGGCAACGCTCGCAGCAGCCGCACTCGTCTCGGGCGGTCAGCTCCGGCACGGCACACTGCACGAACGCGCAGAGGTCCGGCTTGCACGGAGCGCAAGCCGAACCGGTGGCGCCCCTCGACGCCAGAGCCCAGCAGAGGGCCACCAGCGATAGCCACGGAGCCCGACCTCCGGCGGTCATGCTGCGAGATCCCAGAGGAACAAGGAAGGCGGCTGCGAAGACTCGCGCCGAAGCAACCATCTGAGGGGACGGCGGCGGCGAGCGACGAGAAAGCCGCCCCCCACCCAGGCGACCACGCCTCCTCCCCTCCAGGCGCCCCGCCGAACCCGCGCGGAGAAGCTTCTCTAGCGCCGAACTTCTTGGCGCGCATTAGGCGTAACGGAGGTTTGGGGAGAATGGTTAGACGGAAAACCGGGAGCGTCTATACCAGTGTCTCTCAACCTTGGCAACTTGAAGATGTCCGGACTTCAACTCCCAGAATTCCCCAGCCAGAATTCGCTGGCTGGGGAATTCGGGGAGTTGAAGTCCGGACATCTTCAAGTTGTCAAGGTTGAGAAACACTGGTCTATAGCCAGGTCCCAAAGGCTGTCCCAAAGGTACTTTTTTTTTTCCCAAGAGACAACTGGACTTTCTGGTCTTTCTTTGAAAACGTTTCGCTTCTCATCCAAGGAGCTTCTTCAGCTCTTGTCTGGATGGTGGGGAATGGAAGGATTTATACTCCCTGTGTTCTTTTTAGAGAGTCCTTAAGGAGACTTGGAGGTTTATCTGTGTCATCAGGGTCATCTGAGCAGTGCAAATGGGTGTGGAGGCTTCTTGGAACTGCTGAAAGGACTGTTGTAGACTAGAGATAGATGGTGTCTATCCCTTCTCATCTGTTGTGAGAGGTCTGTTCAATTTGACATAGATGGCCTCTTTGACCCCCTTTTCAGGTGATCCTTTCTGTCCCAGTGGCCCCCTCTGTCAGTGGAGATATCATCAATCTCCAGTCTACAACACAGTCCTTTCAACAGTTCCAAGAACAGGGGTGTCCAAACTTGGGAACTTTAAGACTTGTGGACTTCAACTCCCAGAATTCCCCAGCCAGCGATGCTGGCTGGGGAATTCTGGGAGTTGAAGTCCACAAGTCTTAAAGTTCCCAAGTTTGGACACCCCTGTCCAAGAAGGTTCCACGCTCATTTGCAACACTCAGGTGATCCTGAGGACACAGATAAACCTCCAAGTCTCTTTAAGGCAGTGTTTCTCAACCTTGGCGACTTTTAAGTCCTGTGGGATTCTGGGAGTTGAAGTCCACAGGACTTAAAGTCACCAAGGTTGAGAAACGCTGCTTTAAGGACTCTCTAAAAAGAACACAAATGACCAGCTGTCTGCAAGGAGTATAAATCCTTCTATTCCCCACCAGAGCTGAAGATGAGAAGTGAAACATCTTCAAAGAAAGACCAGGAAGTCCAGTTGCCTCTTGAAAAAGGACCTTTGAGAGGTGATGGAGGGGAGAAGCAGTGCAGCTTCCTGGAGGCTGTGGTGTGAAAGAAATGAAGGATTTGAGACGTCTGAATCTGTCTCCTTTTTAAACAGGCACATTGAAGTGAAAGTACACAGCTAACTTCGCATTTGGAGTTTTGAAAGAAAACTAAATACAGGTAGTCCTCGGCTTATGACCACAATTGAGGCCAACATTTATGTGGCTAAGTGAGACATTTGTTAAGTAACTTTGCCCTATTTTACGACTTTTCTTGCCGCAATTGTTAAGTGAATCAATGCAGTTGTTAAGTCAGCAACACGGTTGTTAAGTAAATCTGGCTTCCCCGTTGACTTTGCTTGTCAACAGGTAGCAAAAGGTGATCACATGACCTCAGGATGCTGGAACTGTCATAAGTATGAGTCAGTTGCCAACCATCTGAATTTTAATCATGGGGATGCTGCAACGGTCATAAGCAAAAAACAGTCGTAAGCCAACCTTTTTCAATGCTGTTGTAACTTCAAGTGGTCACTAAACAAACATTGGTTGCACTTAGGGATGATTTCTGATTGGAGCAGGAAGGAGGTGGTGCATCTGTCCTTGATCCTTCTGATATATCTCTGTGACTTTCGATACCTTTGGCAATGGTATCCTTTCCAACTCACTTAGGGAGTTGGGGATGGGTGGCATGGTTTTAGGTTGGTTCCCTTTCTTTCTCAGAAAGGTCGGCAGTTTGGTGGTTCGAATCCCTAGTGCCACGTAATGGAGTGAGCTCCTATTACTTGTCCCAATTTCTTCCAAATTAGCAGTTTGAAAGCATGTAAAAATACAAGTAGAAAAATAGGGACCACCTTTGGTGGAAAGGTAACAGTGTTCTGTGCACCTTCAGCGTTTAGTCATGCCAGCCACATGACCACAGAGACATCTTCAAGTCCTACCACAAAGCCAATCACTCTTTCTCAACTTTAAGAAGGAGGCAGTGGTAAACCACTTCTAAAATCTTGCCTCAAAACTACAAGGACTTGTCTGGCAGTTGCCAAGAGTAAAAAACGGATTCAAAGGCATAATAAAAAAATACAATTTGGGATCAGTGTATCTAATGAAGATAACTGTTTGACTTGCAGAAGAAAGCAAGCATGGAAGCATCTGAATAATTAGCTTCAATTAATTACCTTAATTACTGGTCTCGGTTTATTCAGGTCAATTTAGAGTCTAGTTTTCAGGATTAAAATATGCTTTTTCGTTTTAACTATGTGCCCAGTTCTCACATAACCATCTGACAGTTTTTGCCTTAGTCTTGAAAGGTGAGACCTTCACCCTTCTGTGCTACTCGGCTCATTCATTTCCGCAGTATCTGTGCTTAATCCCTGCTCTGTGCGATGGATGGATCACAAAGAAAGCTCCCAGAGCTGCATTGTGATGAGCATAATGGCTAGAAAGATTCCCACACTGGTTATCGCTGGGCTGGGTTTAAAGTTTTCAGCCCAATGCTTTTAATATGGAGGAGGCTGTTGCATCCAGCCATTACTTTGTGCCAGATTTTTCTTTAGTTATGTTGTGGGCAATTGATCAAGGGATTTGAAGATTGTTGAAACGAAGAAGCCTAAAATCAGTCTAAAGCAGCAATGCTGACTTTATGGGCAGAAGGATCCTCTGTTTGCCAGTTTTGAAGTCAATGGTTGTATTCATCTACAGGGGACAGGAAATGTAAAGCCATTAGGTTCAGAAAATAAACCAACTAATTGCCTACTGGCAAGATCAGGAGACAGAGCCAAATCAGATATGGTTTTTATGAAAAATCTGGTAAGAAAGATAAGCCAGCAATTATTACTAGAGAATTAAGGGAGAGCTTTAGTGCAGTGTTTCTCAACCTTGGCGAGTCTAAGGCAAGTGGACTTCAACTTCCAGAATTCCCCAGGCAGCATGGGGCAGCATTCCCCTACCTTAGTGGGATAACTTAAAAAGAGACCTATATATATTGCATATACGTGCTAGTCATTCCCGACTCTAGGGGACCGTGCTCATCTTCATTTCTAAGCCGAAGAGCCAGTCCTGTCTGATGACAATTCCGTGGTCATGCGGCCAGCATGGCTCAACGCTGAAGGCACATGGAACACTGTTACCTTCCCACCAAAGGTGGCCCCTATTTTCTACTTGTATTTTTTACATGCTTTCGAACTGCTAGATTGGCAGAAGATGGGGCAAGAAACAGGAGCTCACTCTGTTACGTGGTGCTGGGGGTTCGAACCACCAAACTGCCGACCTTTCTCATTGACAAGCTCAGCATCTTAACCACTGAGCCACCGTGTCCCTATATATTGCACACAGTCCAAATATGTATATATTGATCTATTATGAAAATGTCAAGAGTCCACAAAAAAATTAATCTGGACCTGGGCAACACCCTGTGGGGGGAAAGTGAAATTTATATGCCTTTAATATTTTCAAAAATTATAGCTGTAAGAATTTTTTTTAAATGACTTAACTTTTTTTTGTAAACTGAGTTCTGTTTATTAGTTTTTATCTTCGAATAGGTCAATGGTTCAATAGACTCCAACTCATGTAATTTAGGTCTTTGTAATACCTGATGACCTCTAGGAGCCCTTGATTCCAAAATGTAAACACTAGGAATCTCCAAAAACAGAAGGAAAGAAAAGGGTGGAAACTTTTTTGTAGCTCTCAAACTTTGCCTTACCTTCTATCCTGCCTTGGAGTCTGTGTCTCTCAGAGTGTATGGCTATTCTGAGCAATGCTACTGTCAGGATCTTATTTTAGTAAGTCATCCATCAGGAAGAAGTTAATACCAGATGAAAGGGCAGCTTTGCGGGTGCCTCAATATTAAATAGTCCACTAGAATAAGAGGGGAAAGAAAGGTTTCTCCAACTCTCTAATTATATTCTGAGAAATCATCAGAAAGATACAGATTAACAGAGTAGGAAGGGACCTTGTAGGTCATCTAGTCCAACCCCGTGCCCAGCAGACCCTACACCATTTTTGACAGGTGGCAGTCCAGTCTCTTCTTGAAAGTTTCCAGTGACGAAGCTCAAGAAAGGAAGGAAGAACTCTGGAAAGTCATTGATTTATGACCACAACTGAGTCTAAACTTTTCACTGCTAAACAAGATGGTTGTTAGCTCACTTTTGCCCCATTTTACGACATTTCTTACCACAGTCGTTATGTGAATCACTGCAATTGTTAAATTAGTAACAAGGTGAATCTGAATTCTTCATTTCTTGTCAGAAGGTCACAAAATGTTGAGTTTTTGATAAGAGAACTGAAGTGGCACCAGGAGAGAATTGGGTAAGGGGAAGCCTCAAGAATTGTCGGCATGCCTGGCATTCTTTCAGTGTACTGTTCCCCTGTTGCCCTGCTCTCCCCAAAACCCCAAAGCCCTATAGGATAAAGCAGGGGTCTCCAACCTTTGCAACTTTAAGTCTGAAGGACTTCAGCTCCCAGACTTCTCCAGCCAACAAAACTGGCTGGAGAAGTCTGGGAGCTGAAGTCCTTCAGACTTAAAGTTGCAAAGGTTGGAGACCCCCTGGGATAAAGCATATTTACATTTTGAATAAATACAATCATTACTGATTAGCAACTATTAGCAAAGATTGGGTTTGCCTATCTCTTTATTGCCCTTGCTGCTATCCCCTTAATGGCAGCTTGGCACATGAAGGCATGAAACAGATTCAGTCTTTTCTCGAACTCCTTTATTTAGAGAAACTTTATTAGGGTCAACTTGCTGTTAAAAAGAGAAGGGCAGAGCTAATCGCAACCTTGGGAAAAAAATTTAACAATTAGAACTTACTTGACTGTGGAAAGAAAAAGGACACTGAAGAAGATGTAAGGAGGATGTAAACAGTTACCTTAGTGTGGTCAGGAGGGATCTGAAATCCGATGCTTCCCAGGTGATGCTTTCTATCATCTCAACATTTAATGGTCGACAACAGCTCCCTATACTGGAGGCATTTATCCCTGTGATTTCTATAAACTGAAGAAGAAAAAAACCTTAGTGCTGTCCAAAATAATTGAGGAATGCCATCAATGCTCTTTTGAAACTGCAATGTTTAAATAGAGTCGTTATTTTGCACTGAATTATACACTGATGCTCAGCTTCACTACTTAATGGCAAGAAGCATGCATAGCTTCTCTCAGTCAATAATGATGATGGTTTTCCTCTGCAATTAACATAGAAATGGCACCTCCGGTTCTCCCCCCCCTTCTTACTTACCATCAATCACCTTAACCGCTCCATAGTGTCCCTTGGAATCTGTATTGTTAAGATGGCCATTATGAGTACAGTTAACTTTATTTACTGAGATTACAGTCTGGGAACATTATCAGGGAGTGAACCCCAGTAAATATAATGGGGTCCCGTTTGACTAAAACTTTCAATGACTTTTCTGAATTGTTTTTTTTTTTAAACTGCTGGGGGGGGGGGAACGGGCACAACACAACTCTACAAAACAAATATAAATCAAACTGCTTCAGAAATAAATCCAGGAGAAATCAGACAAAAAAGCAGGGGTGAAATTCAGCAGGTTCTCACAGGTTCTGGAGAACCAGTACCGGAAATTTTGAGTAGTTCAGAGAACTGGCAAATACCACCTCTGGCTGGCCCCTGAGTGGGGAGGGAATGGGGATTTTGCAATATTCTTCCCACAGGAGTGGGGAGGGAGTGGGGATTTTGCAGTATCTTTCCCCTGCTACTCCCACCAAGCCACGTCCACAGAACCGGTAGTAAAAAAAAATTGAATTTCACCACTGCAAAAAAGGTATGGCACATAGAAGGCAGTATTCCATTTTGGGTACTAGATCTATCTCTAGGTTTTTCTATTTGTAATTTATTGTCTTACTTATGTCTCAAGGGAAAGTCTAAAAGAAACATCTTGTAAGAAGGCTTCAGCAAGTTGCTTCCATGGGATTGCCAAGAAAACTACATGCCTGTGTGGTTTTGCTCACCTCACTTCCGACCCGGTCACAGCACTGAGACGGCATTGGTCGCGTTGGTTGATGATCTCTGGAGGGCGCGGGATAGAGGCTGTTCCTCTATCCTAGTCCTATTAGACCTCTCAGCGGCTTTTGATACCATCGACCATGGTATCCTATTGCACCGACTGGGGGAGTTGGGGCTGGGAGGCACCGTTCTACGGTGGTTCTCGTCCTACCTCTCTGGTCGGTCGCAATATGTGTTGGCAGGGGGGCAGAGGTCGGCCTTGAGACCCCTCTTATGCGGGATTCCTCAGGGGTCGGTCCTCTTGCCCCTACTGTTTAACACATATATGAAGCCGCTGGGCGAGATCATCCGTGGTTTCGGGGTGGGATATCATCTGTACGCTGATGATACTCAGCTGTACATATACACCCCGAACCACTCCAACGATGCCACCGAGGTGTTGTCCCGGTGTTTGGAGGCCGTACGGATCTGGATGGGTAGTAACAAACTCAAGCTCAACCCATCCAAGACTGAGTGGCTGTGGTTTCCGGCACCCCGGTTCAGCCAGGTAACTCCAACTCTGGCCATTGGGGGCGAAACACTGGCCCCCGTGGAGAGGGCGCGCAATTTGGGTGTCCTCCTGGATTCCCGGCTGTCCATGGAGGACCATGTGGCAGCCGTGGCCAGGGAGGCGTTCCATCAGGTACACCTGATGCGCCAATTGCGCCCCTTACTGGACCGGGCTGCCCTTCGCACAGTCACTCAAGCACTCGTGACGTCCCGACTTGACTACTGTAATGCTCTCTACATGGGGCTCCCCTTGAGGTGCACTCAAAAGCTACAGCTAGTCCAGAATGCGGCCGCGCGGGTGATTATGGGAGTGCGCTTTCGGGTGCGCTTCAAGGTTTTGACGACCATCTTTAAAGTGCTCCATGGCTCGGGACCTAGTTATATGCGAGACCGTCTCCTGCCCCATACATCCCTTTGTCCGCTCCGCTCCCACAGAGAGGGCCTTCTCAGGGTGCCGTTGGCCGGGCAATGCCGGTTGGCGACACCCAGGGGAAGGGCCTTCTCTGTGGCGGGCCCTACCCTTTGGAACGACTTACCCCCTGAACTACATACCATCTCAGACCTCCGCCTCTTCCGCCAGTGTCTTAAGACACACCTTTCCATCAAGCCGGCCTAGCGTTACCTCCCGCTGTGACTGCTCCTAGATAGTTTTAATTCGGGGGATTTTAATTGATTTTAGCACAGGGTAGGAATTTAATATGTTTTTAAATTTTGTATTTTGTAACATTTGTCATGTTTTAAATCTCCTGTGCACTGCCCTTTTAGGAGAAGGTGCGGGGTATAAATCTAAAAAAAACAACAAAAAAACAACAAAAAAACAAAAAAGAGATTTTGTTTTGTATTTGTTTTACGAAAGAGGAGGTTGAACAGAAACACTAATTTTGATCGTGTGTGTGTGTGTGTGTGTGTGTGAGATGAACCAATATCCGGCAGCCTGGAAGTTGCTGATTACAGATAGTCTTGACTTACTGAAGAACTATTCATTTAATGATTATTCAGTTGCAATTTCACTGAAAAAAATGGCTCATGATGATTCCTCACAGTTATGACTTTTGCAGGATCCCAATGATCACATGATCAAAATTTGGGTGCTTGGCAACTGGTAAGTATTTATGATGGTTGCCCTGTCCCAGGGACATTTATGACCATCCTAGCTGGCTTCTGACAAGCAAAATTAATGAGGGAAACCCGATTTAGTTAATAATCACAATTCACTTAATAACTGCAGCGATTTACTTAACTATGGCAAAAAAGTCATAAAATCAGGCATGACTTCCTTAACCGTTTGCTTAGCAATGGAAATTCTGATACCAATTGCGGTCACAAGTCAAGGACCTATATGTCACAAAACCGCAATTAATGAATGGGAAGCCCTATTTTGTGCTTTCAATTGAGGTGGTTGTTACTATGTATTTGGAACTCTGTTTGTCACTAACTGCACTAATTGTGTTGGATGTCAGGGCTTAGGGTATTGTGTAGTTCTGAAAAGTATGTTGCCCTCACTTGACCCTCTGACAAATAAGAACAAGAGGTCACTGCAGAATGAATGAATGACCATTACTTTATATTGGGTTGGCTAAGAGTTGACTGCCATCTCGTGGGAAGTAGTTATATGACATTTGTAGTTTTTCCTCTTATTTCTGGTTTTATGGATTTGGATTCAATAGTTTCACAGAAAAAATGTTTTATGGTTGAGTTGTATAATACATTTATTGATTTCTTCCATGGGTAAGAACTATTGGCTAAATACTTTACATAGGTGTGTATGTGGTGTTCACTCTTAGAGATCACATTGATTTTCTCTGAAGACAAGCTCTCCCCAATCTATTCCTTAAGGCAGGGGTGTCCAAACTTGGGAACTTTAAGACTTGTGGAGTTCAACTCCCAGAATTCCCCAGCCAGCCATGCTGGCTGGGGAATTCTGGGAGTTGAAGTCCACAAGTCTTAAAATTCCCAAGTTTGGACACCCCTGCCTTAAGGGCTTCCAATGATGAAATCATAGCTGCTGTAAAGTTTCTCTCCCTCCCCCTTGCCTTCCCCCTAAACTTCTCCCTCCTCCATCCATTATCTATCTATCTATCTATCTATCTATCTATCTATCTATCTATCTATCTATCTATCTATCTATCTATCTATCTATCTATCTATCTATCTATCTATCTATCTATCTATCTATCTATCTATCTACCTACCTACCTACCTACCTACCTACCTACCTACCTACCTACCTATCCATCCACCCACCCACCCACCCACCCACCCATCTCTTGTTCTTTTCACTTGTTGCAGCGTTATAGACTTATCAAAAAAGTTTGGTCATTTAGTGATCCGTTTGTTTTTCTTGCTCTGTTGCATTCTCAGGAGTCTTCTCCAATGATAAAGTTGAAAAGCTCAATTTGCTTCAACTTTTTCTTCCACAGAGTCTCTCCCCTTCTGATTTAGCATGCACCTGCAACTGCTGCACTACATCGTCCACCAGTTTTGGTTCTGGTGTCATCAGTGTGAGGATGATAGCCTGCTCTTGGACAAGTGGTGTAGCAGGGGTCCTAACCCACGGTTTGGAGGCTGTGCAGTTCTGGATGGGGACAAATGGCTACTTAGCACCCCACTCCCTGAGCCTGGAGGTACTCCATTGTTAAACTTCCCCATTTAAGACTCATGTGCACTTTGGTGTTCTTCCTGGACTCTCAGCTTCAGCAGATGGAGCTGAGAGGTACATCTAGTGTCCCACTTGAGCCCCTTGCTGGACCTGGGGGAATTTTGGACAGTCACCTCACGATTGGATTACTCTAAGATCCTGTACGTGGGGCAACCCTGGAAAGTATAGCTGGTCCAGTAGATGGAGGTATGGGCCATGCTGTGATGGGAGCATCCTGTTGCTTTGCAAAGTTGCACTGGTCGCCACTTTTGGCTTTCAGGTGTAATTGAAAACCGGGGTTATCACCACTAAAACCATTTAGGACAGAAAGTGCATTTTATCTCTAGGTTTCTTTCCCGCCCTATTCAGGCCCCGTCAGTTAAAGAAAGTCATCTGGTGGAACTGAGGAGGTATCCCTCCCTTTGCACTTCCTGCCCTCTGGAACGATCTCCCTCTCAGCTATTGTGTGGCTTCCACTTTTATGTCATTCAGGAAATTATTGAAGTTTGTGACGGTGGCTTGTGTTATTTTAGTCTGATCTGTTCTTTTTGGCATTTTGCTCTTCCCGTCAGTTACATTTTATACACAGGTATAGGTTCTCAACTTACTACAGTTCATTTAGTAACTGTTTAAATTTACAACAGCACTGAAAAAAGTGACTTATGACCGTTTTCCAACAGTTATGTCCTTTGCAACATCCCTGTAGTCACGTGATCAAAATTCAGTAGTTTGGCAACTGATTCAGATTTATGATAGTTGCACTGCCCCGGGGTCATGTGATCATGTGCCCTTCTGACAAGCAAGGTTAATGGGAAAGCCAGATTCACTTAACAACCAGTGGCAAGAATGGTCGTAAAATGGGGCAAAACTCACTTAACAAATGTCTCACTTAACAACAGAAATGTTGGGCTCCATTGTGGTTGTAAGTCAAGGACTACCAGTATATGCAGTGGCGTAGCGTGGGTTGTCAGCACCCGGGGCAAGGCAAGTAAACTTCCGAAGTTGTGGTAGGGGGGAAAAAAGAGCTGAGAAGACGATGAGCTGTAATGCCGACATTTGTTAAAAGGGTATTTCTTTCTTTACAAAACAGCGAACGTTCTTTGAATGGGATTAGAAAGGGAAAATGTATTTAAGGGGGAGTTTGGACTGGAATCTCTTCTTTCTTTAGTTCCTTGCTTGCCTGATTTATTTTCTTCTTCTTCTTTAGCGATTTTGACTTTGGGAAGGAAGCTAGACCAACATTTCCCTTTCCCCCTCTCCAGATCCGGGCCGGCAGAGAGAGAAAGAGAGAGATGGAGAGATCGGAAAGAAAGAAGTTGTTACAGACTTACTCGAAACTTGCTGCTTTAAGGGGCCTCTTTAAGAAAAATCCCCCCGTCGTAAACAACCGCTCGAACTGAAAAGATTGCAAGGCTAAAGATTCGTTCACCCGGCGCTGGATAATGAAGGGCGAAGTCCCGCCAAAGTCCGAAAGCCGCCGCTTTCGGCTTTTTAAAGCGCAAAACCAAAGCTTCTCCAGCTTCAGGTCGGACTCCAGCTTCAGCGCGCCCCCCCAGATGTTGCGCCCGGTGCGGCCGGCCCCCCCTGCACCCCCCACGCTACGCCTCTGAGTATATGTAATACAAGTGACCAGAAGAGCAAAATGCCAAAATAAAAAGACTAAAATAACACAAACTATAGTCACAAATCTCAGGTTTAGGAATTTAACAGCCCATTAAATAAACAAACCCACACATTCCTGTGAAATGCTAAGCTTGACAGCAATTTTCCTGTGAGTGAACCACCGATAATCTTTAGTCAGTTAGTTCATCAACCTTTTTGATGTGAAACAGATTGGTTGATTTCATAGACCATCCACTTCATTCTTGATTCCATAATTCAGTATTTCCTGATTCATCACCTTTCCATTTTTTTTGCCTATTGGCACACAGTACCCATGTCAATGCAGTCTTCACCATAATTAACCTACAATGAACATAGAAAAAACTCCTTCAACAGTTAAAAATCCAATCCCAGTGCATTGCTTAAACATGGTGATGCAAAGGCAGGTTTTCATTTCACAAAAATAGCAACATAATTTTTTCTCTTAGCAACTTCCTACTAACTTAAGTGAAAGAATAGACCCTAAGGAACACATGAAACTTGTAATGCATTGGTACTGCCATCTGTTGGTAACTTAAAAACAGAAGGCATCATTTTCATACAACCCTGATGTATCACGTTGTATGTTTGTATATACTGTATATATGACAGCCAGACTAACTTTATATTACTTAAGATGCTGGATGTGCAGCAGAGAGGCTCAGGTTCACAGAAGCCAGTTACTCTCTCGCGCCTATAATAGGGAATTTAAAAGAAAATCTGTCTATTTACCTGCATTGTTTATGTATGGTAGGTCACGGTCCATAACCTTCAGTGAAAAGGTATTTATCTTCTAATTGATTTGAGTTGATAATATTTGAATGTGTATGAAATAAATTATGCTGCTATAGTATTAGAAACAAAATAAAAAATGTTTACAAAGTAAACTTGATCTTCATGACTCATAATTATGTAAAGAGTTCAGCATACAAGATTGCAAAAGACTTCAATGTTCATCTCTCCCATCGGAATACCTTGGACAATGAAAACTGCAGGATTCTTGGAACTTATCCAGAATTCTCTGACACTCATACCAGGAGGAGACAAGCAGGCATGGGAACAATGTGGGCACCTCCTTAATTTAAAGATATGCTTCTTTTGGGTTGCATGACTATTTTGTAAAGCCAGGAAAAAGTGTTGCTTTTTGAGTACTGTACCTTTTGAGGTACAGTACTCAAAGGTGCTGCTTAATCATCTACTGTATGTATTCTGCCTGCTTCAAAGCACCAGGAGAAATTTCCTGACAGTGAGAACAATTAACCAGTGGAACAACTTCGGAAGTTGTGGGTGCTCCACAGAGGTGGGTTGCTCCCAGTTTGGCCCGGATTGGGTGAACCGGTAGTAGTGGTGGTGGGAGGCTCCGCCCACCCACCCAGATGCTTCTGCACATGCGCAGAAGCATTGTACGCGCATGAGCGAACCTTTATTAAAAAAGATGGAAACCCACCACTGGTGGTCCATCACTGGAGGCTTTTAAGAAAAGACTGGACAACCACTTGCCTGGAATGGTTTAAGGTCTCCTGCTGGAGCAGGGGGTTGGACTAGAAAACCTCCAAGATCCCTTCCAATTCTGTTATTCTGTTATTCTATTATTCTGATCTTTTGGGTTTTGGACCTAAAACACTGTACTTCCTAATGCTGCATGAATGTGGGCTTAATGTTAAAACAGATGATCAGTATGAAAGAAGTACACTGAGGCGGTTCAGTCATGTAGAGAGAAAGAACGAAGAAGGACTGAATTGCAAAACAAATATAGGAAGAAGAAGGTTGAGAGAAAAGGAGGGGGAGAACTGAAAAGCTGTGATTGGATAGAACTTTGCAGTTTGGCGAAGTGTGAAGCATTATACAGTTGGGGTGGAAACAATGATAATTTGAAAAGATTGAAAAATAAGAGCAGATATAGCATTTCCCCCCTTTTTTATTATCCCATGCCTAATTTGGCTTACAATTTATTATACCTTCTATGTGGTTTGCATAATGCTCCATACGCTGAAAAGGAACAGCATAATGATTTTATATGGATGGATGGACTTTGCTTTCCCTACCAAATATCTAATGACTGGTGGGTCTCTTCCATTCACTAGTCACAAGCTTCTTACTGCACTCCAAGCCCTGTTTTTTATGTCTGTTTCTGCATTTCCTCCTTCAGTTCTCCTCCCTGATCTTTCCCAACTTTCTCTCTGTCCTACTCTCATTTCTTCCACAAATCCCTAGCATTTAGCCCCACCCCAGTGTGTGGTATTGTTCACCACTTTATTATGAATTTAATAGTGGAGACAGTAATGATTGATGAACAAAGTAATTAACTGGAAGAGAACTGATTAAAGGCTGCTGTAGGATGTGGGTGACAATTGTGAAATTAATTGTGAACAGCACCTTGATTTGCCCTTGGCTTGGTTTTGGACTAGCGTTCCATTAAATTTTCAAAATGACATTTTGATGCAGAAGTTGCTATTTTTATGTGCCTATGTGTTATAAAAAGGCTTGCTTAACAGGCGCTGTTTTTTTCAGTGTACTTTTTCACACCTGCTCATTAATTGCAAATTAGTTTTAATTTAAAATGGAAAAAAGATGATCCAGGGGTGGGGTGCAAATTAATTGAAAGATTTATTTTATTTGGTGTAAACCAAATGAGAAATTAATTTTTTAGCCTTGCTATTGATGAAGTTAAATAAACCATAATAATTATTTCTAACATGCACATCTTGATATAAAGGCATGCAAAAATTAATGCTGTTACTCACTACACCACATTGTTTTGTAGTAATTTAAAATTTAAGTTCCGCATAATGCTTGCAGTATGAAATTTGCAGTCTTTTGGGAATTAATGGGTGGGAAAGATATACTATTTAGTATTCATATATAATAGACCCCTTTCCCCCCTCTCTCCATCCATCATCTCTCTGTCTCTCCATCCTCCCTCTAACCATCCATCCATCAGCTCTCTCTCCCTCTTTCTCTCTCCATCCATCCATCCATCCATCTATCTTTGACTCGTGATGACTGCCTAGATAAGTTCCTGCGGTTTTGTTTGCAAGGTTTTTCAGAAGTGGTTTGCCTCCTTCCTAGTGATTGGCCAAAAGTCACCCAGCTGGTTTGTCATGCCTAAGGCAGGACAAGAACTCAGATTGGTAACTGAGTTACCAATCTGGTTCCGCCCCAGGCGCCTGATGGACCCAGATGGGTTCCAAGCGGCGCTTGGGCCACTTCCTGTACCCCTGACCCGCGCCCCGATGGAGGACCTCGTGGCCGCATGGAATACTGCGACCACGGGAGCCTTGGACCGGGTCGCGCCCTTGCGGCCTCTCTTGCGGCGGCGAGCCACCCTGGCTCCTTGGTTTACCGAGGAGCTGAGGGTGATGAAACGCCACAAGAGATGCCTAGAGAGAAGATGGAGGTCTACCCGCTCTGAATCTGACCGGACACAGGTAAGAGCCCATTTACGGACTTACATTGTGGCGCTGAGAGTGGCCAAACGCCATCATTGCACCACTCTCATAGCATCCGCAGATAACCGCCCTGCCGCCCTGTTTAGGGTGACCCGTACCCTCCTTCAACAGAGGGTGCGGGAAGCCCCCTTACAGGGTAGAGCAGAGGAATTTGTGTCTTATCTGCAGGAGAAAATCGCTCAGATACAGAATGAGTTAGCCCCCATTGCTGGTCCAGTGGATTGCCACGAGGGGGATCTTGTTTGGGAGGAGTTTGACTCCGTTACTTCCGAGGATATGGACAGGTTACGTGGGCGACTGCGAGCCATCACATGTTTATTGGACCCGTGTCCCTCCTGGCTTGTACTGGCATCCTGGGAGGTGACACGAGGCTGGCTCCAAGAGGTTATCAACGCATCCTTGAGTGAGGGTTCCTTGCCTGCCTCCCTAAAAGAGGCCATGGTGAGGCCCCTCCTCAAGAAGCCCTCTTTGGATCCAGCTTTATTAACCAACTATCGTCCAGTCTCCAACCTTCCCTTCCTGGCGAAGGTTGTTGAGAGTGTGGTGGCACAACAGTTTCCCCGTCATCTGGAGGAAATTGATTATCTAGACCCGCGCCAGTCCGGCTTTCGACCCGGGCATAGCACCGAGACGGCATTGGTCGCGTTGGTGGATGATCTCTGGAGGGCCAGAGATGGGGGTTGCTCCTCCATCCTGGTTCTGTTAGACCTCTCGGCGGCTTTCGATACCATCGACCATGGTATCCTATTGCATCGGCTGGGGGGGTTGGGGGTGGGAGGCACCGTTTTGCGGTGGTTCTCCTCCTACCTCTCTGGCCGATCGCAATTTGTGTTGACAGGAGAGCAGAGGTCGACCCCGAGACCCCTCACATGTGGGGTGCCTCAGGGGTCGGTCCTCTCGCCTCTCCTGTTCAACACATACATGAAGCCGCTGGGCGAGATCATCCGTGGTTTTGGGGTAGAGTATCATCTCTACGCTGATGATACTCAGCTGTATATATCTACCCCAAACCACCCCAACGATGCCGTAGCGGTGATGTGCCAGTGCCTGGAAGCCGTGCGGATCTGGATGGGAAGTAACGGACTCAGGCTCAACCCGACCAAGACCGAGTGGCTGTGGTTTCCGGCTGCCCGATTCAACCAGCTGACTCCATCGCTGGCCATAGGGGGCGAACATCTTGCCCCTGTGGATGGGGCGCGCAACTTGGGTGTCCTCCTGGATACCCGGCTGTCCATGGAAGATCAAGTGACAGCCGTGGCCAGGAGGGCGTTTTACCAGGTTCGCCTGGTACGCCAGTTGCGCCCCCTATTGGATCGGGACGCCCTTCGCACAGTCACTCATGCTCTCATGACATCCCGACTGGATTATTGCAACTCTCTCTACATGGGGCTCCCCTTGAGGTGTACCCGGAGGCTTCAGTTGGTCCAGAACGCAGCCGCGCGAGCAATTATGGGCACCTCTAGGTTTGCCCACGTAACACCGCTCTTGCGCGAGCTGCACTGGCTACCTGTCGTCTTCCGGGTGCGCTTCAAGGTGTTAATTACCATCTTCAAAGCGCTCCATGGCTCGGGACCTAGCTACCTGCGGGATCGGATCCTGCCCCATACATCCTCACGGCCGATTCGCTCCCACAGAGAGGGACTTCTCCGGGTGCCGTCCACTAGACTTTGTCAGCGGGCGACGCCCAGGGGAAGGGCCTTCTCTGTGGCGGGCCCAGCCCTCTGGAACGACCTTCCCCCCGATATCAGGACAACCACGGACCTCCGCTCCTTCCGCTTAAAATTAAAGACACACTTTTTTCGCCTGGCCGGCCTTGGGTAGTCTCTTTTTAGGTAAGGGGTTTTAGGGGTAATTTTTAGTTTAGTTTATGGGTTTTAGCGCAGGATCAATTTAATCCATTTTTAATTTTGTATTTTGTATTTTGTCTGTGGTCTTATTTGTATTTTTAATTGCCTGTGCCCCGCCTCGAGTCCCCTTGGGGAGAGAGAGCGGGATATAAAATTAAATTATTATTATTATTATTATTATTATTATTATTATTAGTCTCCCAGTTTCTAGCCTGGTGCTTTAACCAGCAGAATGGGACAACTTGCCACAGCCAACTTGCTGTGGCCAACTCACCTTGGCCAACTCTCCACAGGACAACTCACCATAGCCAACTTGCCATGGACAACTTGCTGCAGGACAATTTAACAATTCAGTTTAGTTATTTAAAATAAATAAACATTTTATTTTTTGTCATTTACATTTAATTCTGTCCCACCCTTTACATCCTTTCTTTAATTATTTTATTCCACCATTTCTTTGATATTAATGTATCTCTTGTCCTGCTGTGAGTTGTCTTATGGTGAGCTGGCCGTGGTGAGTTGTCCTGCAGAAAGTTGGCCATGGAAAGTTGGCTGTGGTGAGCTGGCCAGGGTGAATTGTCATACACCCCTTAACCACTGCACCAAACTGGCTGTCACCTAACCACGGCATAACTATGCCTTAACAATATGTTTTTTTCTGCCATGACCAATGACTTTTCTTTTATCTCCTAGCTAGCTCATTACCTGTAGTGGGACCGGTGGCTCAAGTCATTGTTAGCCATTGGTGTTAAAGTAGCATTTTCCTTCTCGCTCCAAAATCAATCATGGGCAACCTTAAGGTCTGTAAAGTCATTTAGGTTTTTTGCCACCAATATTTTGGGATGGAGTTGAGAAGCCAGGAGATTGTGGTGACTTGAAACAGATGTAGGTCAATAGAAGTTTACTGGTTCAAGATCCAAAGTAGACAAGAGTGCGTTGGATCTGGTGTGAGAGTGTAGTACTATACTCATCGATGTGTCTTTTCCTGTATTCACAGTTTATGTGTATAGATTGAATTCAAGAGAAATTATAGAGCGGTGACAGGATACAACTGCATGTCCACAGTCATTTAGTGCCTCATTACCACTTCCTGAACTCAAACATATATTTGACTATTGTGTGACTTCAGGAAAAAAATCCAGGCCACTTATGGAGTTGCTGGAGATACAGTAAGGAGGCATCTTTAGCACTTTTGCATTAAACCATCTGGAGTTTGTGTAAGAACCATATTGGTACATTTATAAGAATTAACCCAGATTTACCAAATAAAACTCTGATCACATGATCTAAGGATATAGGTCAATGCAATGAGCAATGAAGTTTGGGAAGTTTCATATGAAAGGAATTTTGGGTATTTACCTAAAAACAATCCAACTGTTGTTTATGCAAGGCATTATAATTTTATGCTGTACACTGAAGATGAATTTTGGAGATGTAGAGTTGCATGTTGGAATGAGACAACTTGCCATGGCCAATTCGCCATGGCCAACTTACCATGGGCAACTCACAGTGGGACAATTTACCATGGCCAACTTGCCATGGGACAATCTAACCATTCAATTTAATTATTTAAAATAATTTAAAAAGTTATTTTAATTTTTGTCATTCACATTTCATTTTGTTCTTCCTTTGGCATCTTTTCTTTAATAGTTCTATTCCACTATATAGGACTGGCACTATCATTTATGGGTAAAATAAGCTACGGGTACTGAACAAATTGAGAATGTATAAGTGTAATAGATTTATTGTATCAGAACAGATAATTTGTTATCCTAGACCTAAAGCAATTTATAAGCTTAAGATCTAATGTCAAGTGATCTTTGGCTTAATTTCAAAAATGTTTTGAGAGGAAACTAGAGTGAATTGTCTTTTGTTTGGCAAACTGCTGCCTAAGGGAAAATAATGGAGGAGAGAAATAATTACAGCTTAATCACTTTCAGCTCAAGTTCTGCCCACTATTGATTTTAGCTCTCTCCACATTTTGGAATTAGTCCCCAACAGATTATGCTCACCTAAATTGTGAGATTATAATAAATCTTCTTTAATTAAACAAAAACAAATGCTGGGCCACTATAGATTAGCAAAGGAATTGAACATACATTGATTACAGAAGAGCTTTATGATATGCTGAAATGGGAGAATCCTTTAGTTAGAGACCTTTGGTAGAAGATGAGCATGTTACAGCTACTCACAATAATTCTCTTCCATTTAGCTGGTGAAGAATATCACTAACCTTTTGAAGGAATCACTAGAGGGCAGTGCACACTTATGAATGCAAGTTTTTCATTCCTTTCTTACACTCAGAATATGGGGATACTTTTATTACAGAAGGTTTAAAAAAAAAACTCCCGATTTTACTCAGCAGCATTACTCTTGTTTATATTACATTTATACTATATGTATAAGGTATTGATCTTGCTTTTTTGTTTCTTGCCTTTACATTTATAAGAACATAAGAACAGCCTTGCTGGAACAGGCCACAGCCCATCCAGTCCAGCATTCTGTCTCACACAGTGGCTCACCATTTGCTTCAGGGTCTTCCCAAACAGATGTCTTCACCTGCTTATGATTCCCTGCAAATGGCATTGAGAAATATCCTGCCTATCTCTCCATCCCGGAGGGTGTCCTTAGGCATCCATAATGATAGCCATTGATACCCTTGTTCTCCATGAACTCATCTAATCCTTTCTTAAAGGTGTCGAGGCTGACAGCTGTCACCACTTCTTCTGGTAGGGAGTTCCATAGACCAGGGATCCTCTGGGTGAAAAAGTACTTCCTCTTATTTGTTTGAGATGTAGCTATCAAAAGTTTCATGGAGTGTCCCCAAGTTCTAGTGTTGTGTGATAGGGAAAACAGTTTTTCCTTTTCTACTTTGTCCACACCGTGCATGATTTTATAGATTTCAATCAGGTCACCTCTCAGGCGCCGTGGTTCTAGAGTGAAGAGGCCCAGCCGTTGCAGCCTCAGATGGTAAGGAAGGTGTTCCAGCCCCCTAATCATTCTGGTTGCCCTCCTCTGGTTGCCTTCCATTTCCATAATATCCTTCGGAAGGTATGGTGACCAGAACTGTACACAATACTGCAGATGGGGCCTCACCATAGATTTATAAAGAGGCAGAATGACACTTGCTGACTTATTTTCTATACCCTTCCTAATGATCCCTAGCAATGAGTTTGCTTAATATTTAATATTTTTGATAGTTTTTATAATTATGATTTTAATAATAAATTGCCCAAAGTCTCTTTTAAGAATGAGATGGGTGGCATATAAATTTAACACACAGTAAGTAAGTAAGTAAGTAAGTAAGTAAGTAAGTAAGTAAGTAAGTAAGTAAGTAAGTAAGTACCATCTATATCAGAGGTGGTATTCAGCAGGTTCTGACCAATTCTGGAGAACCGGTAGCAGAAATTTTGAGTAGTTCGGAAAATTAATAAATATAACCTCTGACTAGCCCCACCCCCATCTATTCTCTGCCTCTCGAGTCCCAGCTGATCGGGAAGAAATGGGGATTTTGCAATATCTTTCCCCCTGGAGTGGGGTGGGAAGGGAGATGTTACAATATCCTTCACCTGCCACACCCACCAAGCCACACCCACTAAGCCACGCCCACAAAACTGGTACTAAAATTCTTTGAATCCCACCACTGATCTTTATGGATTAGATGGCATTAAAACTATTTTGCAGCTTGGAGAATTCCAGTGGTGCTATTTTGAAGGATAAATTAATGTTCTGAGTCTTTTTTTCTGGAAACCAGGGCTAGAAATTTGGGGGGGAAAATCAGGATCCTGCTGCTAGCATTTTTTTCTAAATAAGACATTTTATTAAATAGTATAAACTTTCAGGAGCTGCTTTCATGAAAGCTTACTTTTTAAAAATAAAATGTATTCTAGTCAGAAAAAGGTGTTAGCAGAAGCTTTCTGAGTGTTTCTGCCCCTCCCCCCAATAGATTAAGATAGCTCTTTCTCAAGAAAATCAAAAGAGTGGTACAGTTTGGAAGTAATAATTGTGTACATCTGGGAGGCATTTCTTTGATCAATGTCCCAGCTGTGCTAAATACAGTAATAAAGAGCCATGCATGTAGCTAAGACTTTTGGAGTTGCTGTTTACATTGAACTGCATGTAATTTATGAATGACCTTGAGTGTTTGGTTGAGATAACCAAAAGGACGAGCAGACAAACCTTCCATTGGCTAGGAAAGCCCAAAAGCAATAAGCTCTACTGTCTGATTTACAACAAGAGAGGGTTTCTATCATAAATTATCTCCTGAATCTATAAGGTATCCCCAGATACTCTATTGCCTTTCTAGAAACATACGAACCAGCAGTTTCATAGCCTTATATGGCAGTGATGGAGATTTACTGCTTTCTCATAGAGTTCTATTTTATACAAGTAAGATTGTATTTGTTCACATACCTTGACTACACATCTTCTACTTTAATACAATAGGCCTGTGATGGTGAACCTATGGCACGCATGCCCATGCCGGGTTTCTGGCATGCATGCGTGCGCAACGCTCAGCTGTCCTTCGTGCGTGCAGCAGTGCCGAAAACCGGTCTGTGCATGCACATTGGACAACTGATTTTTGGCTGCCCATGTGTGTCAGAACCTGGAAGTTTGGCTTTTCTGGAGCATGGCCCCAACGAGCATGTGCACGCACAATGTTTTCGTGCAACCGTTTTGGAACTTGGTGCCAAAAAGGGGCGCCATCAATGCAATAAGGCTATAGGGCTGTTTTCAGGTCTTGGAATCAGTGAAGTCAATGCTCTCCTTTGGTCCGGTTTTAGTCTCCTTATCACTATCATAGCACTTGCTTTTCTTTTCTCTGGTCCATAGGAACCATCTCTTCTAGGGAGAGAATATAACTTCTCCTTGTTTTGTAACTGAGAGTGGGGAGAGGAAGAGGAAAGTAGAAAGTCTGGGACAAACAAGGACATCCTACTGGGATAAGGCTCTGTATAGATACTCAGTGATGCTTCTGGTGCTATCCTGGTAATCTACTTTGGATGCCAGTTCCACTGCCTAAATCCTCCAGGTTTTACATGGAAGGGAAGGAGGGAAGGAGGGAGGGAGGAAAAAGAAAAGAGGAGGAAGATTTCTGAAGCTTGCAAAAGGAAACTCATTGGGAAGCTGGCAGGAAGTTGAATGTTTCCTGCTCTCATGTTTTTTGGTCATTGGTGGTCACCAGTTATCTAGTATTATCTAATCTTGGAAATCCACATTTTAAAAAAAAATGCACAATGACTTTGACATATAATCACTTTTGAAGAGCACTTTTCAAAGCGATATCTTTGATATCCCATGTCTTATAATTTGTGTAAGTATTTCTTCTTCTATTGCATATGTTAGCCTTTGCACACAATGCAGGAGTTTATCATGTATTTTATATATATAAGAATCCTCTCTTTCACATTCATACCATTCTCCATGCTGTTTCTTTGCCACCTGATAATCAACATGTTGTGACAAGCATCTGGTCTGCTCCTAAAGCACTGTGGGTGCCTCATTAACATGTTTCTAACTCAGTGACTTATCTAACTCTGTAAAAATCATGAATCTATTATGACTTTCCCTTTACAGAAATCCATTTGAGAAGCACTACCACTTCTTTAAAAAAATCAATTTCATCTCCTTTGCAAGCACCTTATTCTAATCACTTACCGGTATTTTGAGCTGCATTAGGTACTAGATTTGCTACTTCATTTCTTAGCCTGTTGTTTTGTAGATCCAACATATGAATCCCCAAATTTCTATTGATAGAAAGGAGTGTCTATATTTCCAGATCTCTTAAACGTGTCATCATAAAATTGAACTTATATGTCAGCAAATGGAATATTTTCTATCTTGCTTAGCTTTGACGTTTCATTGTGGATACAAACCACCATCCATCAACTGACGAAAACCTGATTGGTATAAGTCAGTTCTTGATTTCCAAAATTCCAAGGAAGAACTTTGTAAGCTTCTAAAAGTGACACAACACAGCAATCCTAAAAGAATAGCTTCAGTTGTATTCTCTGTGTGGCAACTTAGAAGCAATTTCCATTTAATTCAGTAGGTTTAATGGGGTAGGCAGTCTGCAAGTTGCATGTGACACTCCAGGGGTTTGATGTGAACCACAAAGAATGCTTATGACCCATTTCTACTGCCCCATTCATTTGTTCCTTCCTGCTTTCACGCCGCTGCAGCTGCTATGGACACCCATTCGGTCACTCCTGTTTCTGTACTAAGAAGGTTCCATAATTGCTGGCAATTCAGGACTATTTAGGATCATTTAGTAAAATGCTGGTGCTGGCCAAACCACAATGGCAATAAAGCAGAAAAAAGCAGATGTGTGGGGAGATAGCTACAGGACCGAGATATTTTGTGCATTAGCACTGGTATACATTATGGGGACATGGTGGCTCAATGGCTAAGAAGCTGAGTTTGTCGATCAGAAAGGTTGGCAGTTCGGTGGTTCAAATCCCTAGTGCCGCATAAATGGAATGAGCTCCTGTTACTTGCCCCAGCTTCTGGCAACCTAATAGTTCAAAAGCACATAAAAATGCAAGTAGAAAAATAAGGACCATCTTTGGTGGGAAGGTAACAGCGTTCCGTGCACCTTCAGTGTTTAGTCATGCTGGTCACATGACAATGGAGATGTCTTCAGACCGCTGGCTCTTCAGCTTTGAAATGAAGATGAGCACCGCCCCCTAGAGTCAGGAACGATTACCACATATGTGCGAGGGGAACCTTTACCTTTACCTATGTTATTTATATGTTCATGTAGATCAGAGGTTCCCAAACTTGGCAACTTTAAGACTTGTGGACTTCAACTCCCAGAATCCCACAAGTCTTAAAGTTGCCAAGTTTGGGAACCTCTGATGTAGATGTATTCTTCCCAGCTCAGCATACAATAATATATGTACCAATAGTCCTCTACTTAACAACCATTCATTTAGCATCCATTCAAAGTTACAGTGTGCTGAAAAAAGTGACTTTTCATGGATCCTTATACTTAAAACCGTTGCTGGTCCCTGCACTCACATGATCGAAATGTGGGTCCTTGGCGGTCAGCATGGATTTATGATAGTTGCAACATCTTGAATATCACCGTTTGTGACCTTTCCAGCCATTGTCTAGCAAGCAAAGTCAATGGGAGAAACCGGATTCACATAACGAGCACATGCTTCACTTAAGGATCAGAGTACTCAACAGCTGTCTTGCATAGCAATGGAAGTTCCAATCCTAATTGTGATTGTAAGTTGAGGCTTACCTGTAGCTAAAGAGATTGTCCACTTTGGGAATATGAGACTGTCCAATAGTAATATTCCGTTCCACTGTTCATATAGCCTGTAAATTTTCTACGGTATAGAAATTCCTAGGGCTATTTGGCTGAAAGAGTCAGCTAATTTACCTTAATAAGTGGAATTTAATGAAAATCTCTGGTAGTCACTGCATGAATCACATTTGCATTGAGACTCCCTGGGGATGGAGTGGTTGAGAAATTCATCCACATCTCTGTTACCAGTTATGAACGTTCCTGTTGCTCTGGACTCATTTCCCTTTTCTGCAGGTGCAGTCACTGTGCTGGGCATAGTTAGCTGTTTCCCATGGATAACTCAAGAATGAAGATGCATCAGGTATTGGTTGTCAATGCCCGAGAGCCTCATCATCAATCATACTTTCAATAGCGATGTTTTCGGCAGTAATTGAAAGGCACTCAGAAGTCTTAGCAATCCATCAGTTAATTACAGACCTAATTCTGAAAAATGAGCCAATTGATGATCATTAGGGTATGATAATGTGACACCATGACATTCCAGACTGTGGTACCACGGAGAGATCATTTTAATAACCACGTGTTATCCTGCGAAGCATATGTGTGATAATCACTAATTGGAGGCACAGCTTCACTATCAAGGTCCTTACAGAGTTGTTTCTTCTGCTTGACAAAAGTGTTCTTCTCCCTGCATCAGATTAATTACAAGTGCTGCAGTATATGTTGGGTAAAAGCACCATAAACACAGTGTTGCACTCTGCTTACTATTGGTTTGAGCCCTCTCAGAGGTCATTAAAGTATGGACTGAGAGCTCTACTGGTTTTAAAGACAATAATTTATACTACTGGAAATCTATTGCTCCCTTGGAATGCAACAAAAGCTGAAGAAGGAATTTGAGTCAGCTGGCAGAAAAAAAGAACAGCTCACCCAGACACGAGAGGTTAGCTTGATTGACCCAAAAGAACCATTTTATCCTGAAGAAAGAGGAGGAGAGACAAATTAAGAAAAGAAGAAGGGGAAAAAGTAGTGACTGAAAAAAAAGAGGGGAATTCAAAGAATGACCGGCCAGCTCAGGAAGAAAATAAGACACACTGCAATCTAGCCACAATACATTTATTTCTATTCTCTGGGGCTACCAAAGTAACAATCATCTCTATGTTTGCTTTTCTTGCTATTTTCTTGTTTTTTCCTTGAATCTTTGGATTCTAGACCCAGAAGGCAGAGATGGTCTAATTACTATTTTCTTAAACTACAGCGAGGGAACCTTTTGGCTGAAGAACCAGTTTTTTGTTTCAAATATAGCTTGTCATGAAAAAAAGGTCCATAAATAATCTAAGCACAATGCTCAGAATGTTTGGTTTGCAATTTCTATGCCAGATTTCCATAACGTGGTGTCCTTGACATGGGTCAAACAATTCTTATCTATCATCATACACTGGTCAGGGATGACAGGCGTTATAAACCAATCACATCCAGAAGATGTGACATGGAGGAAGACAGATTTAGAGTATGGCAGGAATTTGCATGAGTCTGCATTTTCATTAAGTGCTGTCCAACTCTGTTAATCTTGAGCTGGATAAGAAAACTTTTAAACCTGGAGTTGGTCAAAGAGGACAGTTTTTATCAAAGGAGCTGTTCTCAGAGTTGCAATAGCATTTATTCGGCAAAGGTGAGTAATTCTACACAGCATCTTTTCTTTTTCCCCTCATAGAAATTCAGCAAGGCCTCAATCCTGAACTTGGGAATAATGGGAAGGTCTTGGACTACCAAATGGACATTTGATCTCTAACATGTGCTTTACCATAAATTGATCAGGCTCTTGGCTCCTTGTTGCCGGAGGATCTAAAAGTGACTGGGCTCCAGCCAAGGAACCCTTGTCTCCTTGGTGTCATCATCACTTGGGGAAGGGTAATCTAAAGTAGAGAAATGTTGAATCTCTATGATTCTAGTCAGAACAGAAGACCTCATTCAGTGCTTTGGAGCATACCCCAATTGACATGGGTGGGCTTCAAAAATTTCAGCAAGAATTCTCTGGCCGGTTCTTGGGTGGGCGTTGCCATGGTGAGCGTGGCCTAGTCAGCCTCCTGCACCACAGTGGGGAGAGGATGTTTTCACCTTCCCCAGGATGTGGAGGCTTTCCTCGAATCTCTGAGAGGGTGAAAACTGGTTCCCCTGGTCTCTGGAGGCCCATTTTCCCCCTCCCTGAGCCTCTGCATGGGCTCTGTACTTATCTTGCATCCAAAATGGGCCATGTGGAGACTCCTGGGAGGGGGTGGGTGTGGCCAGCCAGGGATAGGATTTGGAGGTTCTCCAAACTCGCTATAACGTTACCTATGGGTTCTCCCGAGCCCAGGCAAACCCATAGCAGTCCACCCCTGCCAATTGATTTGGGAATGGGACACAACTGGGTTTTAAAGCTTTGTTGTTTAGTTTAGTTTATTGGTTTTTTTATACCGCCCTACTCCCGAAGGACTCAGGGCGGTGTACAGCCAGAATAAAAACAAATATACAAAAGTTAAAAAAGCTTTTAAAAAACATATTAAACCTTGGCCGAAATGTGGAAAAAAACCCCAAACTAACCCTGATTAAAATTAATAAAAATTTGAGTTTAAAAATCATGTTTTATGCTAGCCCGGCTTGTTGGAAGAAAAAGGTTTTGAGACCATGGCGGAAGGTGCGGAAGTCAGGGATAGTTCTTAATTCTGGGGGCAATTTGTTCCAGAGGACAGGTGCTCCCACGGAGAAGGCTCTCCCCCTGGGTGTCACCAGTCGACATTGTCTAGCTGACGGCACCATGAGGAGACCCTCTCTATGGGAGCGTACTGGCCGGTGGGAGGCTCTTGGTGGCAGAAGGCGATCTCGTAAGTGTGAGATTCAGTAGCTATTACGTGGTGAGTTGTTGAGACTTAGAAAATATCTGAATCTACATTATATCGCCACCCTGGGTCCTTTTGGAGAAGGGCGGGATATAAATTGAATAAAATAAAATAAAAATATCTGTATATAATAGATAACAATCTTTTGAATGTTCAGTAGGCCTGTTTCCAATAAAGCTTAAACTGCAGGTCAGTGGGGTATAATAGGATTACAGGGTGAAGCAGGATGTAGCTTAAACAATGCGTTGAGAGAGGTCTCTCCTACTTTATCCTGAGCCACCATTATATCAGGCTATTTTTGGACATCAATTTACTGATCAGGCATTATGCAGGCATTGGCTTTTGGCAGCCCAAGTCAAAACGGTCCTGAAAGGCCATGTCCAGTGATCAGAGAAGAGGGGTGTGCCTGCAACTACATCACTCAGCCAACAGTAGCTCAGCAGGTGCAAGACCCAAAATAATGAATGAATGGGATTGCCTGATTGGGAACTATATCATCAAGCTGCGAATCTGATGTGGATTAAAGACTGGATTACACTAAGAAATACAAGATTATTAGCATTAGAGGGACATGATTTGCCATCAGGATGGCACGCAGCTCTATGGTACCGAACCACCAGGAAACATGGCATTTTCAGAAGGCACTACGTAAGGGAATTTCTGATTGCAAATTGGGAGAAGATCAAGAAATTGCATTATCTCAAAATACCAGTCTGGGTATCAATTACGGAAGCATTTACATACGCAATAATACACAAAAGGGAACGAACAATTAGATATTCGGATTTATTAAACTCAAGGGGTGATCTTAAGACTATTCAGGAACTAAAACAAGAAGGAATGGATATTAATTGGTACACATACACACAAATACACTCAAGATATAAGGAAGACCAAAAAAAAGGAGGGGTTTATGACAAAATGACAGAATTAGACAAAATATTAACAGGCGTCGATGAAAAAACAATTAAAAAACTCTATGCCTACTTATTAGAGTTTAAACTCCAGGAAGAGCAAGTGAAAGAAACAATGATAATATGGGGGAAAAAGTTCGGGCATGGGATCGACCTAGATAAGTGGCAAAAATTGTGGACACAGAATTACAAAATGACAATGTCAACAGCCTATAAAGAGAACCTATACAAGATGTTCTACAGGTGGCACCTATCACCCTCAAGAATCTCAAAAATGAGCAAGAACAAATCTCAAAAATGCTGGAAATGCCATCAGACGCCTGGTACTTACTACCATATGTGGTGGACTTGCTCGGAGGCCCAAAATTATTGGAATATGATCCACACATGGTTAGGCAAAATAACAGGAAAACAAATAGATTTCAAACCCGAACTCTTCCTGCTTGGACTTAATTTAGAAACATTCGACAAAAATTTGAGATACCTAATTGTGAATATTTTGACAGCCGCTAGAATCGTCTTTGCTAAAAATTGGAGAAATGACAAATTACCATCAGAGCAAGAAATTATCTATAAAATTATGGAATGTGCAGAGATGAATAAATTAACATTTGAAATTAGAGAACAAGACAATGAACAATTTTATGAAATTTGGAATAAATTTTATCAATGGCTGGAAACAAGATAGTCAAATGAAGGTTGAGGTATAATAATTGTAATATATATAAATATATTTGAACTAAAATATGTGATTTGATATGATTATGACTATGGAAGAGATGTACAGTATGTAACCAACTGACACATTTTCTACAATTTGTAATGGAAGATGGACTTTATGTTTTTTTTGTTTTTTGTTATACTTATTTGTGTTTGTTTAAAAATAAAAACAAAAATTGTTTAAAAAATAATAATAATGAATGAAGCACCATAGATTGTTCATACATCCAGACGCTTGTCAGGAGAAGATGGGAAAATGCTCATTTAAAACTGACAGCTGTGGCTGGATTAAAGTTTTCCCTGCAGTGAACTGGGAATATGACGAGGCTGTGCCATAAGGAGATGCCTTCTAAAATAGGTCATCTTGATACCATGGTTGATGTGAGGGTGGGCCTCAAGTGCTGTAGGACAACTCAAGAGGAGTTCTTTGGCTCAGTCTGTTTTTGTGGTTCTTGATGTCAGAAATGACAACAACTGAAATGATGGGATCCCCTCTTCCCATTTTGCTAAGATTTCCAGGATCAAGCGATTAGAGAAAATGCAAAATCAATAGAAGAGAATATTTGTAACTCAGGGTTAAATTGGTACTTGTTGCTCTCTGAGCCTGGTTATTTTCTTGCAGACATTTCATTACCAAACTAGCAAACATCTAGCACCAAAGATGTTACCTACTGTAATTTGGTAATGAAACAACTGCAAGGAAACAAGCAACTTCTGACAGCACCAAAGATCTATAAAATGCAAAATAGTAGCTTGGGGGAGTGGAGGGGCGCACATCTTATTTTAGATTTTTTTTCAGTACAAATTGCAGGTTTTTTTGACATACTCATTCCTGTTTATTTTTTATGCGTTTTTAAAAATAAGTGTCAGGAACATAATTTTCAGCATAAATGCATCATGGTGGTGGTAGGGCACAGAACATCATCTTACCTTTTCCTAGCTCTCCTTTCTTTATCTTTTTCTTTGGGTCTTCCTGATTACTCTTTCCTCTTCAGGATTGGAATAATGCAGGCAATGGCAGCCATAAATGCCTTTCTCACCCTTTCAAATGAGCAGGTGGGCTGGAAAAGCTATAATGGTGTAACCTACCACCATTCTAACACACTTACAGCGTACTAGCAGTGACTGGCCATCTCTAATAACTATATTTATAAGTGCTTAAAAAAATTACCAGCAATTAAAAGCAGTGTTTTCTCTATAACCCAGATTCCAGGCTGCATGAAAACAAACACTATTGTTTTGAAGGAAGCGTGGCTGGAAGAATCATTTTACATGGACTTCAGTGGAATGAAATCCTACATATTTTAATACAGTGGGAAGGCAGCCCAGGAGCTTTGGAGCAGAGTGGTTTATTTAGCAAGGAGTAGCTTTGATTTGTAGATGCTGCTGCCTTGATCATGCTTCCTTAAAGACTACCTTAATTCCCTCACTGATTAGATGAGGCACTGTCAATTTGAAACAAGTTTAATCTGAAATAATTTGAAGCCAGAGATTCTCTAAACGTGAGGGGATTAGTTTTGCCTACGAGAGAAAATCTTCTGCAACTGGCACGAGTAAATTAACATTCTAGGGGCATTGCTCCTAAGAAGCTTTCCTTCCCTTTTTAAAAGCTACCAGTCATATTGACTGGCATAGAACACTGAGTGATAGGCCGTTCCTATTCATTTGCACTGACATGAAAATCAGATACCGGAATTAGGAAGAAAACTTTTTCTTCTTCTTTTGACTTCCCAGAATGCAGAAGTTTCAGGAAACAGCACTGAGTTTTCCCTCTTATTCTGCTATCCATAGTTGGGTAATTAGTTGGGGAGAAACAGGCTCCGACTCAACCCGTCCAAGACCGAGTGGCTGTGGCTTCTGGCATCACGGTATAGCCAGTTGGTGCCATCTCTGGCTATTGGGGGCGAGTCATTGGCCCCTACAGAGAGGGCTCGCAATCTGGGTGTCCTCCTGGACTCTCGGCTGTCTCTGGAAGATCATATGACGGCCGTGGCCAGGGGGGCTTTTTATCAGGTTTGCCTGATATGCCAGTTGCGCCCCTTTCTGGATCGTGATGCTTTACGCACGGTCACTCAAGCCCTCGTCATTTCCCGCCTGGACTATTGCAACACGCTCTACATGGGGCTTCCCTTGAGGTGCGCCCGGAGGCTCCAGTTGGTGCAGAATGCAGCTGCGCGGGGGATTTTGGAAGCATCCAGGCGCTCCCATGTGACACCTCTCCTGCGTGAGCTGCACTGGCTGCCTGTGGCTTTCTGGATGTGCTTCAAGATCTTCAAAGCGCTCCATGGCAAGGGACCTGGCTATTTGCAAGACCATCTCCTGCTGCCAAATACCTCCCACCGACCAGTGCGCTCCCACAGAGAGGGCCTCCTCGGGGTGCCGTTGGCCAGGCAATGTCGGCTGGCGACTCCCAGGGGGAGAGCCTTCTCCGTGGCAGCCCCTGCCCTCTGGAACGACCTACCCCCTGACCTACAGACGACCACGGACCTACGCCTCTTCCGTCGGGCCCTGAAGACCTATTTATTTCGTGTGGCCGGCCTGTCGTAGTTTTAAACTGTTTTATTATGGGTTTTTAGCAGGGGTTTTAAGGACAGGCTAATTGTATAATATATTTTAATATATTTTATGTTTTTGTATTATTGATTTTTATTGCTGCCTGTACCCCACCCTGAGTCCCGAAAGGGAGAAGGTGCGGTATATAAATCTAAATAATGATGATGATGATGATGATGATGATGATGATGATGATGATGATGATAATAATAATAATAATAATAATAATAATAATAATAATAATAATAATAATAATATTTTTGCTGTCAGGGACAATTCAAATATCTGATGCTAGACATGGAAAATCCAAATCCCTCTACAAAGCTTATAGTTACCTTCCTAAATGCTAAAAAGCATCAATCAGCAGAACAAAATATACTCATGAATTAATTTGGGGAAGAAACACCTTATTGCAGAGGTTGATTCATTAATCAGACATTAATTGGATTACACCTGTTGTCCGTGATTGATGGCCATATTGTATGAAAAGTTTAAAGTTAGGGACAGAGAGTCATGGAAAAAATCTATGTGGTCACTAAAAGTCAAGAATGTCTTTGCTGGCTGGAGAATTCTGGGAGCTGAAGTCCTTCAGACTTAAAGTTGCAAAGGTGGGGGACCCCTGTTCTAGTCCACCCCCTTCACCATTTGCCTTACTCAGGTCTGTCTTCCTGAGCAACCAGGCTCCTTTTTTTAGGCCAGTGAGGTATTTACACTATATTGCCCCTAATTTCCAATTCTATCCTTAGTATACTTTAATGTGCTTTCTGCGGCAATTTTGAGGGAAAATATAAAATAATCCTCTATGAGCTAAAACTTTGTTTTTGTGGTGAAGTGTTCATTGAATTTGCAGTCCATGTCTTGTTATATTGAGTTAGGATGCAAGAGCCTTCCTATAATTTCCTATATAATGGAACACCATGCAATTCTGATTCTCCTTCCTCTGTACGGTTGCAATGATCAGACCAGTATGATTCAATTTCTCTGAATGTGGCCAGATTTTGCTCTTTATTTAATCAATTTATATAGCTACCCATTTCAGCAAATGACTCATTGTAAAAACAGAAGCATTCTATTTGCATCATGGATCTTGTGATAAACTACCGTTTGGGTATTTTTGTTTGCTGTTAACTTGTTATATTCTGATCAATTATTGTAATAAAGTAATAGGCTTCTTGACCTGGACCTCAGTATTAACATAATTTGCTGCAATGTTTTATAAATAGTCATTCCTATTTTATAATCTGCTGAAACCTGGCAGAGGTGGTATTCAGCAGGTTCTGACCAGTTCTGGAGAACCAGTAGTGGAAATTTTGAGTAGTTCAGAGAACTGGTAAATATAACCTCTGGCTGGCCATGCCCCCATCTATTCTCTGCCTCCCGAGTCCCAGCTGATCGGGAAGAAATGGAGATTTTACAGTATCCTTCCCCTGGAGTGGGAAGGGAAAGGAGATTTTACAGTATCCTTCCCCTGCCACGCCCACCAAACTAATGCCACACCCTCCAAGCCACACCCATAGAACCGGTAGTAAAAAAAAATTTAATCTCACCACTGGATGTAGGTCATTCACACCACATCCATCAACCAGTGCATCAAAGGCTGCTATGAAGCTGCTACTTCACAGGGGACTCCAGTTAACATTCAGAGAAGGGCAAGTGAGAAGAGGTTGCATTGCAATCCTCAGACAGCTAAAAGCGTCCTCAACCAGCTTTTGCTTTACACTCAAACAGAGGGGCTGGAGAGATAAAAGGGAGCACATATTGGCCTCATGCATCCACCACCACAATTTTGTCTCTGCCTAGTGCAGTGTTTCTCAACCCTGGCGACTTTAAGTCCTGTGGACTTCAACTCCCAGAATCCCCCAGCCAGCATAGTCGCCAAGGTTGAGAAACCCTGGTCTATTGGCTGAGGGAGCAAAAGCCACCAACTGCTATTCTGTCCTGAATCCAGGTCTGGGAAAATTGGTAGGCCCGGGTTCAGTTTGCTTGTTTCTCTCTCTCTCTTCTCCCTCTTCTTCCCATTTCCTGCCTCTTTTGTCTGTTATCTTTTTTCCATTTTGAGGCAGAGGGCAGTAACCATCCATTAAAAAAACATGCACTCCAAGATGAACTTATTTTTTTTATAATAGAAAAGAGGGATAACATACAGCAGCAGTTCAATGAAGAATGAAGGAATAGAGATTATATCTCAGAATACAAATACTTAGCAGTCATAACCGTAAGATAGTTCAAGTAGAAAATTACAGTACTGTCATAAAAGTAGTTTTCAGAGGGATGAGTCTTTTTTTTTCCTTTTTGAAATGTCTATTTATTATTAGTTCAAGGTACAGCAATAGCAAAGAACTAATCTGGTTTGACCTGCAAGTCAAACGTGAAGATGAAACTGATCTTATAATGAGGCTTCTTTGTATTTTTAAAGTAGTAGCTGGTTATTTTATGACCAAATTGCTATCCATTTTATTGCTATTTTCTGGTTTCACTGTAAATGTAGAACCCTCCTCCACCCCCCAGAATAGCTAAACACAGTAAATGGATGATCCATTTTCAATTTCTGCAAAGGAAAACATGAAAAGGTTCGTACAGTAAACTGTTTTTAAATAGCAATTCTCTGCGATAATTCATCTGCAAATGGCATGAAGATATGATTTCACCATGCTAAGATTGTGTTGGTTCTGATATTTTTTTTAATGCTTTAAAAAAAGAAAGAAAAGCTAATGACATATAGTTTATGCACTTATTCCAACAAGCTGGCCTAGCATAACCACCTGATATGGACTTTTATTAGTTATAAATTTTAATCAGAGGATTTTAAAATGTTTTTAGCATGGGGTAACTTAAGTTTAATTGGGTTTTAATAATGGTCTATTTATGTATGTTTTGATCTTTAATTTTCCTGTGCGCCGCCCTGGCTCCTTTTGTAGGAGAAGGGCGGGATATAAATTTAATAAAATAAAATAAATAAATATAGTTTATGTAAGTGAGCTAATGATAGCCCGCAGTGACTACGTGAGCCAATCTATCAAAGACTTCTGTAAACTTCTGTATTAGCTCTTAAAACTCCTACGCTTCTCTTGTCATGGGCTAAATAGCAATAGCAATAACACATAGGTTTATATACCGCTTTACAGTGCTTTGCAGCCCTCTCTAAGCGGGTTACAGAGTCAGCATATTGCCCCCCACACACACACACAATTTGGGTCCTCATTTTACCCACCTTGGAAGGGTGGAAGGCTGAGTCGACCTTTAGCCTGGTGGATTTGAACTGCTAAATTGCAGTCAGAAGACAGTCAGCAGAAGTAGCTTGCAGTACTATACTCTAACCACTACACCACCAAGGCTCTAAACAGTTCTAACATTACAGAAAGACCAAGTGCAAAAATGAGTTTAAAGGTAAGAAGTCTTTTATTCAAGCAGAAAATTACCAGACCAAGGGAGGTGGGGGAGGAAGAGCACAATAGATAAAAGAAAAAGAAAAAGGAAGGGACCATTGAATGAAATGAATGATGGAGGAAAAGGGAACAGATTAAGGATAATGACAAAAGGAACATTACGAAGGAAAATCGAATTGCAGCAAAATGAAGTCGGGAGAGGAGATTCAGAAGCGAAAGTCGTAACGAGAGGAACCTGGCGATCTAGAATGGTTTTTCCCCATTGGGAGACCTTTTCCCGGTTATGTTTGATTAGAATTTTTAAAATAAATCTTCAGCTGCTGCAGCACAAGATAATGAGAGTTGCAGTCCAACACGTTGAAATAGATTTGGTTGCGAAAGGAGGGGGGCCTATGAGAAGAGAGTGGAATGGAGAGGAGAAGAAGGAGTGTATTGGGATGGCAATGATCAATTACAATTGCAACCCCAAACAGCTTTTTATAGCAAAACTGCTAAAAATATCAAAGCAACCACAATGGAGAGAGGCCAGGGGATAACAGAAGGCATTGTACTCAAATGCTAACAACATTCATTCCAGAGTTTTTGTCAACTGAAACTTATTGATAAAAACCAGTTGTTTGTTCTTAAAAATTGCTGCTTAGACCTACTCTTCTAATGAAGCTGGTTTTGGAAAGGTTGCCGTTAGCGTATCTCTTTTCTCTCCTAGTTATGGATCCCAGTTTCAAATCATCAGCACAAGACTTGAAGTTAGCACAAGTTGCTAGCCGTCTCCAAGGACAGCATTGTTGATCCCAAATTACGTTGTGGTGGCTTGAAATCACAAAACCCCTACAGCTAAATGATGGTTCCGGTATCCAGACATTCCGGGATTTCAACTCCTACTCAGCACGGCTAAATGATCAGCTTGAGAAAACCAATTTACCCACACCATGAATACCTAATCAAGGTGGGGGTGGAGAGAAAATAAATAAAAACCCATCTATAGATACAATTAAATTTAGTAAGCACAAAACCACAAATTTATGGCTGCCCAGTGCACCAAGCCAGCCTGTAAATAAATTAAAGATCCCTCAAATATGTATGTGCACACGTAGGTTAGAAATTATTCCTTATTTTAGGGGGAGGGGGGAGAGGGGAACTGTTGTAGGAAAGGGATTTACTTCCATGTAAATACAGCAGGATAGTCTGCAGTGGGGGTGCGGGGGTGCGGGCGGGAGATTAATAACTCCAAACCCTGCAGTTATTGTGAGTGATGGTTGTTTGTGCATAACTGAAGGGTTTTTTTTAAAAAAAATACATGAATATTTATAAAGTTCTTTGAAAGTCTCAGATGACAGAAACTATATGCGAATAGTATTATTTTGATTTTAATAAGTAGAAACTCTTGGCTAAGCAGTTTAACTGTTGCTTGCCTAAAGCGGTACATTTGTGGGGGAAGGAAAAATAAACAGCTGGAATAGCGGAATCTTGTTCAGGGCAAGAATGACTCAAATCTGCAGTGACCTGAACACCCTGTTGACCTGGGCACTATGGCCCTCAAGTGATCAGCATACCCTATCTAAGTCTAGTCAATAATGAAGGATAATTCAGCAATATTTTGAAAGTCATCCATAATTCAGACCTGATACACATTAAATATTCAGCTGATTAGGACAATCTACACTCAGTACAGGTGTGTCTCGACTTAGGGCCACAACTGAGCCCCCAATTTCCATTCCTAAGTGAGACACTTTTAAGGTGAGTTTTCCCCCATTTTACAACTTTTCTTGCCACAGTTGTTAAGTGAATCACTGCAGTTGTTAAATTAGTAACACGGTTGTTCAGTGAATCAGGCTTCCCCATTGACTTTACTTGTGAGGAGGTCGCGAAAAGTGATCATGTGACCCTGGGACACTGCAACCATCAAAAATACGAACCACTTGCCCAGCGTCCAAATTTTGATCACATGACCATGGGGATGCTACAGTGGTTGTCAATGTGCCACTTCCCCCCCACCCCATGGCATTGTAACTTTTAATGGTCACTAAAGGAAAGGATGCAAACTGAGAATTACTTGTACTGAGCATGAGCTGGACCATAAGTTCCATGCCATGGGATTTTTGTGGAGGCTGATACAACCAGTAATCAGATTGTATCAGCATAAAGACATGATAATCTTCTAATCCTCAACATAACTCCCTCACACCAAGACCTATTGGTTTCATTTGCCCTTTCCTAAGGTTGGAAGAAGAATCCACCTGGATCAGTTCCAAGCTGTGAGAAAGGTGCTAGAAACAAAATGGAGACATTGGAAAGAAATATTGTTTATTGATGAACAGAACCGACAACAGCATGTGGTTCTGGGGCAGCTGACCCAATGGCTGAATGAGTGGATGGATCTTCATAGGTTACTGGGGTTTTGTGTTTGAAATGTTTCAGGGGGAAGTGCAATGTAGTGAGCCTGGTATCTTTTGCTATTCTGATGGTGGCGGGTTAATTGTAGTATGTCCTAAAGATCCTGTCCTGTCCTTCTTAATCCCATCATCCTGGAGTTGAAGATGTTTTGTTTAGGAATAGATTTCTTAATGGGCCCAAAATTTCCATCTCTTAAGGATTTGTGTTGGAAGCTGTTGGACTATGCAGGAAATTGGGACTGGAACATATTTCTTCATTTCTCCTTTGGGGAAATATAATATTCGGCCTCTTTTAATATTCCCCAAAATATCTAGAAGGTGTGTGTGTGTGTGTTTGTGCGTGTGATTACTTCTTGCATTAGCCAACAACAGGTTAGTACCTACATATATGTGTCTGCACAGCAGTCCATGTTACCTGTGGAGGTAACAGCTTCTGTTGATGAAGACGGTCTTGGTTACCATGATTTGTCTTCTGTGAATTCAAGTTAACCTTTCTAATTTGAAATCGGTCTTTCCGAGCAGTTTATCTGTTTTACCTTGTTTCCCCAACCTCTTTGTCTGTAGTCTCAGGGAGCTACTGTCAGAAGCAGAAGTTCCGATTCTGGGTCACTGCTCTGGGGTAATGTAGTAGAAAGGAACACACTTCAGTCTTGTTCGATTTGATTATTTTGTACTTAAACTCTGGCTCAGGAGGGCAGTTTCCAGCACTCTGAATGGCATGTTAATGGCTGCATCCAAAGTAGCAAGGTCCCTTTTTAATTGTTTTTAATTAAATGTCTTTAAACAGTTTATTTTTCTTCAAGATACACATGATCATTCACTCTCTCTCTCCCCTCCCTCCCTCTCCATCTCTCTCTCCCTGCCCCCCTTCCTCCCCCTCCCCCTCCTCCTCTCCTCCTCCCCCCCTCTCTCTCACACATACGCACACACACACACACGAGCCAAGTTTTAAAATCAATGTGTTCCATAGAATTTTATTCCTCACTTTTCTCTGGGTGGTAAAATTATAAGCAGAAAAATGAAGGAGACAGCTGTAAATTGTTTCATGATCAGTAGAGAGGGCTGTAACACCAAGACTAATAGCCAGTTTCCATCTGAGAGGCTACGGAGAGGAAGTGTTCAAAATAAGTTAAAATAGGTAAATAGCTCAGAAGCAGACTGCAGGGGAGAAGTGAGGTATTAAAATGGTGTGGGGGTGTGTGGGGGTGGGGGTTATCTGCATGTGGGAAAGGATCCGGAGAACACTGGAAAGCGAATGTAAAGAATGCAGAAACTGATGGGTTGGAGGCAGGCAAGCAAGGAGGACAAAGGGTTGGGAATATTTATGGAAGAGAAGAAGTACTCAAAGGCAGCAGGTAAATCTGGATGGGGAAGAGGCATCAGGTGGATGGATGTAACTCATGAATGTTGTGTAATAGATAAGGTCAGGCAAGATAATTTGGCAAAGGCATCTGGAAAGATGTTAGAGGATCCCACAGCCTGTAGCATCTGGCTTGTGCATTGTACTATGTGTTGTACAGGCCATCCTCAATTTATGACCATTCATTGAACGACTGTTTGAGGTTATGATAGCACTGAAGGAAGTGACTTCTGACTGTTGTAGCATCCCTGTGGACATATGATCACAAGCCAGGCATTTGGCAACTGGCTCGCATTTGCAATGGTTGCAGCGGCCTGGGGTGTGTGTGCATCACATGATCACCATTAAAAAAAAAATTTTTTAGATTTCTATCCTGCCCTATCTCCCAAAAAGGGACTCAGGGCGGCGCACAGGAATTTAAAAATCTAAAATACAGACGATACAAAATTCTACAAAAGTTAAAACTAAAATTAAATAATTTAGCCCGTGCTAAAAACAATTTAATTTAAAACCCAACTCTAAAAATAGCATAGCTGTAGCAGCTATGCCAGGCCGGACATATGGAAGAAATATGTTTTCAGTGTCCGGCGGAAGAGGCGAAGGTCGGTGATAGTACGAAGGTCTGTGGGGAGGTCATTCCAGAGGGCAGGGCCTGCCACAGAGAAGGGTCTTCCCCTGGGCGTTGCCAGCCGGCATTGTCCGGCAGACGGCACCCTAAGGAGGCCCTCCCTGTGGGAGCGGACAGGTCGAATGGAGGTATGTGGTAGTAGGCAGTCCTGCAAATAACCAGGCCTGCTGCCATGGAGCGCTTTAAAGATGGTCACTAAAACCTTGAAGCGCACCCTGAAGGCTACCGGCAGCCAGTGCAGCTCACGCAGGAGAGGTGTTATATGGGAGTATTTTGAGACTCCCAGAATTTGTGATCTTCACAGCAGGCTTCTGTCAAGCAAAGTCAATGGGGACAGCTGGGTTTGTTGAACAGCCTCAGAAAATAAGATTGTAAAATCAGATGCTACTCACTTAATTACCCTATTGTTTTGTAATAGAAATTTCAGTCCCAGTTATCATCATAAGACAAGGATTGCTTTTATATGCAGATAATGCAGTCAGTCACCTTTTTTGTTTGTTTGCAATCCTCAGTGGGGAAACACATTGCAGTTTTGTAGGGTGGTGCCTTGATTTTAACATCCCTTTAACCCAGTCAGCTTTCCTCAGAAACTTTAAGATGTGTGGCAGTGGTGGGTTTCAAAATTTTTTAGAACCTACTCTGTAGGTGTGGCCTGTTTTGTGGGTATGGCGTGGCAGTCATGTAACTGGGTGGGAATGGCCAACTTGTAAAATGTGGTGAAACTCATTTAACAACGCTCTTGCTTAGCAACCAAAATTTTGGGCTCAATTGTGATAATAAATTCTCTTTCTTTCTTTCTTTCTTTCTTTCTTTCTTTCTTTCTTTCTTTTCTTTTCTTTTCTTTTCTTTTCTTTTCTTTATTTTCTTTCGTTTCTTTCATTTCTTTTTTCCTTCCTTTGGGCTCAATTGTGATAATAAATTCTCTTTCTTTTCTTTTCTTTTCTTTTCTTTTCTTTTCTTTTCTTTTCTTTTCTTTTCTTTTCTTTTCTTTTCTTTCCTTTCCTTTCTTTCCTTCCTTCCTTTCCTTTCCTTTCCTTCTTGTTGGGTCACCGGCAGCGGCGGGGCAGACTTACTTCCGGGTCCACTGGTGGAACCTCCTCTCACCGGCTCTCTAAATTTCACCATCCGGCTCTTGCGAGTAGGTGCGAACCTGCAGAAACCCACCACTGATGTGTGGGCCTCATAGTTGCTGGGGGATTCTGGGAGCTGAAGTTCACACGTCTTAAATTACCCGAGGTTGAGACACACTGCTTTAATGTCTCCAAATATTTTGAAGTGGAGCTTTCAAGGCTCAACAGTGGTGTCCTTCTTCTCTAATGCCACTAAGCAGAACCAGGTGCAAAAGAAGACACCTCAGGATTAAAGGGATTAAAGGAGTTAGGATAAAACTCTAGTATTGTGATGGCAAACCTATGACATGTGTGCCACAGGTGGCACATAGAACCCTCTCTGCGGGTACATGAACTGTTGCCCCAGCTCAGCTCCACTGCGCATGCGCCTCCCGCCAGCCAGCTGATTTTTGGGTCTCTGCTGTGCATGCGTGGGGTTTGGGCACATGTGGGAGAGACATGTGCATGTGTGGAGGGGTTGTGTGCACATGCATGTAGGATGGGGGGAGTGCGTGTGTGTGTGGTGGGTCCTCCCTCTGGCCCATTTTTGCTCCCAGGAGGCTGCAGGGAGGCCTACTAGGCCAAAATTGGGGCACCGGGGGGATCATGCACACATGCACAGGGGGTGGGGGGAGCGTAGGGGGTCACACATGCATGTGGGGGGTGCAGGGTGCAGGGGGGGGTGTTGCACATGCATTGCATTATGGGTCCGCACGCTTTTGGCACACAACAACAAAAAGATTAGCCACCACTGCTCTAGTATAAAACTCAAGAGACTTTGCTGGATGAGGACTCTGCTCAACCTTCCTTCACCTCCCTAAGGATGAAATGGTTGTTTGTATCAAAGAAACTACTAGGTGAAAAATTATCATTGTGCATTTTTTTTTACAGAATCAAGGACTTTCAATGGCCTCTTGGCCACTATAAAACAGACTGATGACTAGATTCAGTAGAGCACTGCTTGAGACTGTATTAGGTGTGCGGTGATTTAGCCTTTTCTCAAATCTTAAGTCCAAGAAAATGTCACCTTCCCCATTTCATTGGGGAAAAACTTGGACAAATGTTTATATATTACGTTCCACACAAAATATTTATTGATTTTTATGCATGTAAACTTTCACATGAAGCAGCATACACACATGTCAGTGTGCCAAATATAGAAGCCGAGGGAACTGAACACAAGCCTAGAAGAAAATTAAGTCTATAGAAGGCCAATTGACAGATATTGCTTAGCTATGTCAAGTCTTGAACCATTTGCTATCCTTCATACCTTCCATTTATTCAAAACTGGAAGATTTCAATTTGCAGAACTTGGGAATGAACATTTCTGAATGATATCAAAAGGGCCAAATTTGCATATAAGATTATGACTGATTTTTCTGGGTGGGAAGTGAAAGAACAATTCCACGTTCACCAAATGATCCAGATTGATTTGATCTTTCCCTAAAATAGAAATGGATTAATACAGATATCTCTGCATTCGTATACACTGTTAGGTTAATGCTTGTTTCAGTGCAAATGTAATGCCTACGATTATTCTGTGCAGAGCAGGTTCCATTCATGTACCTTTTTTATTTATTTATCCAGGCCAGTGTGTATCATACATCAACAGGAACTGTACGCGATTACCATATGATTACAGCTCATCCATTCCATCTTTGTCATTACATTGGGGAGGTTTACTGCAGAAAAGTCTGATTGAAGGGAGAATTCCAAGATCCCGAGGCAGCTTGAGTCCAATTATAGCCCATGTAACACAGCATTGATTGAAAATGATACATCTTGTTTTCTGTCTACCTCCAAATTACAGGCTGCATTAGTTAAATTAGAGAAAGTGTCAGAATGAGTTGGACTTGCCATTAGGGGGAAGACAAATCCTGATCTCATTTGTACAAGAATCAACTAAGTTGGAGATTCCTAGACATTGGTTTTTTTGGGGGGGGGCATACAGGGATTTGTAGTTGTGTACAGATCTGTCTGACTCATCCTGAGACAAGACATTCATTAGAATTCAGAAAGAGAACATCAAAGGAGTACACAAAGAAGCAACCAGACATTGATTTATACTTGCACTGCAATGCTTCAGTTTTGCACTTGTCCCGAGAACAAACATCTCAAAACTCTTTTATTGGTTTAATATCCTTACACTCTCGTTTGTCAAAAGCCCATAAAAGAAGAGTGAAATGAAATGTCTTCTTACTGTGTATGCTTATGATAGCTATTTAAATTGAAAAAGTGAACTGATGTGTCATAGGACTGATAGGAACATTTGGAGTTTTGGAAGAATTGCCACTGGGCCAGAGATTTGGTCATTTATCAAATGACGGTCATGCTGGGCATGACCAGTCATAAATTGCAATAGCACTTAGACTTATATACTGCTTCATAATGCTTTACAGCCCTCTCTAAGTGGTTTACAGAGTCAGCATATTGTCCCCAACAATCTGGGTCCTCATTTTACTCACCTCGGAAGAATGAAAGGCTGAGTCAACCTTGAGCATGGTAAGCTTTGAACTGCCAAATTGCAGGCAGTTGGCAGTCAGTAGAAGTAGTCTGCAGTACCACCCTCTAACCATTGCAGCTTCAAAATGGCGGTTTTCCAAAAGGCAGATGATGAGGATTCTCCCTCCATATCTAGTTTCTCCAGGTGCTTCGTGAGATTTATTAGCCTTTCTCTTTTTATCAGTTTAGCAATGGCATACTGGACAAAGACTTGGTGCAACCAGGTTCTTTTCTGGAGTCCCTATGAGACACAGAGTGAACACAGTCAGCTGACAGTTCAAACATTTCCTTTATTGCTCTAAATTTCCCCAAATGCTCCCACATTTCTCGTACGTCCCAGAGCAAAGTGATCACACCCACCCACTCCTCCAGCAGCCTCTGACTGCAAATAGTCCATTGTGAGCACAACCACTGCAAAGCAAGAAGTACAGCAGGACAAGTTAATGAATCCAGGAAGCAAAGGAACAAGGCAATTACTCCAGGAAGCCAGAAAGAAAGCCAGAAAGAAAGCAAGAAATGCAGGAAACTTCAAATGTTGGTAATGGCACTCAACACTCTATGAATTCAGCATTTGTTCCTGACCCTCCCCACAGTATCACCTTAAATCTCAGTCCCAGGTGTGCCTTGTGAAGAGGGGTGGGGCACTCTCTTCCCGACTCATCGGGTCAGTCTGCACTGTTCTCACCTTCTCTCCACTCTCCATGCTCGAGGATCAGGAGGGGGGTGTTCCTTGCTCATTGCCTGAGCTCTATCTCTCATGTTTACTGCTTAGCCTCTCATGGTCATCCTCCCCCCCTTACTTCCTGCCTACAAGCTGTCCCAATCCTGCAAGTCCTGGCCTGCTTTTCCACATATTCCTCTGAAGCCAACAAAGCTGCCTCCTCGATCTCCATCAGCTCCAGTTCTAGCTCATCTTCCTCCACAGATTCCGATTCTTATGGGGGCATGGCAATAACTACAGAATTACACAAGGGGCCTGGAATAGCTAGGTGACATTACATATTAAATATTGACATTTTGATGATATGTCACCCAAACCTATGGATCACCTCATTCAGTGTCATCATGTAGATATTAAAGGAGAGGGAACTGAGCCCTTGGGCACCCACAAAGGTGGGCCAAGGCCTGCATACCTCCTCACCTATCAGCACTGTCTGAAACCAACCCTGGAGGAAGGAGGAGCACCAGCTCAATACAGTGCCATTCACTCCAACTCCTAGAACTGGCCAAGAGGGATATCATGATTGATGGTATTGAATGCCGCTGAGAGGTCAACAAGAGCCAGGATGGATATTGGTAACCTTATAACATGTTGGGATGTTGCCAACCTATTTATATTCTGTACTTGACCAGTCAGTAATCCATGATGTGTCTGTTTGCTTTGATATCATAGGCTTTTATCCCCTTTATTTGACATAGTTTTTCAGGTGGCAATTCTGAAATGAGAGTTCCAGGCCTGCTTATCTAACTAACATTTTCTAATATAATCAACCAATATTTACTTTCTTTTTTTGTATTGCACGCCACCTCCCTTCCCTTTTCCTCTCTGCTTGAGGTCTTTTCCTGAACTCTATTTTGTCTGCCCAAAGGCTGGGAAAATTGACCCTACTGCCTAGATATTTCCTTCCCCCATCAAATCTATTTTTGTTGTCCTCTGCAAAATTGTCCTGGATTTTCTAATTGTGCTTAGCCATCCGGGTGAGTCTGTTCTCTTGCCAACTCTATACTCTCCTGTGTTTGCTTTGTTCCCTTTGCATTTATTATCAAAAGAGAGCTGATGGAAGCAATTCTATCTTTGAGAGGAGGTACATGGCGATAGCATGAAGTTGCTTTGATGTGAAGCATTATGCAGATGCTTCTTCCCGTTTTAACTACTGTATTAACTTCAAAAAACCTAGTTTGGAGTAACAAGGTAGAATAGAATTATCAATGTCCTTCTGCCTAAACTCACAGTTCTGAATGCATAATAGATTAATATGGTTTCTCTCCTGAGCCTGACAGTCTTTTGGCTTGTTCAGTAATGTAAGTCTCCAAAGATAGGAAGGAAGGAAAGCTAGTTTAACTATAAATGACTCACAGAATGTAGTTTCAATCACAGGGCAATCTTTTCCAATTACCTGAAGGTAAGAAGAAAGTTCACGCAAATGTAATGCTCCGGGAAGGTACTGCAGGAGAAATTCTCAGCCGACGCTGCTTGGAATCCTTTATGAGGTCCATATTTAGCAGAATACATGGGTGGGAACAGAAGAAAGGCTTAAGGTCTCAAGCACTTACATGCTGGAGCTTCAAAAAGTCAAGCTTATTAATACAATTACATGCATCGACAGAAAGTCTGCATCTGACCTCAGGGTGGGAGAAAGGAAAAGAAAGGAAGGAAATTCTATTTTTTCTTTAGGAAGCAAGGGTGTTCTGACCTAGGCTTCACCAAATCACAAAACAGAGTCCTTGTCCCAACCCCCCCTTTTAAAAAAATATGGCTAATGTGAATTTCTCTCATTCACATCCAGCAAAGTCCCGGCAAACAGTATTTCAAGACTGAATTGCAACCACAGACCTTATCAATCCTTGAATAGTTGCCAGGCCAGTAGCTTCCAGGCGCAACACTGTACAAGGAAATACTTGGCAAGGAGTCTTATCCAATAAGCAAATCTTCCCACTAATAATACGAACTAATTGCCTCCTGCAAACACCACTCTCTTTCTCTCCTATTAATTCCCTATGGAAGGGGTCATTCAGCATCCCCTTGGGCCTTTACTCCCAAGTCGACCTCTGTTCCTTAATGGTTCCCTTCTCTTGACAGTTCTGTGCATGCCCACATCAGCAACAGGCTCCATCTGTTCTTCAGAACCACTTATCTCCTACTCCAAAGGCAGCTGATACCTGTTGTCCTGGACCCATCTCTGCCTCTGACACAGAGCCCTCATCAGAGCCTTCCCCACACTCCAGGACTGGCCCATGTTCCTCCCCAACCTCCTCACTGTCTGAATATGCCACCAGCTATGCTGATCTCTGGTGGGCCACAGCAAAGGGGGAGCACGTTCAACCTATCATTCAATCAAGGAACAGCAGAGCAAGAACAACAAGAAGAAAACCGGGTCCTTCGCTTGCTATGACTCTTTCTAAAGTGGGTTTGGGATGAATGTATGAATAATACATTTATACATTTATAAATAAATGTATTTATAATAGCATCACTCCTGGGCTGCATCTTCTATTTTATCAGCTTCACCCAAGCATTGCACTGGGAGTGGCACATCACGGTTCCCTTTCTGCCCCATGGAGTTTCCATTTTACAATGGCTTCTATAATGTCATTAAGTATAAGTAGAATCTTTATTGTCATTGTATTTAAATACAACAAAATTGATTTTAACCTTACTGGTGCAAAATCATAACAGAAACGAAGAAAGAAAGAAAGAAAAACTAGCATGTGCATGGAATGATTGTGGTTGAATTTAAAAGTCTCACAGCCCAAGGATAGAAGCTATCTTTAAACCTGTTTGTTCGGCTGGCTATACTTTGATATCTTCTGCCTGATGATAGAACTGCAAAGAGACACTGACCAGGGTGTGAATAATCTCTGAGTATCTTCCTTACTCTGCTAAACAGTGAGATCTGGCGATGTCATCCAGTGGTATCAGAGGGCAACCAATGGTCACAATTGATCACTCTCTGTAGTGCCTTCCTGTCCGCAGCCATACCACACTGTAATGCAATATGTGAGGACACTTTCTATGGTGGACCGATAGAAATAGGTCATCAGCTGTTGTTCCACCTGATTTTTTTCACAGGACTCTAAGGAAATGAAGTCTCTGTTGGGACTTTCCAATCACCAGAGACATGTTGTTTTTCCAGGTGAGATCTTGACTAATAAGCACTCCCAAGAATTTAAAAGAGGAAACCCTCTCCACCCCACCCCCCTTGATATACAGTGGGGCAGGTTCTTAAGAAGTGCTTAGGAGTCCACAAACTCTTGGGACCAGTGAACAGAACAGTTTTTTTCAAAACAAAGCAACCAACTAGCCAGTGACAAAACACCATTTCAAAAATGGCAAAAGACATCTTAGAACAGGGGAGTCAAACTTGATTTCATTGAGGGCTGCATCAGAGTTTTGTTTGACCTGGGGTGGGGGGGGGGCTGGGGGGTATGGCCAGATTGACGCCACTCTTGTCAGGGGTGCCTGTGGTGGCCTGAGTGCTCTGCCAGCGAAAACAGGCTCCCAAACTCTGTTTTTGGCTATGATGGCCTCCAAATGCGGCCCTCACAGAGCTTGTGAGGGCCGCATGTGGCCCTCCTGTGCTCCATTTTTGCTGGCAGAGGCACTGCGATACCGCCCTTTGCTCTTTTCAGGGTAGCCCCATGTGCCAGATCTAAGCACCCAAGGGCCAGATCCAGCCCACAGGCCTTGAGTTTGACACCCCTATCTTCTCAAGGCCTTGAGTTTGACTTCCCTATCTTCCCCTAATTCTCAAACTGAAAACACACCAAAAAATGTCCTCCCAAAGCACCAATAAAAAGACCTGTCCCATGTTTTCTCAGGCACATAATCCACCTCTCAAAAATATTAAAACCACAACCAATAACTCCCAATTCCCCACATGCACACATGGAATGATATGCTAGTGCAGGTTTCGTATATAACAGATCTGCAGAATCCAGTTAGGACTACAACTGGCCATTAGTCAATCTACGACAATAGC